>VXBA01005677.1:247905-280368 GCA_013399895.1 Serilophus lunatus
CCCCCCGGGGGCTGCCCGTGTGCCCGCCCGGCCCGGCCCGGCCCGGCCCGGCAGCCTTGTCTCGCCGCAGCCCCGCGTGTCCCGGGCCGTGTCCCGGGCCGTGTCCCGCCCGCCCGAGCGCCGCGTGTGCCGCGTCCCGGGGGCTGCGCGCCGCCCGGGCGGACCGCCGTGCTTCCAAGCCGCTTTGCCTTGTTTTCCGTGAGAAAATACGGCGTGGCTGGGATATTTTTTGCAGGGTTAGAAGGCAGGGGGAAGAGGTGTGGAAATAAAGAGGTTTATTTCGCTTTGCGTTGTCCGAGACGACCTGCTGTCTTTTCTCCCCGAGCGCTTTCTCTGGCGGCAGTGGAAAGTAGCCGAGCAGAAGTGCGGAGTGGGCTCTGTCCATTTAGACGTGGTACCTACAGGAAAGGGACGGAGGAAAGACGTGCTGCACTGGAGGGAGAGGTACCGCTTCACTCACCACCCCCAAAAAAGGGCCGAAACCGGTGATAGTGGCTTGGCTCACGAGTTTGGAAATGAATTTTTGGGGATTTTGGGGAAGAACCTCTTTTGTGGAGAGGAGTCACGTTTGTATTTCCAGAGCCGTTAATAAGAAGATTTGTCAGGGATGTTCTGCTGGTAAAGATGATTACAAAGCTGCAGGTGAACGAGCTTAGGTGAACAAGAGGCTGTCGTGATAAGCAGTTCACAGGGTAGAATTGGAAAAAAACAAACCACCTCATGGCTATAAACCTTTGCATTCAGGATCCTAAACTGACATTTGGGAAGAATTAGATGCGAGAGGTCACGGACTTCTTTTGGTGCAGTTTCCCCTCTTCTGCACAGATGGATGAACCAGGTGAAAACTGAAAGGGAAGAAAAGAAATACAGGGAGGAGGGAGACACGGGAAGAGGCAGATTGTGAGATAAAGTGGGCTTAAAATGGTGGGTAGGCAGTTCTGAGACAACAATAGGGGATGGTTGTTCTCCTTCCTAACTTATTCCAAACATAACTGTTGGTGTCCATAACCAAGTGGTCTCAAATTGTCCTGCAGTGTCAATAACTTGCAATTACATCGTTTTCCAATGGTCTAGAAAGGTAGTTGGTACTCTCTTCACAGAAAACAAACAAATCCATGTCGAGGGTATGGATTTAAACACATGCAAAGACACCAAAACATGGGAGCTTTGTGGTAACACCAGCTTGTCTGAGCTATGGGGCTACGTGACCTCACACATACATTTTGAAGTCTGCTTGATATTGGACTTCATACCGAGTTACTGCTGGATACTTTCAAGAATTTCAATTTTTTTTCAAGTAATTTAAGAGGCATGGTTACTGTATTTGACTGGAGTTTTGTTGTTTTGGGTTTTTTTTCTTTTTGTAAAAATTCAGTGCTTACTTTTGTTAGACTACACCCTGGTAAGTCTGTGTGACTAGTTTGGCCGGTCCTAGCTGTTTGTAATAGGACATCCAAAAGCGTGTTGCCCCCATTCCTTTTGGGCAGCCCTCTGGCTGTTGCCTGTTGAGGAGATGTGGGATGGTTGCCCAGACACACTGCATGACAAAAACCCCCTAAACTGAATCATAGTATGATAAGTGATGACAACTGCACTTATGAGTTAAAATTTAACTGTTAAAGTGTTTATGATGGGGGTAGGTGGTTCATGTTGCATAAGCTGAAGTTTTGGGAAATGTGTTTCTTCCTAAACAGGAAAAGAGTATTATGTGTCTTGCTATGGAACTATCTTTTGTTGTTAACACAGGGTATGTGAGAGCAGAAATTCTGCCTGTTTAGCAAGACAAGGACTACCCATTATTTGCTGCTTGAAAGCTAATTTTTGTGTGTCATTTAGGAGGGTATATCAAAACTCAAAACAAATGGCGACTAAGGGGATATGTGTCCATCACAGACTTAAAATCTTCCTGTATTTCAGGCCAAACTCGCGTGTCAGCTGCTGCGTCAAACTTGCAACGTGGGCTCCTCAGTTGTGCTGCTTGAAGACAGTGGATTTTACCATGTGCTTTCAGGCTTCAAGGATGGAGCTGAGGCAGGGATTACAGTTTGAATTGTGGTAGCTCTTCACTGCATTCCCATGATTCTCTGGAGATTTGTCTTTTCAAGGCCTCCTACCTCCTCCTTTCTTTGTGCTCGCTGTCTCAGCCCAGAAGTGATCTGCTGTGTTATATATAAACTGGTTCACATTTCAGCTTCCTGTTTCCTCAAAACTGCTCCCTTTCTGTGGAGCTGAGTTTGGGTGCACAGGGCAAGGGAATGCCCTGGCTGCCCTTTCCCTGCTCCATAGTTCAGGTGACCCCTTCTGAAAGGGTAAAGAGAAACAGGGTTTTTGAAGAATGTTCAAAATCATTACAGCATCACATTTTAAAGGGGCTGTGTGAGAATGAGGTTTTTAAGTGGCAGTTCATCCTGGTATTTGGGAGTGAAACATCTCCAAAACATCCAGGATGATGCACGGTAATCCTGGATTTGGGGAGGGGATTGAAGACCTCACTGCTGTGCTTAAAAAAAAAAAAAGTGTCTGTGAGGTCTGGCTGTAGAAGTCAGCCTGGGAAGGAAGGGCCAAAGCCATCTGGGAGGAGGGGAAAAAGACAAAGGATGGATCCAGAATGCAAACCAGCTTTTGTGGCAAGAGGATATCCTTCAACTGGATTAGCTGACTCCTCTGCACTCCAGGTTTGGGAGCAATATCAGAGGTAAAGCCACAGCAAACAGGGAGCTACTGCTCTTCTTGGTGGCCAGTGTAATGTGTGTAAGAGGGTTTAGAAGAAATTCCGCTTCTTGTCTTCAGAGACTGCCCATTTATTTCTATGGGACAGGAATTACTTCAGCTGGAAGTGGACTCTTGCTCCCCAATTTTCTCCAGCCAGGGGATATGCACTGCTTGAGTTCTGCCTTGGAAAACAAAAACATGCATTACGTTCTAGGACAAATACACCAACTACTTGTGTGATGCTAATTAACACTGTAGAGCAGGTGAGACTGGCTGTGCAATTATGCACATCCAGGCATGTGCACGTGTTAGAATGTCACATCTTAGTAAACAGTTTTGTTTTTAGAGGGCAGATTGAGTCCCAGGGAGGAAAGCTCATCGTTACCTACTTGATGAAGCTGAGCAAGGGGCAAGGAGTGGAAGATGAACTTCACAGTGGTGTTAGGGTTTAACTTCCCAAATGTTCTTCATTGATACTGTGCTGTTGTGAAAAAAATGGTTAAACAGCAAGTTCCTTAAGAAGTTTCTGCAGGCAAGTTCAGATGAGAAATTTAACCAAAATTATTGTCATCTGTTCTCCTCTAGAATTCTTGATGTGGGGAAGTTAATTTTGATTCCACATCAATCCATGCAGCATTTTAATGAACATAAGATATGTACCTCTGGAGCATTTGCCTGGCAACAAACTAACAATGAAGTCAGGTCTGTTGTTCCTCCTCCTACTCTTTACTTGCAGGCCTTTATCAATATGCCTGCTTTTAAAAAAAAGTTAAAAATGGTATGTGCCATGTCATTACTCTTGTGGACTAGCAGCCTGTTGCTGGTGGCCACTGCAAACATTTGCAAAAATGAGATAAAAGCACACCATGTAAATGAAAACATCACCCTGTCGCACTGCTTGTCAGGTAGATTGTTGAAAAAAAAAAAGAGATATCACTTGTGTGGTGAAAAATATTACACACAGATTTATTTTTGGAAGAAAGTCCCACTCCTGCTGTGTTAATTCAACCACCTAGCATCCAGACCTCTTGAGAAATTGATTTTGACCAGCAGGGGGAAGAGGAAGATTAAGGACAACTTGGAACAAAAATGGCATAATTTTCCATGGCTTTGAGTGCAGGACAGATACATTCCTAGATACAAAAGGAGCAGCTGAAGTATAATGGGAATGACGTGCTATCCTGAGCATGGACTATTTGCAGGTCAGGGTGTGGATGCTCTGTGCTGATTTACTCTTCCATGGGAGCAGATTCAGTAAGTAGTGGGCAGTTCTGTGGGGAATCAATCCATGGATTGCTGAAATGGAAATAGATGTTAGCTATGTGCATTTTTACAAGCGAGATGTCACACATTAGGGTGCTTCACTTGGCTTGTTGGCTGGCAGCTGGCTGCCTTGCCTGGCTCCTGGAAGTACTAGGGTGTGATAAGAGTTTTTGTCTCAGCTTTTCCCCAGTCAGTTTCATGCTTTCAAAGGTTTTTAGTAGGCTCTTCCAGGTCACGGGAGTAAATTCAAATTGAGAGTGTGTGTGTGAATAACAATACTCCATGATCTGAAACTTGCCCTGCAAAACAAGTTTGGTTTTGTTTGAGTTATGGCTTTTTTCTCTCTATTTTCCCTGACTGAGCCATAGTGGCCAGAGGTGTGCTCTGTTAGCCTGTGCCAAGGCGTTTGAACCTGGAGAACCTTAATCTCCATAAGCTTATTAATGCAAATGTGGGTTGGCAGAGTAATTGCTGCTTGAAACACCATTGCGCTTATTGTCCTCACAGCTTTTTCTTTTTAAATGAAAAGCCAAGTAAGTCGTTACTAAATGTTTGAAGAGACTTTAAATTTAATGGTGCATTTGTGTTCAGAGTTTTCTGCTGCCCTGGCTTGTCAGTAAAAGAATCCCAAAGGAGGTAGGCAGTGACATATTGTTGCTACCATTTGTAAGGATTAAGATTCTAACTTGTTCGAACAAGAAATGCCAGAACTCTCGAATAACTGGTTGTCATGCAGCCAGGGATATTTAGACCTTGTCTTTTGGGCAAAGGTCTGCATGATGGTGTGTAGATCAGCTGGAAAGTACAACGCTTTGAAGAACTTCTGCAGATTGTGTGCCATAAATGGTTTGTTTACGTTTCTCTCAAAGCTGCCCATAGTTAGCATGTTTGCAGTCTCTTGCACTCCTTGTAATCCCCAGTAAGATCTGCGTTAATAATTTTTTTACTGCCTTTGTACCAAATACTGATTCTTCTGATGCCAAAACCTGCTGTCTGTTAATAGCTCTTTGAAGTAAGCAGCTTTAAGGCTCGATATCAGTGTGATTCTGAGATACTGCAGGTGTTCTCATTTATACCTTCAGAGCTTGGGGACCCCTGAGGACCATTTGAATGAATAGTGACGTAATCCCTGCATTTGTATGCTTGTTGGCATGAGCTGGAACTTCTCATCAGCAGTAGAGAAAGTGTGTGCATCAGTTACAGCTGTTTCTGCTGTGCCATGATGTTGCTGAGTTGGTGTAATCTGTTCACTGCTGCCCACAGTTTCTGAAGGCAAACACTGCTGCTGGATCTGCTGAGCCTCAGAGTGGCTGCACCCTACCTTAAATTAACTGGGAGCAGAAACTTCTCTGTAGTGTGTAGGATCTGGGTCTCTGGAGCAGCAGAGGTGGTTAGAAGGCAACAGCATGTGCGACTCTGTGGTTGGACTGTGAAAGCAGATGAGGGGTTGGGGAAAATGTCATAAAAGAACCTTTATGAGAGGGCTGTATTCTGGTCTGCCAAGAGCCCTGGCATGTTCCCCAAAACTGAAATAACTCATCCCTGCTGGTTCATAAAAGTAACATAAAAGTAATGAATCACCATGTTGTTGGTAGATGGTAACAGACAAATGGATCCAGGAAAACATGGGAAAAGCGTGTGAGGGTCACTGAAATGAGACATAACTTAGTGGTAGACTTGGCAGTGTTGGGCTTACAGTTGGACTCTCATGATCCTGAAGTTCTTTTCCAACTTGAATGATTCTGTGATCTCTGCTGTAGTGAAAGGAGCTTTCTGCAGTAGCAGGATAATTAATGTACCGATTATGAAATCTTAATGTTGTGACATTAGCTGAAGCATTACAAATGTAGCTGTTAAATTCTTACCTTACAATCTGTGAACAGCTAATCCTAAAGTCTTACAAATTTATAAAGTATTTGCTTTGCAATGCTAAATAACAAATGTAATATCTCTCTCCTTTTGGTTATTTATCTTTTCTATGGGGAAACTGGATGTGTCATTGCTGACTCTTATGAATTAAACATGCAACACAGTATTAATATACAGGCTGTATTATTTAGCATTGTATGCTGCAAAAATCTACTGGAATAATTTAAAATACAATTTCTATGTTACTTCTAGCTGAATCACTTAAATACAATCAAAATACTCCCAAGAAAAGAATGTAGATTCAACTGTTACTTTACAGTTGGAATTGAAAAAGAGCTTTACATTTGGTGTCGTTCTGGTGTCATTAAATTAGACCTGTAAGTATCACTTAGTGAATGCTTTCACAAGTTGCTTTTACATTTAGCATGTATTAGAGCTAAAATCATTTTCTCAGAGGTATGAAACAGAAAGTCATTTCTTTAGATCTCTGAATGACCTAACTACTATGTTTTTTATGAAGCTAGGTAGGTGCATGTTGGTTGCTATTCTTAATGAGTGGTGTTATAGTTTGATTTTTTAATTTCTATTAACTCTCAGTAAAGGAAATTTAAGAGCTAGTGGAATACTGGAAATCTGGGACATGCAAGTAAGGACTGGCACCAAAACAGATTTTGATGTTCTTTCAGTCTTTGTGGCTTCAGCTTTCTCTCCATTCAAGCATTACCTGCTGTTTTGTTTCCAGCTGGCAATGTGTATAAATAGGAATTTATGTAGCATCAGTGTAATCTCTGTATCTTAATTTTTTTAACTCTGGTCCTAGTTTGTGTAGGTAAATTTCTGGCTTACTTTTAGTTTGATTTCACTATTATATCAGTATTGGAGGAGAGTATATACTAGCAGTAGAGAATCACAGTATCAGCTGGGTTGGAAAAGACCTCTGAGATCAAGTCCAACCTTTGACAAAACACTACCCTGTCAACTAGACCATGGTAGTCACTACCACATCCAGTGTCTCCTTAGATACCTCTGGGGATACCTCCACCACTTCCCTGGGCAGCCCATTCTAATGCCCAATTACGCTCTCTGGAAAGAACTTCTTCCTGATGTTGAACTAAATCTCCCTTGGTGAAGCTTGAGATTGTGTCCTCTTGTTCTGTTGCTTGTTGCCTGGGAGGAGAGACCGACCCCCACCTGGCTGCAGCCTCCTTTCAGGTAGTTATAGACAGCGATAAGGTCACCCTTGAGCCTCCTCTTCTCCAGGCTGAACAACCCCAGCTCCCTCAGCCATTCCTCATAGGGCTTGTGCTCCAGCCCCTTCACCATCCTTGTTGCCCTTCTCTGGACATGCTCCAGCACCTGAATATCCTTCCTAAACTGAGGGGCCCAGAACTGGACACAGTACTCAAGGTGTGGCTTCAGCAGTGCTGAGTACAGGGGAGGAATCACTTCCTGGCCCTGCTGGCCACACTATTCCTAATACAGGATGCCATTGGCCTTCTTGGCCACCTGGGCACACTGCTGGCTCATGTTCATCCTGCTGTTAGTCAGAATTCCCAGATCCGTTTCTGCCTGGCCACTCTCCAGCCACGCTGCCCCCAGCCTGTAGCACTGTATGGGGTTGTTGTGGCCAAAGTGCAGGACGTGGCACTTGGACTTGTTGAATCTCATGCTGTTGGATTCAGCCCATCTATTCAGCCTGTCCAGGTCCCTCTGCAGAGCCCTCCTATCCTGCATCCCCAGCTTGGTGTCATTTGCAAATTTGCTGATGGTAGACTCAATCCCCTCATCCAGGTCATCAATAAAGATATTAAACAGGACTGGGCCCAGCACTTATTTCTGGGGGACACCACTAGTGACCGGCTGCCAACTGGATGCAGCATCATTCCCCACCACTCTCTGGGCCCAGCCATCCAGTCAGTTCTTAACCCAGTGAAGGATGCACCTGTCCAAGTCACGGGCTGCCGACTTTTCCAGGAGTATGCTATGGGAGACAGTGACTGTGCGCATCAACGTGAGTTGCTGGAAATCACATTCTGTTCCTGACAAATCCTAGTCTATGCATAGATAAAACATGCTCTCTATTCAAGGATTCGGCTTTTGTTGAACTGAGACACAGATTCTTTTCATGTGTCTGTGTTCTTGAAAAAATCCTTATTTCTGCAATTTTAACTAGTTAGTCGTCTGTCATGTTTCAGATTGGTGTTTGCCTTACAGTTGAATTTCAGATTCGCCTTCAGAATTGTGGAGAGAGGAGTTCCCTTAGTTCCAGTTATTATACTAATTGCATGCCAGCCCCCAGGGTTTCACTGTTACTTTGATTTTTCTAAAACTACAAGAATAAAGACATTCACTTCTTAGCACAAATGCTGTAATACTTATTAGAAGCATTTCTGAATTGTAGGCTTTTCTCCTCAGTGGATAAAGGTAGTTAAAAGATAAAAGGAGAAAGACTCAGCAAAAGGTGTTGGCTCCTGTAGGGTGGGAGACATTTAAAAACTGTCAAATAGAACTGTGAAGGCTGAGGACTGCAGCATTGCTATCTTCATGCTCCAGTGTTGCTTGCATGGCTGTAAGTGTTGTACACATGCAGCCAAGGGAGACCTGAGCAATTTTCCTTGGTGCTGCTCTGAATTTTGGTTGAGGCTTATGCTCTTCCAGTAAAAAAACTCCATTCACTGAGACTAAAGATTCAGAATAAATACTGAGCCTTCCCTACCAATCCAAAAGGGTATGTTTTTCTTCTGGAAAAGGAGAAAATGCCCATTGTATTTTGCTGACACTTGGCATGTAAGCACTTCAGCCTCATCAACTAGGTGAGGTTGGCTGTGGAAAAAATGTGCTGGTTTGGCTTAACCCACAAAGCCTGGACCATGACAGCTGTAAACTGAGGTGATGAACATAACTGTGTCACTGCCACGTGTCTTTGTGTTATTATTCACTGAGTAACAGTGGCATGCATTTAATGTAGAAGGGTTCTTTCTTACTCAGTCTCGAGCTTGGTGATGGATGGTGTTGATTGTAGAAATAATTTAGCCTTTTAGGCAAGATATTGGGATAACAAATGCTGCCAGTAGGTGTATCCATAAATTTGCCTAGCAGAGACTTGTTCTGTGCTTACAATTATTTTAAAATTTGGCATAAGTTCTGCTGCTTTTCAAAACAAAACAGAATACAAAATATCTACAGATAATGTCAGAAATCTTCAGTTGCATACTTATGTCTATACCTGACTTCACAGGATTGAAAGGTGGGTCTTAATGTTGCGTACTTCAGTGAAGCTCATCTTCCTCTGATCAATAAAAAGTCTGATCTTACAGTATTAATGCTGAAGTGTAATGGTTGTTGCATCCAGAAATTGCATCCATAAGGTTTTCTGTCCTTCTGTCTGGGTTGGCCTTAAAACCCCTGTTTGCTCGTGTCCTGCCAGCTTTCTCAAACTGGGCTTTCCACCTGAGGTTCGAGGAGCTGGGACCTCTTCTCACCCCCTGCAGCGAAAGGATATATGGGTGGGAGTGCTGATCATTGTCCAAGCTGGTCAGTTTAGGGGATGGATGTTTACTGCAGTTGTCTTGATGACTGTTAGCAAAGACTTCTTTTTAGTTTAACTTCATTTAAATATGAACAGAGCTTAATTACCGAGTGCTTTGTGAAGATGCTACTCATCTCCTGTAATACAAATCCATATGGCAGAACATTTCTACTGTGATAAGTGTGGGTTTATTTATATTTTGTATATCCAATTCAAATATTTCAACTTTGGCCTTAAGCATCTTCATGTTTGATAAACGGGAAGAAGAACTTCCCTGAGCACTTCAAGAAAAAGTTAGTGCTAACTTGGTAACAAAATTATGTTTCTGGAGTGTTCCCCTTGAAGTATTTGTAAGCATAGGAAGCTGCAGGGAGGCTGTTACTGTCAGTTCATGTGGGTACTGTTGGATATTTTTTTCCCCCTTTAGCTAAAAGGTCAGATGGATATATTGTAGTCTCCTTTTTCTCTCTCTATGTGAGAGAGATTTGATTGCATGTTTTATTAAAATAGTTCAGATAAGTGTAAGTTGAAAGTTTACATTAGGTTGGAGTTAATTATTTTAACTGGCACCTTCTGGTTGCATGAAAGGGAAAAAATCTGAAAGCAGATGTGTTACTTGGTCCTTCAGTAAATGCTGACAGAAGTTTCATCCCTTCAGATCTCTTATTTTGCTGCCTTCAGGATAAAAATGTTCCTTTGTCAGGTGTGTGTCTGTAATAGCAGAATGAGAAAACCAGAGCATCTTACTCCACTACTGCACGGTAAGATCGGAAGTTTTGGCCAGATTTGAATAATCATGAAATATTTGGATATTACCAGAGTTTCTGACCTTTGTCTTTAAATCGTTCAGCAGGTTACCCAATTTGTCTTAACCAAACACAAACTGCCTTAACCACCTCCTAAATCCAAAATCCTTGCTAAGGAAGGGGTGGAAGAAGGCCAAGCACAGCGCCTTGCTGAGGAAAAGAGTTCCTCATTGCTAGACAAGTTTTAGCCCTCCTGCTTTTGTGCTGCCTGTGTGGATCCTCTCCTTTGAGGAGAAGGGGTCAAGTGGGGCAGAGTAATGTTTTGTTAAGTTTAGGTAGTAAGTGTTAGACAAAACCCAAAACCAACTGTGTCCTCCTGAAGAGTCTCATTGCTTTGGGAGGATTAGGAAGTAACATTTTTTAGGTGAATTCTGTCTTCACTCAAGTATACAGTATTACCACTTTTATTTGTTATAAAAGAGTACTGTTTTATTACTCTCCTAGTAGCTTAGAAAGAGGATGGAAATACAGACCTATTTCTTTTTACTTAGCTTCCCCAACAGTCTCCATTTTCTAAGATGTCATTATCCTTTTCTCTATTGCATGTCTCTGCTGCCTGTAATTTCCTCAGGCAACAGAAGCAGCAGAACAAAATTGGTATATGATGTTTTTTTGCAATAATTTCATAATTTCACAAAGTCACTGTGTTACAGGAGTGCCAAGTGGCTAATGAGTCTCATTCTGTTGCTTTGTTAGAGCTGTAGAAAATAACTAAGGTGTTCAGGGTGTGATTGAAGGCTTAGGGAAGTAGTGTTGCACTAGTTCACCTTCACGTCGCAAGATAGGGCTCTTTGCAACTACAGAAGTTGTCCTTTTTCAAGAAAAACATGGATTTAAGTTTTGTGTAAAAACTTGTGGCTTTGACACCCCCACCCTTTACCCTTGGGTTTTCTAGGGAAAGTTTGTTGACTCTGCCTGGTCAGTGATGGATTGGATTCTGCAAAAGTTGACATCTTTGCTCTGGCTCTCTGTGGTTTTTGTCAGCTTTTTGGAGAGCTGTCAGCTTGAGATTGGGGCTGTTTGGAACATATCTGTGAAACAGTTTCAGCTACTTCATTTGCTTTTGGCTTTAGGTGGCAGTTGGTAGTTCAACACCTGCATAGGGAAGATACATAAATCTACAACGATTATGGAGGAAAACATCTTACTTGCACTGTACTCTCCAGACAAACTCTGCCAACATATGTATGTCTTTTCTGACATTCTGTCCAAAGCATAGTGTCAGCTGAGGAAAGTACATCTATTTTCTTTGTTTATAGTGTCTTCCTTGTAACGGTAGCAGCTGAATGAGTTTTACTTCAAAGCTTGGTTTGTGTTCTTCAGTATAATGGATGTTGGACTGTATTTGGAAGACTTGCTTCTTGGAATAGCTTTACATGGTTTTCTTGTGATGGGAAATAAAATGAGTTTTGTTTGGGTTTATGTTGTATTTCTAGAAGGTGTTTAGTTTAAAAAAAAAAATTCTGGATTGACCAGTTATTGAAGTTAATGTTGCCAAGGTGTTCATGTACTTGTGGTATATATTGATTGGTCAGAAGTGAAGGCAGTAGTGTAAGTGTGGTGTCTGCTCATGTTTAGCTTTTTCCCGTGTATTTACACGTTTTCCAGGTTATAGAGTTTTGCTGTTACACTGTCTTGACAATAATAAAGGATTTATTACTGTAGCCATTGACTCAACATGTCAATAAGCGAGGCCTTTGTATTATATCCTCTTCCCATATTGGTCTCTCCTGGTATAGGTCATCTTAACTTTTTTCTTGCAGAGGAATCAATCATTTGTTAGCCTCTCTTCTGAAATCAGCAGCTATCCTTTCTAATGGTGAAATGGCATGTTCATTAGTCCCCACAGAGTATGAAACAATAAGTGTGTGTTTGGATGTGCAGCAAATGAACTCTCTGGGCCTGGAGATTGAAACTTTACTACTGCAACCTTCAGCACGGGGTTGGGTTTTTTTTTTTGGTTTTGCATTGGAGTTTTTGGGGGTGCTACTTTTTTCTGTTTGTTTGTTTTTAGATTTAAATCCAACCTTTAAGATGGCTTTTAAATCTGGTGGACTTTTGAACTTTGTTAATTTTTGAGATACGTTGAGATTCTTCTACAGCTTCAGTATTTCCTTGTCTTTTCATAGGACCTCAGCTGAATGCACAATTAGAAGGTTGGCTTTCTCAAGTACAGTCCACAAAAAGACCTGCAAGAGCCATTATTGCACCGTGAGTTTGAAATCTGTTTTATATATATATATAGAGAGACATATATATATAAAATACTTGATTGGTTAAATGCTTTTTCTTTTGTTTGACTGATTTTGAAAACTGGTCAGACCTAGTATTTAGCTGAATGTCATAGTTTCTAATGAATATGGCACAGAATGGGGGAAATCTGCACATTTTTGTGTATAACTAGTTTCCTTTTGCTGATGGACTGCAGACACAATATTCATTTATTCTTTTAGTTTGGTTTCATTTGGATTTTTTTGCCCACAGCTGAAATAGGGATCATTTGAGCTATTTAGGGAGAAAACAATTTCCTGGAGATAGTTGAGACATGTAATGGGAAAATGAATATGTTGATCATTCCACTTAATTATGAGTTGGAAGGAAACACTGGAAAAAGCACCTTAAATACTTTTTTCCTGTGCTGACATAGCAGTGACATAATGTTTGAAGTATTCCATAATAATATAGAATGTGCAGAGGAAGTTGTCCCACATTTCCTTTAGTCTTTCTCACAAGAATGTCAGGAAAGAAACCTTTCCAGCTGCAGATTACATAAGCTGAGGTCTTTCTCCAGAATTGCTAGAGGTTTTCTTGAGATCTCACCAAATTTATTCGTTAACCGTGCCGGTTTTTTTCTCTCTTGTAAAGTGGGATATGTCTCAACGTTTTTGTGGGAGACTGAAGAAGCCTGTAGCAGAGGGAACCTTTCAGGGGGCTATTTTGACATTGTCAGATAACACACCTTGCCAGTTCTAAGTTCTTTAGAATGAGTGAAGTAAGTGATGTTAATTAAAATCCCAGAGTAATTTTGAAGATAACTTGCTCCGTGTATCACCTTGTGGATGCATATAGATGCAGGTGAGCATACATACATAGATACACATATAAAATCCTCCAGTGCTATCAATGGGGAACTTTTATCTTCAAACATCCTGTATGTCCCAGGGCTTGAAGTATATATCATTCTCAGTATCACTGAGTACAAACACTATTGGGAAAGCTGTAGTTGTGGTGTTGCATGTACTTGACTGAAAATAAGCAGTAACTGTTGACTTAGGGCCACAGGTGCTCCAGGTGAGCCTGAGGGGTGATGTGGCACAGGCATGCTGCTGAGTGACCATGAGCTCTTTTCCACTGCTTGGCTTGGGCCTTGGAATTGATGTTCTCTGGAGTTAATGCTTTTAGTGGTGTAAAGTGAATCTCAACTGGTTTTTAAGGGAATGGGTCTTAAGATTTGAATGCGATATGAGAAACAAATAGTCAGAATAATTATAAATGATTTTGGAGAGTAAACAGGAACAGAGGTCAAAAAAGGCTTCAGGCCAGAGTTACAGGAAATTATGAAGCATGTGTTGTATTCTCTGCAGTAAAAGCTAGCATGCTGTATTCCACTCCTGTCTGTATGCCCATTCATTTTATTGCTGAGGTATTCTTCTTCAATAACAGAGCATTTTTATTCTCTATTTATCTGCTGTAACCTACAGTTCACTCTTTGCCAGACCCCTCTATTGTCATTGTATTCAGTTACTGGCGTGTGATAAGAACCTTCTCCAGCAGTTTTCTATTCCCTTGTTCCCTGGCTGCACTCTTAGTGTTGCCATGAGCATCTGATAATGTGCAGTTGTACAGTTGGCATACCAATATCTTTTACAAGTAAGGGAAGGTGCTTTGATGTGGACGTTTGCTTACTGTCAGATGGTCATTGATAGTTCTTTCACTGGTCAGCAAACAGTCACTGATAGTTCTTCAACAGATGTGTCTCTTGTGTGATCAATACTGCAACAGGGCTCTCCTGCTGTTTCAGGAGTTGACTTTTGGACCACTCTTACTATTTCTAGGTCACTGGGAACAAAAAATATTTAAGATACTAATATTTAAGAGCAATATCAAGATATTTAAGATGTTGATCAGTGTTTCACATGTTCATGTTTTGTACACTTTGATTTGCAGCCATGCAGGATATACCTATTGTGGATCTTGTGCAGCCCATGCTTACAAACAAGTGGACCCTAATATCACGTAAGTATTAGTTTTTCTTTACAAAGCATAAGATAATGCCATTCAACTTGCTGGTAAGTCAAATGTTCTTTTTACATTCTTACACCTTGAAGTACTCACATTTTAATTTAGTCTTTTATATGTTCCTTCTGTTTAACACTATATTGAGTGTTACAAAGTAATAAAAAGTAGTATTGTTGAAATAGAAAATGTAAAGCAGTGTTTTCAAAAATTTTTTAAAATGGCTAAAGAACTTTTTACAAGGGAGGGCTTAAAGATGTTCTTTTTTGCAGGTAATAAGTTTATTACTGACATCCCACTGCTTTTATACAAGCCCAGTATGTTTTGTCTTGATTTTTTTTTTTTGTGACTTTGATTTTGTTGTTGGGAGGTTTGGTTTGCTTTTTAAGTCTACTAAAATATTTGACCATGATTCTGCAGTTTTTCAGTGCAGGATTATGATCTGAATACTACCGGGATTCTCTTCTGCTGTGGAGAAAGTGACCAGTGTGTTTATATAATATTTAAAGTCAGTGACAGTTACTTGTTCTGATCATTTTAACTGGCCTTTTGTTTCTAACAAGTTTTAAAAAAGAGAAATTAAAAAAAAAACTCTCAACATGCTACTGTAGTCTGTGCCTGCCTCTGAAAATATGAATCCCTTATTTTAGGTTACAAGAATATAATCCTTGCTATGCTATGCTTACTGCAACATTTTTTTAAAATGACAAATCTAAAACATCTCCAGTATTTACTCAAAGTATGTGCTTTGCAATGTTAAATAAAAACTGTCTAGCTTTATCAGTTTTTCATGAGATAACACATTGTAATACTCTCCAAAGACAGTTGTTTTCATTCTTTCTAAACTGTTGTAAACAATGTGAAAATAACCTGTGGTGTGACGTAAGTTTTAAAGAAACCTAGTTTTTCTAAAATTTCCAGAACAAGTTGCATTTCCCAGGTTCAGTGACATGGAGTTGATTGAACTTTATGGATCACTTGCTGTTTTACCACATGGGATGTTTAGAATTCATCTCTGAGCTGAACTATTGCATGTTTGGACGCTTGGCAGAAAGTTGCAGTGTTTTAGTATACCTTGCTATAGCAATCCTTGTGTGAGGGAAAAAACCAGCCGCACACCTTTACGTGTCTCCCACCCCTTTAGTTCAGTGCCAGAAACTAGATGATATGATCATGAATCTGAAAAGCTGAATTTCCTATATTTTTTTCTTTTTTCTTGTAAGTCCTGTGGCAGGAGACCCTAAACATCTAATCAAGAGCCAGGAACTGAGGACTTGATGAAATAACATCATGATGACGTGTGAAAGGTTGCATTATCAGCTAAAGCTATGAATATGCAGGTCCAGGTCCCTGTTGTTGATGCAACAGATGGATAAAAATAGCATTTGAGAATGACTTACATTTTAATTTGGTGAAATCTGAAGTAAGACTAATCAAGTAAATAAGTGAAAAGCTCTGAATAGATGATAAACCCGTAATTGTTATTTGAAGTCACATTCCTGTAGCTCAAGGTGATGTGTAGAAGATTGTGTTGATCCAAGGAGAGAATTCAAGCATCTGTACTAAGGGGCTGTGCTACGTCATTCAGCCTCCAAATGAGTCCAGTTAGACAGATTTCTAGCTGTTGAGTGCCCTCTGATCTATAATCTCTCTGATATGAGAGACTGAAGGCTACAGGAAGCATTACTGAACTGATCTCGTGATAATTTCTAAGATACTGAGCATGGCTGGGCCATAGATTGATCTATGGGCTTACAGATAGCAGAGTAAAACTGTTGTAGCCACAAGAAAGTATCGCTTTGTACATATTTATTAAACTTGTTGCTGTAAGCCAAGTCTCTGTACAACTGCAGTTGTCTAAATTGTGGGTTTTTGTGTTAATTGTTGTAGCCGAAAAATTTTCATTCTTGGGCCTTCCCATCACGTGCCCCTGTCCCGATGTGCACTTTCCAGTGTGGACATTTACAGAACACCTCTGTATGATCTCCGAATTGACCAAAAGAGTAAGTGCATGAGACTGCTGAGGCTTAACTGTGGTACTACACTGCTGAGGACTTCCTTGTTGTTGGGCACTTCCTTGCTTTTAAGTGGCACACAAGTGCAAATCTGTGTTTACTGCAACAAAAGCTAACTTCTGAAAGGTCCTGGTTGTTGCAGGCTTTGCCATGTTACAACCATCACGTCTCTCTTGCTCCTGGCAGGTAAAGAATTCTCAGTTGTTGCTTGTCTTTTCCATTTTGTGTGTGTTTGTTGACAAATGATCTTTAAAGGGGTTTTAAAAATTAAAAAGTGTTACATCAAAGAATAGCTCACTAAGCACCTTCTCCATTTTGTGAAGTATTCTGTCTGGAAAAAAGTACTTTAGTTGGTTTGAGTTTGATTAGAGGGATAACAGATGAACAGAAAATTGTTTTTAATTGAGTGCATTATTGCATGTGACTTCTTTAACTTGCAAAGTATACATAGAATTAGTAAGGTTGGAAGAGACCATGGAGATCATCAAGTCCAACCTTTACCTAGGTTAACAACCTCCCCAACATCAGTCTAACATCTATACCATCTAAACCATTTAAACCATACCAGAAATACACTGCAGAACTTAAAGGCTATTAGTCCATGAAATACCAGTCTTTCAAACTAAGCTCAAAGGTGCAATGAAGATAAATTTGATATGTTGACTTCTATGCATTTTGAGGTATACCTAAATAAAATTTTTGAAAAAGGCTAATTACTGCAGATGTGTTGTTTCATCGCAACTGTGATTCAGCCAGCTAATTTAGGCTTTCTACACAGTGCCTGCAGAAATTTCCTTAGGTAAGGAATGTTTTGGTTTCTGTAAAGCTCCTTTATTTTCATAAAGGAGTAGAGGAGGAGGCACAGCCCTATATCAAATTATTCATCCAGTGGAGAATTTTCAAAATGATGTAGAGATGACTGAATACTCTCAAGCACACTCGAGTGTAGAAAAGAGAACTTCCAAATGTGGATTATTTAACCAGTTTTGACTGTCTCTGGGTTTCATGATTCTGTTGTGTTAAATAATAACACATACAACAATAGCTCAAATTTGTTTTTAATGTATCATGATGCAGTTTGTAAAAATAAGAATTCAATGACTGAGCAAATGCATGTATATTTTCGAATGTGTTTTATTTGTGTTACTTAGATTTTCAGTTGTGATACAAAATTTTTCTCAATATACTAACAAGGTCACTGATTTAACTTACTTATTTTGTAAACTGAATCAATTATGTTTTTACCTTAATAACTTGAACATAATTTTAGTCCTGAATTTATTCAGCAACAAGTGGTTTATGATGACAGCCCTTGAAGGCAAGTAATTTGTTATAGTGGGCATGTTCTGATAAAGATGCACTGTAGCTTATTTTTTGCACCTGTACCAGTTTTCAAAACCAAACAAAAAATAGCAGTAAAAACTAATCTTTAATTTATTTCAGTTTATGGAGAATTATGGAAGACTGGAATGTTTGAGCGTATGTCCCTACAGACAGATGAAGATGAACACAGTATTGAAATGCATTTGCCTTATACTGCTAAAGCCATGGAAAGGTACTCAGGCTAATTACTTCTAAAAAGAATGAGCATTGTGTGCATTAAAAGTTTGAACTACTTGTGAAGTTCAATAGGAAGTAGTAATATATTTTATGGCATAGAATACCTTATATGGTATATAATGCTCACACTCCCACACACTCCAATAAAAATTTTGGTAAAAAGAGCGTCAGAGACTAGGATAAGTTGCAGTAATAGAAATTGTGAGTGGAGCAAACACTTGAATGTTGTTAACACCTCTTACAGACAGGTTTACATTGACTTTAGACCTACTTTCGTGAACCTATAAGATTAACTCCTTCTCAATAGTTGATTTTTTTCTCCCATTTTTACAAGGCATCCTTGAAAGAAATTCAAATACTAGTAACGTTTTCTGTGGGATTTTAAGTTTGTTTGGAGAATTGCCAAATAGACAGCATCTGTACAGTGAGAATCTAATTCTTATTTCACTGCTGGTTTCACTGTGTTGTGTCTTTTTGTTTGGCTGGTGTTCTCACATTGTTGTAAAGTTAAACACTGGGTTTGGGATTGTGTGTTGTTTTTCTGAAGTTGAAGTACTTTGAGGTTCTAAACCAACATCCTATTATGACCTTACTATATTACTATCTTCAGATCAATAGTGACCCTTTAAAACATTCTGCAGCTTCAGTTAGCAAGCCCTGAAAAATCTTCAGATGTTACTTGAACTACAACATTTTTTCTTTTGCTTATAAGCCATAAGGATGAGTTTACTATTATTCCTGTGTTGGTCGGAGCACTGAGTGAGTCAAAAGAGCAGGAATTTGGAAAACTCTTCAGTAAATACCTAGCTGATCCTAGTAACCTCTTTGTGGTTTCTTCTGACTTTTGCCATTGGGGTAAGTTTCATATCTCTTCATTTTAACAATGTATTGAATATTTTGTAGTTATTTTCAAATAATGCACTTTATTAAACTTTGAACATTTCAAATTTGTGTAAATGTATCTTTGAAATTTTAATTCTTAAGGAAGGATTTTTTTAAAATCTGGAACAACAGGTGAAAATTACGTGATGATGTGTTTTCAGTATAGTGGAGGAAATAAACGGTGGAAGTGTATGCGTTTATGTACCTCTCTGTTGCAATGAAATAATTGTCTGAAGTTGCTTGTTGTTTTTACTCTTCTTTTAAGCACCTCAAAACAACTTGAAAAACTAATTAGCTAAAAATTCACTGGACATGGCCACATTCCTCTGGCGGAAATAAGTTTTGTATGCTTTACTGGTGGGTAAGATACCAGATGGAGTATTTATACCAATTCACCAGAGCTATCCCAATTCATCTTGGTAGCAGAGCTCTAAAGACTCCAGAAGCCTTGACTTCTGTCCTGCTTTAACACTTTATTCTTCTTTTAAGTATGATAGTAGCTAGAAAAGGGACTGCTTCAGAAAGATATGTTACACAACAGACCTTCTTCTTTTTTTTTTTTTTTTACTTTTCACCTTTGGTCGACTTACACAATTAAATGTATATTTTACTCATCTTTGAATTGTGGAATATGTGGAAGTATATATGTAAGAATGATCTGGGTTTTGTTGTGGCTAATGACCCATCTAGAACTGTTCATTGACTTGTCATGCGTTTTTTTCTTTTAACCTTCATGTACTGTGGGTGTTGTGCAAGCAGAAGAAGCCTGACTCCATGGTTGACTTTGTCAAGAAGGACAGAGAAATGAAATGTTGCTTTACTTTTTAATTTATAGAATTGGATTCCAGGGCAGTAACAGGCAATTAATAAGTGATACTGCAGTGTCAGTTCTACCTAGTAGGTTTGTCTTCAGGAATATAGCTGTCCATCATGTTTTGTTTTTTTTTTTTACTTTGCTTCTGGGCTGCTACTTGATGATTGCCCTAGAATTTCCTCAGTGGAGCTAAAAAGTATGCAATAAATCAAGATTACTACTTTACAAATATTATACTTTCAAATATTTAGTAAGTACTAGGGAGTGTTTTAGCTACGATTTTTCCCTTTTTTATTTTATACATGGTTTTTGTTTCAAGGTCAGAGGTTCCGTTACAGTTACTATGATGAATCCCAAGGAGAAATTTATAGATCCATTGAGCACCTAGATAAAATGGTAAGTTTTCAGATTTGGTGGAACTCACTAACAAATTTCTCCTGTACGTTACATTTCTTTGAAGACTTTAGAAATTTCTCTAACAAAGTATGTAGATCAGCTGTTTTACTGAATGTGTAATTTTAATTTGTTTACCACAGTAAGAACTTAGCTATTATTTTTATTTAGTATCCTCCATTTTACTGACTGCACACAATTATACTGCGGGTGTAATCTAGTAAGACTAATTTATCTGAATAAATGCATGTTCATCTACCTAAAATGCCCTGTCTACATACCCTCTTATGTTTCTGAGAGTCAGTAAGAATCATGCATGGGGTATTGTAGCAGTTCAGGTTTGGTAGCTGTGATACTGCACTGTGATTATGGTAATGGTTTTAGCAATATCCATTTTGAGGAGGAAAGGCTGTAGGGGATTGCACTGGTCAGGAAAATGAAAGTCACCACTTCCTTGCTAGTAGTCTTCACCCCTTACTCTGTAGGAGGTGGTGGGGAAAAAAGTAGTAGATCATACTTTATTCTGAATTTGGCAAAAGGAATAATAAATTCATGAAGGCTGTGATACCAATTATGTTGCATTGTCTTTGCAGTCACAGGAGCCAATGATTTATTTTCAAATTAAAAAAAAGTTCATGTTCAAGATAATACTTGGGGCACAGAATAAAAGTAGTTCTTCTAGAAATAGCCTTAGAATTTGTTTTACAACTCTTTGCATCATTTGTGTAACTTCTGTGGAATCTGTTAGAAGGGAGAACTGTTATTCATGGCATGTTCATTTTTTCCTTGTCTTGAAGGAATAAGTCCTTATCTACTGGAGAGATCTCTAGAGGGTTTTTTTGCTTTGCATTATTATTATTAAACTCTTTGTTTTTTCACTGTTCATCACTGGAATAGAAACAGTAAATAATTTGCCTTCATTGTGTTTATCCTATATTTAATAGTTCTTGTAGTCAGTTCACAGGTTTCTCTATCAAGACAAGTGTTTTGCTACAGAATCCCAGAATCTGCAGCTTGGAGGGTTTTTGCAGAAGAGGGGATTAGAGTGTATTTAGAAACATTAGTTTCCCTTTGTTAATTTCTGTGGTGAAAGCTTGAAGAAAGACTGGACTTTGGCATTTAATTACTTCTAGGGAATACATTGCTGCTCCAATTCTTTCTTTTGGTAGCTTTTCAGCCAAAAGGAAATCACAATTTTTGTGACATAGAAAATCATGTCTGCTGTTTAATAACTAGGAAAATCATTCTTCTATTTTAACTGGCAAACTAAACGTGGTATATAGCAGTATACTGTGGTTATTTTTTGCCATTTTATATCATGCCATATTTGAACATATGACTGTGTTCAATCTCTGCACATAGGTTTTGCTTTGGGTGAATTTTAGAGGTGTCTTTTTAGCAGTATAGTGAGCACACTTTGGATGCTATCCACAGTATCACAAAGATCTCCCTGTCACATTTCTCCAGCTTCCAGAAGGAATTAATTTAATTTTGTTATGCTGCATTTAGTTACTTCTTGTTTCCTTAGATAAGTATTGGATGTTTTTGTCAGTTGATGTGCTAAAGGAACTTCTGCTGTTGTAACCTGCCTCTCTGCAGAGAAAATAGCGTTAAGATGGAGACAAAACTGTACTAAAAGTGGCTTAATTTTATTGGTCCTAACTAGCAAAGCAGTTGACTGAGTGCTTTGTAAGCAAGAAGGTATTCTGGGGTAAGATGAAATTAATTTTTCTAGGAGGAAAATATGGGAGGATGATGGTCTCTTCCTTATTTGGATGGGACCTCACATATGCATGATGATTTTCTCTCCTAGTGCAAAAAAACCTGCTGAACACTCTGGACATCAAAGTTTTACTAAGCTGGTGACCATGAGGACAAATTTTAGTTACTGTGATTCTAAGTTAGAGCCATTAGACTCCAGCATGAAAAGATAGAGTAGTAAATATTGCTGGTCAGACATCAGTTTCTCCATGGTAATTGTTGATATGACCACTGTCACCACAATGCACTTGGTGGAGTGATGGTAAAAGAAGTAAGTAGCCTTGTGGTTAATAGGGGTACCTTAGGGAAGAATCTTCAAATGAAGAGTTATTATTGAGCAGCTGATGTGCAACAGTTTGTATAGCATAACCTGCTACCTACCATCTTTTAAAACAAAAGTGGGGTAATATTCTGTAAGATGTTATTGAAGTGAGCAGTCTGCATTTTCTGGCTAGTCATAATCAAGAAATAATTACTATTCAATCTTCACTGCCAGATTGCTCATTTTATATGAGCATGTATTTTATGTGGGAAACGTTATGCCTCACTTGAGTCAATGGAGGATTCTGTTACCCTGAATGTTGATGGGGGAAAATAATGCAGTCACTGAGGAGAGGTATGCAGGAGCAGCCAGCGCTTGTGCAGGAGCCATGCTCAACACTGGTGGCTTCTTAGGTAGGGCTAATGAACTGCTGAATTCTGGTGGCTTCTGCAGTGCTGCTGCAGTGTGCCAGAACCTTCTACAGTGCTCCAGCCTGGGAAGGTTTCTTATCCTGGGCATAATGCAAGACCATGACTCTGCCTGTGTGCCCAGCTCGCTTCTCTGTGCTGTGCCCAGCCAGTAATTTGCCTGTTGGTTGTTCACCTTCTGGTGTGAGTGATTCACATATGCCAAGATAGTTAGACTAGACAGTAGTAAGTAGTAATTTCCGTTAGAGTGCTACTACTTTAGATTTTTAAGTGTGAAGAGTCATCTGAAGTGACTGATAGCAGCTTTGGTTTGACAAGCCAAAGGATTATTGTAGTATAGTGTAAAATAAACCTATAGATTGGTGGAAGTTTTGTGTGTGATGCTTTGGGGATTTTTTTTGTAAGCTTGTAGATACTTGATCCTATTAAGAGATGATGTTTAAAAATGTAACTGCTTTTAATCATATTAATTGCACTGTGCTGCAATATTGTAAATGCATTAACAGCACCTGGGTAACGGAGGTGTGCAATTTCTCTTTGATGCCATAATAACCATGTGATAAGCTGTGGAACTCTGCGTTTTTATGACATGGATTTTGTAATGTATTTTAACTCTGTTCTAAGCCATGCCTGGCTGAGTTGTTTTAAATACTGAAAATTAGTAGGGTCATACTTATTCTTTATAGATAAATAAAACACATCATGACAACTTTCTTGTGGTTTCTCAACACAGTTTTAGACTGAGAAACAAGCTCGTTAGTCTTTGCTGCTCTGCCACAACAGTTTTTAAATCCAAAAGATTGAAAATTTCAGTACAACTGAATGCCTATAGGATATATGTTCATACCCATTTCCTATGGATTTTTTTCTGGTCTGTGATGTGTGGAACTCTGCTAGCCTTTTCTGGGATGAAGTGCATAGCTCTAAATGTTTTGCAGTGCTGAACTGCATTGAAATAAGCTTACTAGGCACTCTCATAAATCCATGCCCATTCATTTGAGACAAATGCTCAAATGCTTCTACCCAGTATGTTCCAGTGACTTACAACTATAAAATGAAGTTCTCAGTTGAGCAGCCATTTTCATTTTTTAAAAGGTTGTCAAGGAATTGCAAACAGATAAAATTTATTCTCGTGAGCTGTTCAGTATCTAAGTGGCTTTATTTATGTTTAGTTTCACTTGAGTATGTAGTGAAATTTGGTTCTGCTTTCTTTAGAAGAATTGTGCGTATTGACATGTACAGTTTATAAGTAAAGGCATGGTTCAAAGACAAGCTTTGTAAACTTTAGAAATGCAATGGTATCTATGTAACCACTGGTAGTTAGAGAGTAGCTACTGTTATTTTCTTGGCACTCATTTAGGTTCTGTAGGTCTGGTGGGATTAACATTGCCAGCCAGGGGTTCAAACATCCTCTCCATGACTCTAGAAAAACTGAGCTCTTGCCAGCACTTTGTGTTGTTTTTTTTTTCCATAAAATTTATTTTTTTATGAATTCATCTTGCATCTGTTTCTATGTAAAAGTACACAAAGGTGGAGGTGATGGTTGCTGTTTTATAATTCTCCCTGACTCTCCTGTGCATCTCTAGCTTCTCCACTGTAAGATGTGATCCAGTCTGAATGATTCGTGTGTCTGCCAGGTCAGCCAACTCCCTTGCAGAGTGCTTGGGAGGTTTCAGTCTTGAGGTGGACCCTTCAGACTGCTTCCTGCATTGTGGATTCTCCTTTTTATCACCTGCATTTTTCCAAAAGTAGAGGCAGAGGCTGGAACAATTGCAGAAATCTTAGAAGAAATGAACTCCCTTTCTGGTGTCAGTGTCCCATTATTTCCGTGCCAAGTGCTTGGTTTTTTCCAGTCTCTATGGAAAACTTTATTGTTTTACCAACAGAAGAAGCACAAGTATGTGTCTTACTGAATTAGTGAGTGGAGCTCATTTACCTGGTGAAGGGAATTTGTCATTTTCAGAGGAAGAAAAAAAGTAAGAGGGTGAAATCTAATACAGGCAAAATAGCAAAGCTGGGCTGAAATCCAGACAATAATTGATTTAGACTTGCTTTGAACAACTTTGTATTTGATCTCCTCTGCGGGATAGACTAAGTATGGGCTGTATCTGGAGTGGTAGGATTATTTTTGCTTTTAAGAATGCAAATGTTTGTATATGTGGAAGGTTTTGTTTTTGTTGTGCACCAACTTTATAGTGCTTTAGAGATGTTCTGGATCTGCTTTTTGTGTTCTGAGCAGACAGCCAGCCCATGCCAGATCAACTGCCTTGCATGCCTCATGTATCTAGGGTACATACTTGTTCTGTGTGTGAATTGCATGTGTGCATATTGATGGTTTATCCGGGGTTTCTGGACACCCAGAAGTCCAAGGCAAGTACTTTTTTCTGAGCTCTGTTACCAGGGAGAGGAGATGAAGGCACAACTCCTTCCTGCTTTGTCCTTTTAGTAAACTTACCTGGTTGTAGCTGTACCAAATCCTATGCAAGCAGGACACCATTGGAGGATCAGCTAGTCTGCAGGAGGAGCTTTTTTAGCATGAGCTTCACTGGTGTCTCCAAAGATAGCTTCACAGATCTGTGGATCATTGACAGCTTTGGAAGAGCTCCTGCACTTCTAGTTGGCAAGGGATGGAAACAAGATAACTGCAAGCTAGAGTTCACATGCTGAGGTTTCCTTGATGTCTTTGGTACAAAATAAAAGGTTTTTCCTCCTGAAGTGTTCTCTGTTGTAATAAATAGATGATGTATAAACACCTGCTTATGAATGTGTTATGTAATTATTGCTAACAATTCTTTTTCAGGGTATGAGCATTATAGAGCAGCTAGATCCTGTATCTTTTAGCAATTACTTGAAGAAATACCATAATACAATATGTGGAAGACATCCTATTGGAGTGTTATTAAATGTAAGTAGCTTTTAGAAAAATGCCTGCATTTGTTTTAAGCACAGTATTGCTGCAGTATTCCTTAGTTCTAAAATGACAAGCCTTGAATTAATTTATTTTTCCAAGTGTTCTCAATTTAGTCTCCAATTTCTGTGTCTTGCATATAGACAGATGTAAGCTTTTAAAAGGGCAGAGAGTTTTCAATTCCCTAAGGGAGCTGAGGTACCACATTCCTTTTGAATTTCAATGAAATGCCATCATTCACTTTCTCTTGGCCCTAAATAAATGAACAAATAAATCCATCTCCCTGAAGTAGTACGTGCTTACTCTTTCCAATTGGTACTTACAGACACATATATATTTTTTCTGTATTGCTGTTAGCTAGCTATTGTGAGTGCCTTGTGATGTCTGGCAGCGTTTTTGAGTTTTGCAAATATGGTGAGAGATTGCCTCTGTAAGTATTAGTGCAGTGCACCATTAACTCATAAATTAACAGCAATTAGAATTCAGATTAACTGGTTCTTTCTAGTTACTGTATTCTGCTTTGGTGATGCCATGCAGACGTAAACCTGGCTTAACTTAGTTGTCTAAATTTGGTCAGAGCTGCTTTACAGCACTGCTGGAGTGCTGCAGATTTGTCATATTGCTTGAGCGAATCTCATTTATTTTTACTGTAATTCAAATCTGAAACAAGAAACATGTTAAACTCTTTTAAAAGAGCAAATTTAATTCACTGGGAGTGTATGGAAGAACATACAGAACATTTTAAAGTGGAGTCCATGAAAGTTTGTGTGAGCAATATCAATACTGGGGATGCAAAATTCAGTACTATGACAACTCTGCAAATAGACCCAACTCTTCAGATAATGATTAGTTTTGCAGTGAATCAGAGCTAAATTTCTGTTCATTCACTTTTGCCAATTGTCACACTTTAATAAATTAGATTCATACATCACATTTCTTCCATTAAGGAAAAATAATCTAGAAAGTGTTAATAGTGTTGGCTTTTTTCCTGTTACACCTCTCTTTCTATATCAATTCCCCACGAACAGAAAGCACTGTTTCCAAAAGATCTAGTATGAGAGGTTGTTTAGTATTGCTTTAAGGAACTGCATGGATGTACATAATGAAGTGGGGAGAGCATCAGTGAACGAAACTGCACAGAAATGGGAGGTGCTTGTGTTATGAGCTTATGAGAGATGATGCAAGGACCTCCAGGACAGGGGGAAAGGACTGAGAAGTAGGAAATGTAATTTCACTGACACCTCTTTTAAAATGTTTTTTTTTCCTCTCTTCAGGCTATCAACGAGCTCCAGAAGAATGGAATGAATATGAGCTTTTCGTTTTTGAATTATGCTCAGTCAAGCCAGTGTCGAAACTGGCAAGACAGCTCAGTGAGTTATGCAGCTGGAGCACTTATGGTCCACTGAACCACTGAATGCTCAGGGATGGCACCTGCACACACTCTGTATAAGGGGTCCCAGCCTAGCCCTTACAAAGATACAGTCCCTGGTCTTTGGGTATACTGAAACCTCAAACTAATAGAACTCTGTTCTTTTCTAGTAGGTGTAGTCCTTCCTTAGTTTCAACTCATTTAAAAATGCTTTCTTGTTTAGGACAATGGAAGGAAGGCTGGTATCAACTTTTTGTGAATATTTTGGGTTTTTTTCCTTGGAAGAAATAATGGCTATGAAGATGTGGTGGTAGACTGTCCTTACAAATACAACATGTAAAGCATTTACCATATCCTAAATTTGCACTCTTTGCAGACCTGTGCACATATACTCTGCTTTCAGAATAGTTTTGCAAGTTGTAAACGGAAAAGGGGGTGGAAGCTTTTTAATAAAAGAAAAAAAAAAAAGGAAAACAATGCATTTATAAATTATCCTGTATTAGAATATAATAAAACTCCAGTATAGTCAGTTACTACCCGTGATGTACAACAGATATCTTCTATTTTAGTTGCTAATAAAGGGCTACACAAACCAAAATGGTCTGATTTAAACTTATTGCTTTGTCTTCTGTATGTGGCTGCTTGTCATTAACATTCTTTATCCTCAGTTCTTATGCTTGATAATTCAGCCATTCTGTAAAATACTTTAGAATGTATTTTGTATTCAACATTTGTTGACTACTTCATTTATGGATTTTTTTATCATAAACCTGCACTGAGTTCAGCTGTGCAAAAGTATTTGGAAAACTTTTTTGTAGTC
The DNA here is from genome assembly GCA_013399895.1 of Serilophus lunatus. NCBI lineage: Eukaryota > Metazoa > Chordata > Aves > Passeriformes > Eurylaimidae > Serilophus > Serilophus lunatus. Next base: position 275,533 of record VXBA01005677.1, read on the forward strand.
TTATTTTTTTTTTTTGTTTCACAATGATCTATAAAGCAGTATTTTTTAGTATGCGATACAAATTTGTATCAGAAATACACTTCTAATTATTTTTATGCTCAGTTTGATTATTAAGTGAAATAGATGCAGTATTTTTGTTTGACATGACTTAAAATTGAAAACACACAGCAGCTTGAAAATCTGGCATTCATAGGCCGCAGAAGCCATACAGTGCTAAACTCAATTATTCCTCAAAGATTATTTGGGAGGGGAGGGTAAGGCTCCTCTCTTGTAAAATTTTTATTTTTTGACTGTGGATAGAATTGTTTCATGTTTTTTAAGCATTATCACATCTTAAGGGTTCTTGAACTTTCTTCCAGCTGAAAAAATGATGTAATTATTTCAGCTGTCATCCTGAAGACTTCCTTTCCTTCTAATAAGAAATGCAAAGTAGGATGCAGTATTGGCTCATTATCTAAATGGAGATTTCTTTCCCTGATATTTCACCTGCTGTCAAGAAACCTCCTGGTACATTCAGCTTTTCTGAGTGTCAGAGGGGAATTTCAGAATTCAATTTAGGTTATCTCTCAAAGTTGTGGAAATTGCCGCATGCAAAGTCTCAGCTGAAAGCATACCAGACATCTTGTTCATTCCTGCTAAAATTACCCCCTGCTTATACCACTTTTTTCCTTATCACAGTTGACCATTATATTAATAATAGCAGGTGAATGCTCCATTTATAAAATGAACTACTTTGCAGATGTCCAGAATCCATCCCAAATGCCAAACTTCTCTGCATGCCTCTTCTTCAGTTGCCGTATTGCTCTGCCTTGTTCTTGAAATGTCTCAACAGCAGACAGGAAAACAACTTGCAGATTACTTAGACAGACCAGCAAGAAGGCTGTGCAGGTAAAACTGGATTGACAGCCAGTCTTTATAAATACTTGTCTGACTGTGCCTTATTAACAAAGTAGTTTGATCATGAATGGGTTTTTTTTAAACAATCTTTGGTGAATACAAGTTTAATTAGGGCTCAGGTTTCTTTCAGACTTATGCCAAATGCTTAACATCATTATTGAAATGCATAGTTAATTGCAAGAGTTAAGTATACACTTTCTCCCTAAGGTAAACATAATAATTGGCTTCTAAGTACAAATGCCTAAGTTGCATCTTAGTTCTGTAAGATAATTTTAATGAAAAAAACCCATAACTGGATGAGCTTTGAGGAAATTGGTCAGCCATTTTGCTCAGCACAATGTTATGAAATATCTGATGTTGAAAGCACTTCACATGTAAACTGTGTAATGTATTTCAAAATAAAGTTTCTAATTAAAATGGGAATTTCTGTGCCTACTAGTAATAACCAGCAATAACAGTTCAGAAGCTCATTCAGAGAAATGCAAATCATTGTGGAATCTGCTCTAACTTAGAAGGATTTGTTGTAAAAAACATGTTTGCTTGAAAGCAGAAAATATTTTACTTCAAGGAATTCAAATTTTTTGGCCCTTTTGGTGGGCTTGGAAGGAGTTGACTTAAGTGGTCTATTTCCTGGTGTGTTAGTTTAAGGTGTGGCAGGAGGAAGAGCAGATAGTCTGAAAATATCTTCACTTGAGTCAATTTATTTCATTATTTTAGCTTTGCCACACATTGTATTCTCACTGAAGTAGACATTTCAATATAGTATGTCGGGACAGTGTCTGGTTTAGGCCATTTTGAATATTCATAATCCTGTTCACTTTTGTGACTTTTTCTTACGTGCATGGAATGACTGAGCTTCGGCCTTTCTTCTGCTGCAGTAAATCCAACCAAGGACATGATTCTTATTTTAAAATTTTGGCATTTTAGGGAAATGATCAATCTGTAAAAATGTTGATTAAAATACTCCTTTGTTTTTCTGTTCTCATGTCTTTCACAAAGGACCTTTATGGATTTTATTTTCTTCGCATGCTGAGAAGTTCTTTTCAAGTACTATCTGTTGAATTCTTAGTTTAATGCTTTTGGCATTGAAGTGAAGCAGTAGGTCTTAGAGTGCTTTGTGTTCATATCAGTAGAAGCAGGAGAAAGTGTAGGCAGAAGCAGCATCCCCCGGTGGGTGGTGAATGCTTCCACAGGCATTGGGAGCCGCCTCTGGCTTTGAGTCCAGGAACCTGAGCCCCTTGGGGCATGGAGTGAGTTAGGTGTAGCTGCTCTAACTTTCAGCCTTCATCAGTTCATCATGACATTTATTACTTGTTTTAAATACTTTGACTTGAGTAGCTTTGCTCCAATGTTGCTCTTTAAACTGGACATGTACTTCAGTGCAGTTCTCCTTTGTTAGGGCCTTCAGAAATGCTGAGTTTGCCCTCACATTTTTAGGCCCAGCTCTTGCTCTCACTGTTTCCCAGTCAGGGACTTGTTGCTGTGTCTCAGGGGGTCTGCATATTGCTGTAGGCTTTGAAATGTCGATTCAGAATTCCCTAGTAAGTGCTGAAATAAGGTGGGATTGTTCTGTTTGATGCCTGCACGTGGAACCTTCCAAGTTTGGCATGTTGTTTTGGTGGTTGGTGTAGGGTTTTGCCATTTCAGGTTTGTCATTTTACTCTTACTCCCTCTGGGAAAAATTTTTCCTTTCCATCAAAGGAAGCTTGGCTTTAAAATGGTTTCGGTCACTGTGATTTGTAGTTGCTATTTCTTTGGGTTGTGTTCAGTGAGCTCAACATCTGATCCACTCTCAAAAATTGCCCCAAGTGTTATATTCATGGAGAAATGTTTAAAATCTCTTGTATAGATGACCTTTTGCCTTCCTACTTCAGTGAAGAACTTTATGAAATTAACACTTGAGGCTGGCCTGTGAAAAGATCTTCAATGTGAAGAAAAAATGAATTTCAGAATCCAGGGTAGTGCACCTCAAAGCTGTGAAATGTTTTGGTTTGGGACCCACAGTGCAGCCAGATGGACTTTTCAATAGATGGTTGCAAAACACGATTGGAATTAGTTTGTGGGGATAAAATTGCTTCATTCTCAGTGATGCAAAATCTATTGTTTCTAGAGCTTTTTAATTTCAATATTTTTCTTACTTGATTTTGTCTAATTCTGAAAGCAGTTTGTCCCTACAAACAATTTCCAGACATTTGGTGTCATTTGGGCCTTATCTTACTTCTGGCATTAGCTGAAAACTCAGTATTGACTTTTTCATGTCTTTCTGGTACCTATTTAGTATGTGCATTCCCTTCTGCTGAGGTTTGAGATGTCTCCTATTGCTTGTACCCTGGGAATGAAAATGCCATGATACTGGTATCTGTGAATTAAGAAAGCATAACTTTTTGTTTTCCTGTAGATTGGGAAGGGTGTGCTGTTAGAGGCTTGGGTCACTTTGGAAAGAACAGAGAAGTGAATAATGGTCATAGATGGGGAAGAAAATGGTTGCTTTTCTAATTTGATGTCAGCAACTGTGCTGCTATCCCATTTGAGAGCTGACACGCTGTCAAATACTGCCCAGTGCAGCTGTCTGCCAGGTGCAGTTGTGGACAGCCTGTTACTGTTACTTCAAAGAGGAGAAATGCAGGAGTATTTTGGCAAGTGTAGCTCAGTTTGTTGAAACTCAAGGGTAAAAATCCTGTGGCAAAATCTTTTAAGATATAAAGATAAATAATTGCGTCCGGGCCTTTACTCAAAGGCGGCAGATGGACCCCCATACCCACCCTGGTTTCTAAGGCGATGTGTTTGGTTCTTTGTGGATTTAAAAGAAGTAAATAACAGTCACAGCTCTGTGATCTCCATATTAATATAAGTATGTATTCCCTACAAAGAGTTCTAGATACCCTGTGGGCCAAAAGTTACTTAATGCTTTTCAAACAAAAATATATCCTAATTCTAGTAGCTGTATTTAAATCTCATTGAAAGAATTAGCCAGGACCTCGAATCTGCCATGCCTGAAGCCAGTAATGAAATTTGAGACTTCAGTGATACAGTATCTACTCTCTATATGGCAAATACTTGACTATCAAGAAGAATAAAACACTGTGTTGTCAACTAAGAACTCTCTAAAACTAAACTTCAGATTTTTTTTTTTCTCTAGTGAATTTTAAGACGGAAATTACTTTCCGGAGCCTGTGACTGTAGCTTCATGATATTGAAAACAGCAGACCTCTTGGTTGAAGTCCCTTTGTTGGTAAAAGGTGTTTATTCTGCTCAACTCCTGCAGCACAAAGTGGACTGTTGGCATCTTAGTGCCTGGGCTGCAGAGGCTTGTCTGAGCTGCTGGTTTGTGCAGGCAGCTAGGGAAAGCCAGGGAAGGGCATCCCCTGGGATTTGTCAGCTGATACTTAAATGACTTTCCATTTGTCTCCATGATTGTTCTGAAGATTTTTGAAGAGGGAGCCTTTTAAGTTCAGCTGTGATGAATCAGTGTTGGAACTTGTGCTTTTTTTTTTTTTTTTTAAAAAACCCCCTTTTTTTATGATCACAGTCCAAAGAGCCTATGTTACAAATTATCTGTGTCAGTAAGATGTCTTGCTGAATGGCTGGTCTGGAAATGCTGGCTGGCATCACAACTATTTTCAGGGAGAAAGCACATTTCTGCATTGAAAGAAATATTTTTCTGTTTGGAGGTGTAACCAAATGCTGCTTTCAAGCTCTTCTGAAATAAACTGACTTGGTTATGATATGTGAGCATTTAGCTCTGGTACGGGCTTAGCGTGGCATTTATCAGATGGGCAGCAGGGCAGTGGGCTGGCTGCATGATATGTGCCAAGTTCAAAGCACTGGGGTTATGTGTTCATGCCAGTTCAATGGGCATCAGCTATCTTTTGGCAGGTGTAAACCTGTGCTTTATGGGCACCACACGAGTATTCCCATGTTCATTAAAAAAAAAAAAAA
>VXBA01005677.1:281876-317824 GCA_013399895.1 Serilophus lunatus
TAGCTGTAACAGAGTTGTAGCAATGGAGAAATTCTGAAGTTGATATCACTTTCATGCAGGCCCTGGCACCTCCTCCTGTGCTGAAGCATGCCATCACTAGTCCTTCCCAAAGACATGCAGGAGCAGGAAGATGCATGCTAAAATGACCAATGTAGCTACTATGTCTGTTTTATATAGTTCCTTTGCATGGGTGTAGCTGACAGGATGCTAAAGGTGCCCTTTTGCCGCCAGATATTGTTAGTGCTGAGCTGTATCGACATAGGAGAAAAGAGAAAGTAGAGGTAAGAGACAGTGTCTCTTGGACTCTCTAGCATCTTTCTGTACTGAGAGAAAAAAAAAACTGAGGGAAGGCCCGGCTTGACTAGGGCCAGAGAGAGCCACTGGACCTGAATGTGTTGGAAGAAGGGCCTTAGGCTAGGTGGTCTAGGGAATTGTCAGACAAAGTTCTCCGTATTCCATTCCATGTCCCAGCCTTTAATTGGTCTCACAGCGGAGAAGCTTTTGTTGTGTTTGGAGACAAAATACAGCCTGAAACTACTTCACAGTTTGTGACTGTGACTCCTCATGTAGAGGTGCCTTCACCACTTCCACATTTCTATGACTGAAAGGCAGGAATGAAACCCCCTTGAGCCCTCCTTTCACTAGGCTGAATGAACCCAATACCCTCAGCCTTGTTTCATGTGCCAAGATCTCCAACCCTAAAACTATCTTGGGGCATTTACTCCTTCCCTGCTCCCCCCTCCCAAACCTCTTGGGCTGCCCCCAGTTTTTAATGTCCCTCTTGACCTTGGGAGCTATACTGGACACAGTGCCCATATGTGATGTCGGATAGTTGCAGCCCTTGATCTGCCTGCTGCAGTCTCACTGATACAGCACAGTTAAGTAGTTGTACAGACACTGCCATGGGATATTTTTTATCAGGAGCTTTCAAAATGCTTTGTAAGGTGGTTTTAGGAATAGCTCTCAGTTTCTGCACTCCTGGAATTTTTAAGAGGAAGTCAAAGCTTCTTCAGCCCTCTCATCTACAGATCAGAAGAATTAAGTCTGATTTTAACTTCTCTCTTCCTTTTGACGTAAAGACAAATACCTCACGTTCTGTAACGTGTAACTCTAGAAAGAAATTTACAGGGGAAAAAGGCCCTCTTGGAGAGTAAGAAGGACACATGAATCTTGCTGATAAATGCAAGGCAATGAAATCTTCAGGTTTCTTTTATATATACACCTCATGAAAGGGATCCATTTTTTTCTAAACTGTTCTGTAAATTAAACACAATGGTTATCCTTAATTGTTTCCCAGAGCAACATAACATTGACACGAAAATGAACACTGATTCTAATATTAAAAATTTTGTCTAAAGGCTTATTCCAGCTGGGCACTTGCTCCACCAGATCTGTGGTGACAGGGTTGCATGTTCTGGATGAGAGAGCACTGGCCTTTTTGACTAGCTCTGTGCTTGACCAAATGCCAGACTTTCATCCAAGCAGGCATACATGGCAAGCAGGCATACTGTTTCCTCATCTTTATAGCAGAAACCACAGTACTTTACTTCCTTTTGGTAACACAATGACATTAATGACCTCTACATTTATCAGGGTCTTTGCTTGCTTGCAGGCATTTGGAGAGACAGCGGTGTTACATCGTGGCATTTGGGAGGTCTGCTACCCCATTTTTCAGTCAAGATGCACAAACTTAAATTGTCCGTGGCAGATGTTTCTCCAGTATGACCCCCCAGCACGGTCCCGCCAGGGCTTTGCTGCCACTCCCAGGGGCATTTGAGTTGGGATCTCTTCTCTGCAATTTAATCCCATTTGTTTTCCTGTCCCAGTAGACATGTTAAACTCTCCCATCTCCTTTGCAGCTGCTGGTTTTGATTGTGAAAACCTTATTGCATCTCTTCTCATTTTTCTCTTCCCTGGCAGGAACAGCCTTAATTCTCTCCATCCTTTTTTATACCATGACTTGTTCTTGCTGCCTTCCTCCAGGCTGCTGGACAACACTTCCCCAAACTGTAGTATCCCAAATGACTCATTTGTGTTGAGACCAGACTAGTGCCAAATGTGGGGGAGTACAGCTTCATGTATTCATGTATCTCACCACTCCATGGTGTGACCCAGGACTATGCTCACCCTGCCTGCAGCAGCAAGTTACTGTGACACACACTAACACCAAATTCAGCAGAAGAACTGTGTAGCCAGCTGTTGCCTTGTCAAGTATCTGCTCATCTAGAAACCCACGCCAGTTTGCACTTTTCTTGTCCTTATCACGCTGCCTTCCTTTTTTTGGGTAGTTTCTCCAGTTTGGCTAGATCATTTTGAATTCCTAGGTTGTCTCCTGTGTACTGGAAGTCCTATACTAGGCATCATCTGCAAATTTAATAATTGCACTTGAGGAACTCAGTATCCATTAATGAAGACACAATGTCATACCATAGACTGGATTCAGTGAAATCCATACTAATAAATGGACCCTTCCAGTTTGACCAGAAATTTACTAACAATGACTCTTAAAAACAAGTTTTCTAACCAATTCTGAACTGCCCTTATGATGGTGTCATGTTGACTCAACTCATCTCCCCTTAGAAGCACATCATGTGAAAAAATGTCAAAGCTTTACTGCAGTCAAACCACATAAGTTGCTTATGTAGAATGATTGTTTCCACTTTTATCCTCTCACAGAAGGAACCTTAGAAAGCTTGAAATATTAGTTCCTCATTAATCTATATTTGCCATCACTCATCTTTCTTGGCATCTTTTAGGTACTTGCAAGTAGCCTGGTTTGTTCTTACAGTGTTTTTCTGGGCACTGAAGTTCAGCCAACTGATCTGCAGTTGTCCTGCTCCTCTGCCTGCCCTTTATTAAGCTCATCACCCCACTTGCCCTTGATCAGTTTTGTGTGACCTTGCATGCACCCCAAATTCTCAGGTAGCCTCAGCCAGCTCTGATGTAGCTCCTGCCAGTGGTGAAAATAACTATGGGGAATTGCATTAGACACACCAGTTTGAAAACTATTTATCTAAATAGTCTTTTTAGATAAATTTAGATAGCTTTCAATTTTTTCGTACTCTGAATTCTCAGTCTTTTGATAGCAGTTCTGTTAGCTATCTAATCACAGCTTGGCCCTTTCAGTGGGAAAAGATAAATTAGACACTGTAATTATTAACATTGATGGATTTATGTGATAGAAATCTGGGAGGGGAAAGGACAACCTGGTTCAGTAAGTCACATCTTATGTGGCTATAAAGGATAACATCATGCAGAGACTATGCAAATCTTAACAACTAATAAGCCAAACTTGCTTTAACAAGGTCCTGCCAAGAAGACCTTACCCTGTGCTGCTAACACTAAAAAGGGAGGCTGAGCTTTTGGAGACCTGTGGGTTTACTTTTTGCCTTTCTTTATTACAGAGGATAATGTTTCTACTCCTGGCTGCTTCAGCCGTGCACTCTTGGCTGCTGCTTTTCCAGGTGGATGGCTTCTGTGAGCCTTCAGGCACCACTGTTGCAGTAGCAAAACAGAATCTAGCTAGAAAGGGAGACCAGGGGAAACTGTCCCCAAGAAAAGAGGTGGTTGCAGTGGCATGAGGAGTATGGCCCCAGAGTGACCCGTTATGGCCAGAGGGCCTCCCTCTCAGCCCTTGATGCAAAAGAGGAGAGATGCAAGGCTTGGACTTAATCTGCCTTTGTGCAAAGCTTTGACTGGTGGTAGGACAGCAAGGAGGGAAAACACAAGCAAGATCTGCAGGAGGGAGCCTATAGTGTAGTGGCAATGCTCATCATCTAAACAAAGTTCCTGCTTACTTTTATACAGGTTCTTCTTTTCAATTCAAAGAGAAAGACACCTTATTCAGGGCTTGATCTTTCCTACAGCAGTTGAAGATTTACTTGTGACTTGTCCATGGCTGTATGATGGCCATACCATCTCTAGCTCTCCAATTTTTTTTGCAGCATCATCCTAGGATCAGAGATCCTAAGAAATGTTACCAAGTTGCAAAAAATGGGCTGGTCATCCAACAATCTCTTGTTTCAAATTCAGTGAAGTATTATACAAGCAGTCATGAATACTCAACTTTGAAGAGTGGCTTCACATGCAATTGTTTGTTCAATCAATGTAGAAAGCAAAATTTTTTTTTTAATACTACTTTTTTTTTTAATACTAGTGGTCCTTTAGTGAGTGCTAATCTCTGACAGATGGCTCTGTCCATCTGGCACTACTGAAGAGTGTAAAAGTCTAATTTATGTGGAAAACTTATTTAAAATTGTATATTAATTAGAAACAACTAAAACAACTGATCTTTTCATCCTGGGAGACCATGATGGTGCCAAAGCACCACTAATAAATTCCACTGCCAAGAAGTGGGAGAGTTTGCAGACAGAATTCATGGCATGAGCAGTTTTTCTCCTTTCATAATTGCGAAATATTTCTAAGGACAAAAAATCCTGTGAACAAAGTGCAATGTCTCTCACAGACAAATTCATACAGACTCTGGCTCGTGCTGAAGGAAGGTACGATAAAAGCATCTATCTCATTCTCTGGTACAAGGGAAGGTGTCCCTGGTGGAAAGGCAGGGTTGGAGAGGCTGGACCCGAGCATGCTTGGCTCAGTACAACACCTGAAGGGGTGATGGTGGACTGCTGTTGCTGCTTCTCTTACCAGACTAGCAACTTCATACTCATCAACCTTGCTGCAAAGGGCTGAAGCTCTTGCTGGCTGCCATGGCAGCTTGGGGTGCCACAGGCATCACCTGGAGAAGGTAGTGGGGGAAAGTCAAGCACAATGCACAGCAGGACTGTGCATCTGTAGTACAGTAGAAGAGGAAGGGGGAGGAGAAGAAAATCTGCAGAATGGCTCAGGTAGGGAGATGGATCCACATGAAACTAGGCTTTATCAGTCTGGATGGTCATGGAGCAAGGTTACTTGTGCAGGCATCAGCTTCAGGTAAGTTAGAGAGGCAGGAGAGGCCCTGCAACAAACAGTTGCACAGGAATCTTTAATAAAACAGATTTTACCATCTTCAGAGCATACTCCCACTCCCATGGCGATCTGTTGGTGAATCCCCTTGAATTTTTGGGGAACTTAACTGGCTTGTTACATTGCTCTGGATCTGAAATGTTATTTGGATGTGATGTCATACTCAGAGAATAAAGTACACATCATCTATGATAAGATAAACATTTATCTGTTATAATTTCTTCTTTTAGCCTTATCAAATACTCATCCTGAGGAAGAACACTATTTTTGTATTTGTCCTAAAATAAGAAAACATTCTTCTAATGTTGGTTCAGAAGAAGTTCATTCTGTCTGCAACAGGCAAGATGATTGTCTTACCTTGGACTCTGAAGAGATTGAGAATAGCTTCATGCTGAAGTAAAAATATTATTTCATCCTGAAGATCAGAGTACTCAGCATTCCTCCAGCAAGCAGATTTTTTTTATTTAGAGTGACAATACACAAGGTTTTCTTAGCACTGGTAAATTTTTTTCTCTACAAAAACAGTGTCCTGAAAGTAAGTCCTTAAACAAGACTGCTTTGCACTAAAAACATGCTTTCTCTTCTGAGGCTGCCAAGTCAGATTAGACTCTTCAATCTGTGTGGAAATGTGTTAGATGATTTACTAAAAAGGAAACTAACCAGACTTTGCCTATGCAATTAAAATATGTCTATTAAAATACATAATTTCAGTAAACATATATTTTTCTGGTGGCATTTTAATCGTGTAGAACCTTGACACCAGAAGCATTGTTTCTGTTAAATTTCAATGGGATGGTTTCGAAGGCTCTAAACCACTCTTAATTTGCTTTTAAGTGATGTGTTATTATTCCCTAACAGTGAGAGGTAATAGCTCTGAAGTGCAAAGCTAAGCCTCACTCTGCATTGGATATTGAGGGAAAGCCACCAGGGTGCTGGTCTATGAATCTGAGGAGCTGAAAGTGAATTCATGGTCCATCATACTTTGCTTGCACAACTGTCTCTAAACTGAGTGTGTTATGGGACTGCAACACTGCAGCAGTAAGTCAGGGCTACTGACTTGGAAGCCAGAACCTGAAGCTCATACTTTTGATACAGGAGAGGGGGGAAGTTTGGCATCCTTTAAAGAGGATTGGAAACCAGGCATACTGTGGGTTAGGGAGGCTTTGTAATTTGCCACCAGAAGACATACTGTGAAAGATCTAGAACTATTCCCCTTCTCCAGACCTTAGTCAATGAAATCTGCATCCTCTTTTGAGGGCCAGTGATGACATCTTGCCTTTCAGAACCAAATGTGTTCATTACATCCTCTAAAAGCCCCCCCCCCAAAAAAAAGACATTGGTGATAATGCTTAAATTTTAAATTAGTTGTTTGAACAGTGCTCAGGACATGAGACACATGCCTTTTAAGCTTTTCTCAGCTGGAGGATGTTCAAACCCACATCAGAGAAAATCAGCAAGAAAAAGGCTGTAACCATGGGATAAGAGAATGCTCTCAGGGCAGAGGGCAGGTCTTTGGATGAAAAGTAAGAATAATTCTGGGAACACAGACTGGAGCTTTGCTGGCCTTCTGAGTTATACCTCCCCCAGCTTGGTCTCTTCTTCTGTGCTTTGGAGAGCTGCATTTGTACTTCCTCTGCCCAAGGGTCCTGGCCCTTTGACAGATACTTAAAATTATTACCTTGGAATAAAACTGCCCTTATAGAAACTTCCCAGAAGCAAGGCACAGGTGCTGTGTAGTTGAGCACGAATTATTGAGGTTGACCATGTATTCATTGCCTACGTTTTACCTTCATCATCTTTACAGTAAAATTACTAGAGCTTCACCTCTACTGAAATAGATGTCCTGAGCTCAGTGTCCCTATGTAAAAACCTACAGAGTCGTCATTGCATTGTCAGGCTTTCATTCCCCACACACTGAATTAAAAGCTGACTTGCAGTTCCTCTCTCTGGAAAAGGGTTGCAAAGCTCTCAGATACTGTAAAAGAGAGTGGCCCCATCATAAAAGTTCCTGTGTGAAAGCCACAGTGTCAGCTGTTTGTACCTTCCCAAGTGCAAAGACAGCAGAAATCTTGTGTTGTGGTGGGGACAAGCCCCAGCAGGGCTTTTCTGTGTTCCTTGCTGGTCATACTGAAAGCAAGGATGTCTGTGCCGTGACCATGCCTGAAAAAGCACACAATTTTCTGAATGCAAATAACTAGAGCAGAGGAAAATTTAATTCAACAGCTATTTAGAATGAAATTCACAAGAAGATCTCCCTTCTGCTGCCAAGGGTGTGCTTTGTGGAACCGAGACATTTTATTGTAATTGTCATGCTACCAGAGGGTCTCTTGGAGCCCTGACTCCGACAGCCCAGGACAATCCCAGAATTGATTAAAAGTAGTAATTCAGATTCTATCTGTCATGAACTAGAGAGAAGCTGGAAACTGTTACTTGGTTCAAACAAGCAAAAGGTCATGGGTATTTTATTTTTTAATGTAATTCTTTTAAAACTAGCTCCTTTATACAAAGAAAGAGTCTGATTTATGATTTTTGGACATATGTAGTTAGCAATTCTGTGACTAAGACTACCATGCATATGCTAGGTCACTTAGCATGTGCTTTGCCACATGAACATAATAGAAATTAGGATCTTAATATTTGTCAGTTAAACCTTCAGATATCTGTCCGCATTGGATCTATTCTGGATACGCCGCCCAACATTATTTAGTATTTGCATTGCAGCATCTGTTGCTACCTGTGGCATCTCTAGCTTTTCCAGAGGTAGCATTTACAGTCAGACTTGTCACCAGGGGCTTGACATTCATAGCACCACAGGGTATTTTTAAGCTCAGTTAATTCCTGTAGCTGAAGCCTTTTGAAATCTTTAGAACAACTTATTATGACCCACCCTGCAAGGCAGAAGTAGCTTTTGTTTTTTTGCTAATAAATCCCTTGGAGTGAATTAAAGTAAATTGATACAAGATGATCAGTGTTTACAGATAAATACATACATGGTTTAATTTAGAACAATTTCATTTCAAAGGAAAACAGGTGTGTAACTATTTTAGTTTTGATTATCCATAGTAATATGGCAATATGAAAGCATAAGCATATCACCCAAGAAAATGTGGAAAAGAGAGAAAGAAAAAGAGAGAATAAGAATCAAAGGGAAAAGACAGAAAGAGAGAAAGAATAAAAGTTTATAGTCACCACTCGAAGGTCTCTGGCAAACTTGGTTGCTGTTGTTGGTGATATCTTGGTCCATTGGGGAGTGGTAGGGGAGAGAAATCCACAAAACAAAATTTGATGGGTTTGCGTACCCTCAAAAACCCTTCTGTTGCCTCCCCTGCGTGTGTATGTGAGCTGTTTTTGCACAGTTATGATGTTTTTGCAGAAGCTGGAGATGCTGTTTTTTGCAAAATCATTTAGGCTTGGAAGGGGTGGTCTGCTTTGGAGGACCCCTGCTAGAAAACAAGGCATTCTCCAGGGTAGTGATGGATGTGTGCACAAAGGGTGCCTTTTGACAAAACCTGGCTTATAGGAGATGAGCATCACATACCCCGAGAGTCTTCTTTAGCTAGGCATCACACACCTAGAGATGTATCAAACACCCAAAGAGTTGCCCCCCGGCCTTCACATTTTGTGGGCTGTGGCCTCCTGCCCTTAGCCTTTATTTTCACTCTCCCGTCTTCTTTGCACAGCTTGCTATAGCAGCAATGTTGACAGGCAATTAAGAAAGTGCAGTTCTTCACTCAACTGCCCCGAATAAGGTACAAGGAAAGGAGGGCTGCCCAAGAAACAGCGTAACTTCTGTCCTAATTGTTCTGCTATGACAGGAACTATTTCAGATGGACTAAATAGCAGATAGGTAGCACTGCATAGAAATAATGCTTTTCCCATGACAGCAGGATTTTTGTACTACCATTAAGCTTTGCAAGACTTGACATACAGACACAGAAAAGAAACAAGAAAGTAACAGAGAGACCAGAGCCCTCCATACATAATGCATTTTTTCCTCTCACTTCAAATCACAGAAGGAGTAGGCAAGACTTGTTTTCTCTGCCTTCCCATTTCTTCTTTTTGATAGAGAAAGCAAGTTGACTGAGCCAGTCTGATCATGGTGCAGTTGGAAAAAAGACCAAAAATGGGAAAGTTTATAAAAACTGAATGCATACTTCTTTCCCTGGAGAAAAGGATTTTGAGAAGGTAACCAGTTCTTGAAATGGCAAGCTCATTCCCTGCCAAGAAGGCAGGTCTCGTACCTTGCTGTTATGTTTGTGTGTTATTTAGCTAGAAGGCTTGTGGTTTATGCTATGACTATGATGGAGTGCAAGCTTTCAGACACACAAACAAATCCTGAGGCTTGAACTGTTGTCAGTACAAAGTAACATTTAATTAACCTAGAAACTGTTACCCAGGAGTTTGTCTGATCAACAAATGATCAAAGAAAATGCCTCTACTCCATTTCATTGGTCTGGTTTAACTCCCTACAAGAGGATGTTTTGCACTCTGAGCCTGGAGGGGGAGTGTCCTTCTTTGAAGTTGTTTTCAGTTGCTTTTGGCAAAGTTGGTAAGAAGTGTGCTGTTTTCAATCTCCTTCTCTTTGCAATAAAATTACCATCTGCAGAAGCCAAAGCCTTTCCTCTGGAACTGCGGAAGAGTGCAAAAGGCTGCTCCTCCAGCAGGTGGTGAATCTCTTCCTGATAAATCTCCTCTACTTTTACACTGGCTTTTTTTAGAAGCCAGTCATAGGTTTTCTTGCTCAAGCATGGCAAGTGATGGATCAAAGGACATGTTGCCCAATGGGTCTGCAGTAAGGTGGGACCAGGAACCTGAATGACAGCTGAGTCTAAGTCATGTTTTTAAAGTTTTTCTCATGGTGGCAGTTCAGCCCCAGCCAAACCTGAAAGGGAGCTGAGCTGGAGCTTTAGATGGCTCAACTCCCTGCTTAACATGCTATTCCCGAAATGAAAGGCAGCAGGCTTCAAATGGAACTGTTAATTGTCACATAGTTTTAGTTCTGTTCCCTGATCCAGAGGGATAGAGCAGCAGCAGGGAGAAAAGGGGAGACCATCCTCTTCAGTGTTGCCACAAACTAATTAAAGTGATTAAAGTCATGCTGTAGCCATGACCTTAGAGGACCTGCAGCAAAGACACAGCAGTGCATGTTGTTCAGTGCATAACTATTTATGTAGAACTCCATACAAAGGCTCATAATATATTAAACCCAGCCTTCTGGCAGGAACAAAACGACAAATACACACAGAAACCCCATAATATCGACTTTTTAATTTTAAAAGAGATTTATGAAGAAATTAAGAGGCTGTTCGATAAGAAACTAAAAGGAAATTGAGGATATTATGCTTATTGGCATCCCAGAGGTTACTTAAGGACACCATTTTAGAAACTGAGAGTAAATGTGTCTCTCTAATGAATAAAAACTCTGAAAGACCCCTGATAAGCCAAAGAATTCAGTGTGGTTAAACAGCAGAAGCTAACAAAAGTGGAGGGGTTTTTTTAAAAAAAAAAAAGATAGGTTATTGCAAGCAAGGAATAAAGATGATGCCTGTCAAGCTAAATGTGTAAACCTACAAGAGTTGGACCAGATAAAAGATTTTCAAGAGCAAGTCACCAGAGACAAAAGCTTATATTGAATGTTTTAAAACATATCAGAAGGAAGAAATTGTTAGATATGTAATGAAAGCTCATTTACACATCCACAGAGGAGCACAGAGGGTGAGGGGGGGCATATAGCCCCTCCTAGGCTCATTACAGGGATTATCAGCCCCCTCCAGAGGTCCATCTCTAGAAGCCAGAGGAGCATAGAGGAACAAAGACAAGCAGGAACTCAAGTCAAGTATTCCCAAGGAATAAGGGAGAAATTTATTCAGGCTCCTCCCAAGGCTGCCCCCAGAAGACTTCAGCCCCAGTGTCCAGATTTGAAACCCATCAACAAGGTGTCATTGGGAGCAGCTCTCCAGATCTCATTTTGAATTATGGGGGTCATTGTCTGGGGCTGTAGGACACATTATGGGAAGAGCAGATTTCATGACTTATGAAAGATGTTTAGAGGAGGAAACAAAGGAGGGAAAAGACAGGGATTTCAGTGACTTGGGATGCTTTGTGTGCCTGTACCTACTTGGAATACATTTTCAATCTCACTACTGGTTTGACTTGGGGCATGGAGTTGTGACATGTTCGTCTCTCTGAAACTGTCAGATCCAGCATGGTGTATTTTTCCCTAACAGAAACCAGGCAAAAGTCTGTGGGACTAATATGATATTGAGGAGCAAAACAAGCAAAGAAGATAGGTAATGGGCCATGGCAATAAGCCTGTAGAAAAGCTTTGGCGTCCACAGTGTTGGACTTTAGCTTTCCTTTATGGCAAAGAAAATTCCTAAAACTAAAGAATGAGTGAGTATTCAGAGATCCTGATATGAATAATGGCTGGTTGGCAGGGCCAGAAGGTATTCAGAACAAGGTTCTGAATATAGCTAGAACGGAGTTATTGAGACATGAAATTACTGCTTTGAAATGTAATCCAGCTAGACATAAAACCCTCAGCTGTGGTGCCACAGGAATGGAAGATGATAGATGTGACACTAATGTTTAATCCAGGAAAAACTTCCATTCAGAGACATGGCACAGGTTAAGACTAGTAGTCACAGAGAGAAATGTAGTATGTTGGGAAAGATCCCTTACTATGTAGAGAGAAGTCACAACGTGTGTTGGATTCCTTTGAAGCTCTTAAGGAAGAACTAAGCTATCAGGGGGAAGGAAGGAAGATAATTTATGTATTAACAACTGGTTGAATAATAGAAAAAGTTTTCTTAATGGGCAAAGGACTTTATTGGAACCCCTTGAGAATCAGTGGCGGAGACAATCAGAAGTATATGAACAGTGAGGCAACAAAGTTTGTTGACTAAAAAAAGCTACTCAGATATACTATGTCCATTTGAGTTCAGTCAAGGTTTTCAAGACACATAATGATTTACAAGCAGATCCATAACAGTAAAAATGGACAAAGTCACAAAAAGTTTGAGAAAAAACTAAAATATAACCCAGATGCAAAACAAATAGCAGCTACAGTCTGGAATTGTAAATAGTCTCATCTATGTAATTTTTAAGTCAAATAGCACCATAAATCAGTATTACAAAAACTGCTTATTGTAAATTATCCTATCTCTCTTACTGAAGATAGTTGGCCACATGGGCTGGCTGAGATCCACTATCAGATATTATCCTATCTTAAATGGAACAATTTCATGGGCTTCTACACATAAAGGTTGTAAAGAGACTTCTGAGACAAGTCAGTCCATTGGTCTAAGGCTGACTTATGTGTATTTGAACCTTTCTTGACAGACTTATGTTTCAAAGACCTGCAGCCTTGGGGAACCCAAAGGCTCTGTTTTGCAACCCTTAATATTGTCATGTTTTCCTTAATGTTTATGTTGGGTGTCCTTTGCAGGAACCTAAACCTATTATTTTTCATTGTGAATATGGGAAATAGTGTATTCATTTCCTTTGTAAAGCAACCTTATACATATTTAAGGATATAAAAGATCTTCCCAACATTTTTAGTCTTCTTTTCCTTCAGTCTGAGAACCTGGTTCCTTCAATCTTGCTTCATAAATTGTATTTTCTAGATCATTAGTCATTTGTGCTTCTCTTCTCTTGACTATGTCTATCTGCAAGGATGAAAGCCAGATCATCACAAGCAATATTCTAGATGAGTTGTTACCAAGAACTGAGTAGAGCAGAATGGTCATTTCTTCTGTCTTGCAGTTTATAGTCTTGCTTTTACAAGAGCACTATTTTCTTTGTTGCCACCAGAACAACACTGTTGATATGAATTCAACTTCTTCAATTAGTTTATTAATCCCCTCAGATTGTTCTCTGGAGATTGCTTCCTAGCTGTGATTTATGACTTCAAAGGCCTATGTACTTTTGGCTCATTATCTAGTGACAGAGCAAACCCAGACTTTTTTTTTTCCTATATGTTTTACATTAAGTAGTGGACCACTGGGGGCTACTCTGCAGTTATATGTACAACCAGTTTTGTACTGGTGGTAGTTTTGTGTAAATAAGTGATTTTGAAACTGTTGTCTTTAGGCTTTGATGTGTGCTGTAGTTGAGTTCCTGCAATGTCGCAAAGAGAAGTAGGCATATTTTCAGTAATTAAAATTTGCTATGAAGTACTGTGAGCTTCCTCATCATTCTCAGAATCATAGAATCACAGAGTCAGTCAGGTTGCAAACAACCTCTGAGATCATTAAGTCTAACCTTTGACTTGACACTACCTTGTTAATTAGACCAGGGCTCTAAATTCCGCATTCAATATCTTCTTAAATACCTCCAGGGACAATGACTCCAGCCCATTCCAATGCCCAATCACCCTCTCTGGGAGAACTTCCTCCTAATGTCTAACCTAAACTTGCCCTGGTGCAGTTTAAGACTGTGCCCTCTTGTCCTACTGCTTGATGCCTGGGAGAAGAGAGCAACCCTCACCTGGTTGCAACCTCCTTTCAGGCAGTCGCAGAGAGTGATAAGGCCTCCCCTGAGCCTCCTCTTCTCTAGGTTAAACAACCTCAGCTCCCTTAGCTACTCTTTAGAGGTCTTGTACTCCAGTCCCTTCACCATCCTTGTTGTCCTTCTTTGGACATGCTCCAGTACCTCAACGTCCTTCTTATTCTCCATTAGAAAAGAGTGACAACCAATCCCCTAAGTGGTGCTTCTTTAAATTTTAATATCAAATGAAATAGCATTATGGAAGGCCTGCCTAGAGTAACGAAATGTGGAAATTCTTGCTTTTGCCCTTTACACAAGTCATGTTATCCCTGTTGCAGAAGGAAAACAAACCAGTTTAACATTATTTATACTTGACAAACCTATCATAGCCAACACTTGTCTTCTTTGTCTTCTATGTATAGTTTGTTCTTTTTTTTCCCACCAAGATCTTTTGAATGAAAATTTCCTTTTGTCAGTTTATAATTTCCCAGCTCCATTCTACACATCTTAGATTTATTCCCTATGTATTTGATTTTATCTTCAGGACACCTTGTTTGCCCTCTGTGGGTTTGCAGAAGTTGCATAATTCTGAAATTGCTTCCACCAGATCTCTAGGATGTCAGGCTAAAGTTTATCTGTACTAGTCCTTTTGAAAACTTCTATATAATCTGAATAATTTCTAACTCATGGTTTGCATATTTGGGAGTGAAAACTTGCATTGCATCTGATCCCACGTTTTTCAGATACCTGCTTCAGATAAGTTTGCTCACTCAGATGTAGCCTAGAACAAGCAAAATAGAAGGCCAGAAATTTCACAACATTCCTAACAAAGACTCAATTAAAAAGTGATTCAGTGAGGGCCAGCTCTTGTCTCATTTCCTAGGCATTATACAATAACTGAACACAGGAGACAAATGCAGCCTTTACTCCAAAAGGCTGCAAAGGCACCTGGAATACAGATCAAGAAATCTTAATTCTCATAATAAAAAGATATCCACCATCAACAGAAATCAGGCCAGTGGAAGAACCACATGTGTTTTAGGCAAAAGTTGAATGTTGAATGCCCCAGAGAGAAAACCCAACTGAGAACAAAGGAGGAATGACGAGGGTTCACAGCCAAACCACAAACAATTTGCAGCCTATTTGTCAAATTCTTTGCCTAAAGATGATAGCCAGAGAAGGGACAGAACTTTGCAGGGCCTTATTCCCTAGAGTTTCATCTATCTCTCCTTAAGCCTCAGGGTAAAGGCCTGGTGATAACTAGGTGGCAATTTTTTTCCCCAAGTCTCTTTCATATGGTCTGAAAAAAGAGGCCAACAGATCTTGTGAAACTCAAGTGGGAAACCAATAGAACTGGGTTCTATCCCAGGAGCAAAGCTGCTTCAGTCAACAGTCATGGGGAGAGAATCAACTCCTGCCCAACCCATACAGGTCCAAAGCTGAGGTACCGTGAAGATCTTGGTGAGATCTGGTCAATCACCACTGGATATATCTTCTGCAAAATGTAGGTCAAAGAAAAGTTGATCCCTCAAGGCTCTTGACACTGCCACTTGCCTTCCATGTCCCACACTGCAGTCTAGAGCAAAGCAGAAGGGAGCTCATGCAAAAACTTGGGAGCTCAGGAACAAAGCCTAAGCCACTTACCACAATTTTTTAAGATCACACCTCCTAAAAGACTGTTCTTTGCTATTTTGTACTCTTGGTAGTACCTAAGGTTACAACAAAAAGGCTGATTTTGTTAGTTCTGTGGATCCCAGAACTTCCATGTGCTGCTTACTGAAAATGAATACTAATTTTCTACTTCCCAATGCTGCTTAAATGGAGAAGAAGCCATCCCTCACAAGAAACCTATCTCTTTAGGAGAAATTGTAACAGTACCACAAATAGACGTTTTATATAGGGTGAGTCATAGAGAGTCATGGGGAGAAAATTTTGGAATAAAACATAAGCTGTGAAGTACCAGTTCAAACTCTTATCTGCAGCTCTGTTAGAGGCATTAAAGATGGAAAATAAATTGTCTACCATTGTAATAAAACCTGTCAAATGGACCACAAACAGCATGGCGTTAAGACACTGTGAGTTATACTGTCTTTCCCTTGGGTGCAAATGTTACCACACATTAACTAAGGCTAAATTGCTGTGCGGAGAGAACTCAGTTCCAAATGCTTTCCATGTAGCATCTAGCTAAGAGTGCTTCAGATCACTCTCCCAGAATGAAAGGTCAGTCATTAAATAATTTGCCAGAAGAACAGATTATCCCTATGGAAGAAACATAAACATTAATTAAAGATTATGTTGATCAAAAGAGGAACTCAAACACCAATAAAACAACCTAGAATAACTTCCTGAACAAATATAAAATCAAGTCAGAGCTGAAAGTTTTCTAAGGAAAACTTAACTTCTCTAAACAGTAAACCAGTCAGTGTAACTGTGTCTACCCAAGTACACTTCTGGCATGAAGCCTAAATCTATTGGCTTTTGGAATATGTGCTATGAAGGGGCACACAGTTAGAATAGTTCACAAAACACTTTTTAGAGAGATTAAAAAGGAGCCAACTGTGAAGCCTCAGATGATCTACTGAAACTGAAATGGTTGGTAGTCACTAACCCCCAGCATCACGATGGGTTCAACATGCACAGCAGCTCTCATTCTCTTTAGCCTGTATTATTTCCAGCTGCCAGGGTTTAGGAGTAGAGATATCCACCACAATACATTGATCAGGCAAGTAAACAAGGTAAAATCAAGAAATATCCCCTCTATCCTACCTCCAGATCCCTCCAAAAAACCAGCTGAACATATCCCCCTCAGAGCATGGTGAGAGCAAAAGCATCCTTGATTCCCTGCTCCCACTCTCAGAACTGTAACCCTCTGTCAAGATGGTTCTCACTCAGATCAAAAACTCACAAGTCATACAAATTAGACACTTACTGGACACATGTGAAGAACATTTTCATTAACATTGATCATGAGAGAAGTTAAAGCAGCATCCTTAGGCCTTACCATTAAAATCAGACTTCTCACATCTCTCATATCCTGGCCGCTGTGGGTGGCAGGAATGCTGGTTCCAGGATTTCTCTGATGTACACACAAACAGAGGCTGTTGAGGGTTAAGGAACTCTGGACCTTCTCCTAGGTAGCAATTCCTTCACTCCTAAATAACATGCTGGAAATTTGCCTTGGAGATTGAGGTAAGACATCGTACCAGCTTTTGGCTAAAACATAATGCTGACATGTTGGTAAAAGGATTTGCTTGAGCAAATTAATTTTAAACCTTACCCTTTCAGCAACAAGAAAAATCATAGCTCTTAAATCTGTGTTTAATGTAACTGTTTTTCTGAAATAGGCTTGAGAAAACCACATAGTTCAAGGTAGGCACTCGGAAACACTGAGGTCAGTTGGAAAGAGAAAAATGCAAGTGGTATTACCAAATACTATGCTTTGCTCTAGTCACTAAATCTATTTGTCATTTGGATGGTGACCCTTGTCAGGCAAGTCATGATGTGGAAAGATTTTGTTCCACACAGGCAGGGAGAGTGACGAACACCTGATCTGGTGCATGACGAGGCCATTACCGTTGGTGGGGAATACATGCTGTTGAAGCATGCAGCTGCAGTGTAGTGCAGATGGATTACAGGCAGATGCGATAGACAGACACACTAGAGAGGGAGAGATATACAAAGTCCTTTCTGTAAAATGGCAGAAGACACCTCTGTTTAGAGACCTGCATCTCACCCTTCCTGTACTTCCTGGTTTCCTCTAACTGCAATGACACCCTGACTTGAAAAGAAGGCACAGACCTATGAAATGCTGATGCTTGTGTTACTCCACCTTTGGACATGGGTGGTCCTCCCAGCAGCCCTGTCTCACTCTGGCTGCACAATGTGGCAGCCTCTACTTGTGTTCACATTAGTATTTATATATTTTATATCCATTAGCAGCTGGATCAAGTCTTTTCCTAAGGTTACAGTTGTCAGGACAGCTAACAAGGTGCATCTGACAGTTCTGATTTCACAAGACTTTACAAGGTGTTGTTAAGAATTGCTTGCTGCCATAAAGCACAGCATTTGAACAAGATGTAAACTGTTCTGTGGAAACCCAGGAGAAAGTATTGAGACACTGAGATATCAGTGAAAAAAGAGATGTGGGACATGGGTCAGACCCTGGGGATATAAGCAGCCTTTGCAGAACCGTGTTTACTTTTCAGTGAGCTTGTGCATATCCACAGGGCATGTAAGTGGGGATTTACAGTACAGCAGGTCTCAGTCACAGCTCTTTCTGTGTCTGCAGCCTCAGGCTCACAAACAGGGATGGAAACTGCTGGGGGGACATCACAGCTCAGGATATTTCCGTGTATATTTTCCTAAGATATTAAACTGGCCTTGCATTCTTTTTTACTGGAGGAACAAAGTGTTAAAATGGGCATTCCTGTGCACAGGTGGAGCTCTGAGAAGTGTGATTCATCAGGAAGGGCACTGAGTCATCTATGCCTCCAGTTTCACTATCTGGAAGAGCTTGAATATGGGGTTTCACATCCTAAGGACAGGCTGGCAAAAGACACTCTAAAGCTGAAATTAGTGATGATCTATAATTGCACTTCATCTACCTAGAGGCATGTAGGCCCACAGTAAAAGCTCCTTAATATGGCAGGTGGGTACTAACTCAGGTTCAGGCAGCCTGGGATGAAGACAGTGCATCTATCTGCAGATGAAGATGAACTGCAGTCAGCTCTTTGGAATCTGATACAAGACTTGTTACTGGGTGGATTCAGCTGTGGTCAAACTATGACCTGGTGAAAAAAAAAAATTCAACCCCTCAAAAAATTTTTGCATTTTGAATCTTGTAGACATAGAAACCACCCTGTAGCAGCATTTCTGATGTGAAAAAATTGTAATGTAACAGTGAAAAGGAACCGGGAAGACTGAAAAATTAACTGAGATAGTTGAGCTGTAATCTTTCATTTGAAGTAATTCGAATATTATTATTTTGCAATTTTGTATTAGAATTGATACATTCCCAT
This sequence comes from Serilophus lunatus, assembly GCA_013399895.1. Taxonomy (NCBI): domain Eukaryota; kingdom Metazoa; phylum Chordata; class Aves; order Passeriformes; family Eurylaimidae; genus Serilophus; species Serilophus lunatus. The sequence continues at coordinate 300,350 of VXBA01005677.1, forward strand.
TAAAAATGAAATTTCAGGAAAATTAATTTTCCATCTGTTTTGAAAATAGTAGAGGAAATCAACCTTTTGTTGGTAATAGGTGATAATAAAGAGTTCTTACCAATCTTCAAACTTGCATTTTAAAATATTGCATGGATGAAACAAACTCTTTGTGAGCAACTGATTTTCATTGAGCATATTCCTATTCTTGCCAGCTGAAGCCATAATTTGGGTCAGATGTCTCAGCAATTCACAGCTAGTAATAGATGAAGAATTGTTGTGATTTGCTTTGACACTCATGATGGGGTGAATTTCAATTGTCAAAATTCTTGTAAAGTTGAAGCAGGGTAGGTTCCTGCTGACCAGATATATTAATGAAAAATAGCTAGGAACAGAGGAATGGAAAAAATGAGTGGCAAAATGTAAACCAGGCAATATAGCAAAAGCTTGAACAGGAAGCCCAGTCCTTGAGAAACATTGTAACAGCCAGAGTATGAACCTATCTTCAGTGGGATCTCTTACCCCATATTTCAGGCCATAGGCACTTTCAGAGCAGCAAGGGGTTTACATTGTAACACACCAGGAACGCGCCGTTGTTCCTTGAAGCAGCACTGTTCCCATGCTAAAAAGAGAGACAGTCTGGAGCCAGCAAATGAGACACATACAGCCTTTGCTGGAACGTGTGATGGCTGTTGAGAGTTGCTTGATTTCATAAGTGTCTGGGATTTTCCAAAGCACCTCAATTGATTTGGCACCTACTTCTCACTGATGTCCATTAAAACTATGGCATCTTGCTTTTCCCATACTCCTTACAACTTCTTTGATAGTGACAACTGGAAAAAGGCAATTCATCATTGGGAGGGTTAACTTGCTTGCTTCTGACATGAGAAGGAGTATTAACCTAAAAATATTCTCATCAAAGGAGCTACATGGGTCTAGGAAAGCTCAGCTGACTTTGTCCCTGCACGTCAAGTCTGGGCATCCCCTTGGCAAGGTCACTCACTGAGAGGCTCACGGGGCAGGAGTCAGCAGGATTTTCATAGGAGCCAGGAGGTTGTAGGTACATGTATTTCATGAGTCACTGCTCCAGGCAACAAGAATACAAAGCTGAAGTGCACAGATGCCTCCTCCCAAACAGGTATTCTTGCTGGACTCAGGTCAGACTTCTTTAAGAATCGAGAAGAAAATACTTTTAAAAGCACTGTCATTTCAGAAACAAACAAAATATGGAAAGTCATCCTACCTCTAACATATGCTATAATTAATAAATCTTCTCAAACCTTACTTCAGCGTCCTACCATACACATCACAGAAATGGCTGCAATTAGAAAAATTAAACTTCTCTGTGGTGAAGGAATTTGCTGAACATTTGCCTTATAACAGTGACTGCTATATGTCAGTCTCTCAAGAAATGACAATTTCTTTGATGCTTTTCAATTGAGTGAAGAGTGTGGAAAAAATACAAAAGAAAATCCTCTTAAGTCCATGCTGAGAGTGCTGTGGTAAGGAAAATGTCTTCACAAACCCAAAGTAAATTCAAGTTGATTTCTCCAAAGTAAAACTCACTGTTAGTATCCACTGTTATATACAGCAAAAAATTTCTACCCTCAAATAGCAGTCAAATTTAAAACATAATTTAAATTCAAAATAAAACCAATTTAGATTATTTTTTTAGTACAATAACAGTCTTGGTTTCCATCCAGCTCTTATCTTGTGAACCTTTCTGCTGCAACATCCCTTTGCTGCCAAATCAGCTTTTCTTTCTTCCACACAGAAAAAATGGAAGAATGTGGCGATGTTTCAATTGCTTGTACTACTGATAGAAAAGGAAATTCTGTGACACCGTGGCTGAACACATGTGTAACTCGGCCTTTAGGAAATGAACACAAGTCTTTGAATGCAATTCTGCTAAAAAACAAATGCTAAGCAATGGCTTAGGTCCACTACAATTTGTTCTTACTAAGTTTTACATGGAGAAACATGAAAGGATAATTGGTCAACTGATCCACATTTTAAAATTAATAAATCAGTGGTAATATATTTATCTCTAATATGTTTAGTGTATTTTTGTCACCTTCAAAAGCTTATGACATAAAATCAACAATTCACACTGGCAGAAGTTATTCACCACATAACTTATTGTAGAACAGCTTGGTGTGTTTTCAAAACTTGGTTTTGGTAATGTAGAATTAATTTTCAATACCAACTTTTATGCTCCTTTTTTACACAATTCTGGGTTTGGAACTGATGTTAAGGAACAGAGCTGAGAATGTTATCTCTGCTATTTAAGCAAACAAGGAAGCACATCTATATGAAATATCTTCTTATCTTTCACGACTTGATTTGGGATAAGTAAAAAATTCTTTTTTTTTTTTTTTTCTTTTAATCTAAAAGGAAAGGGGCAAAATGAGATGGAGATAATAAGATGGAGAATAAGTACAAAAAAGTATGAAAATTCCTGTTCTCTTTCTTTCAAATTTGACACAACAGCCAGCCTCAGGTAGAGATAAACAAATAATTGATTAGTGACATTTTAAAAAAATAAAACCTAGGTAAAATAGGATATTTTTAAAATCTTGATTGATATATTAGCTTTTGGTTCACAGATTTCAGCAGCTTCAGTATTTTTTTTACATTTTAAATGAAACCATCTCTTTAAAAAGCATAATTGACTTATATTGATCAATTTTTTCTCTTTATTTGCTTCTCTTCTGTTGAAGTATTGAACAGAACCTCAAAACATGATTCCATATTTCTCTCCCAGACCTGTTTTAAACTGCATGGTTTACAAAGTCCTGAATAGTCTCTGATGCAAAGATGTTTCAAAACTCATTTGGTTGCATATATATTGCATCTTCCCCGCTTTCCACACCCCCATATTGTAGACATTAAACGGTCTGTTACTACTACTACTGTTATTTTGATTTTATCTGTTCCCAGGGTGATAGGCTTCTCGATAAGTGGAAATCTGAGAAAAATGTCTTCTGAGCTACAGACTAATGTTTGAATAATAACCATGAATTCTGGAAGAGGGAAAGAAAAATGGAAACATGTCAGGGCACGGCTTGTAGCCATGAGAAATTTTGAGAAATCTCTGCCTTATGTTACCAATGCATATTGTGTTTTAGAAACGTCTAAAGGCAAATGCCTACTTGGTGGGTGGCAGAATAGCAAAATGCTCTTCCTAAGAGAGTATAGAAGGAGAAGTGAGTGCTCAGTGCCTCCATCAGTTGGTCAAGTGTGTGCCAACACTTTCCACTTCAAAAGCAGAGTGCAGGGGCATGAAGTATGACCCAGCACTTCTTTATTCACCGATTCACAAAAAGTCTCCAACCCTTTTAAAGAACTTTAATAGCTTGTTATGGCACATTATCAGTGTTGAAGCTGCTGTACATGTGTTGTTAATATGCTATGGTATTTGTAGCTGAATATGACCTTCTGTGACATTGAAAATTTGCCTGTCTGTCCCAAAAGACATCCACGTGTTTTAGGAAGGACAAGTGTACTTCAATAAACCTTTTAACCAAGAACATATGCTGAATAAACAAAAAAGCTTTTATTGATTTCATAAATAGCAAGACAATGTCAACCCTGTGCCAAGCAAACTATTGCACAGCTTACTAGAGTCTGTGGTACGTGTGTAATGGAGAATGGTAGTTATATGCCAGAGGGACCATTAGTGGTCTCCTTGTCTTGGGGCTGGAACCAGAGAGACAACTGTCTCTTCCCTCAGCTCTCCGTGGGATTGCAATGGACTCCCTCCACTCCAGCAGAGACACTGGAGAGGAACAGGAGCAAAAGGGTACTGTGATCATGTTTTGCATCTTTCTTTCATGTCCTTTTCCTTATACAGTCACTGCACAGTTAATCTCTTGAAAGGTTTTCGATCATCCGCCAGTTCTTTTGGTTCTCATCCCGTAGCATGTGTCTTGTATTCCAGTCTTTTAGTTATGTTTGCCATCTCCTGGGAATGACTCATGAGATCAACAAGCATTTCTATATAGGCCATGCTCAGGCAGGGGTTACCAGAACAGAGAAACCACATAGCTACATGGCAGAGAAATGTTAGCCAACTGCCAGCACAGCTGCCAGAAAATTTTTTTTTCCCTTAATATTTTTTACAATTTTTGAATTTAGTTTCTTTTTGCTTTTGCCATTGCGGCAAGAGCCTGAAAATGGAAAGGCATTTTTCCAGTTAAATCTCCTGGCAAACTTCTTGTACCATTGTTGTGTGTCCTAATGTAACACTCCTTTGTCAGATGAATTCTACTGGAGATATTATGATGAACAGATGATATTATCCTTATTTTTTGGTACAGATTTAATGCAGTTCCCTGGTTTTGTCACAACACTCAGTGCATTTCAGGAGTGGCAGTTTTCCCACATTTCCTTTACCACTTTTGATATATTTTAGCATGTTGTGATTCCTGGGAAGAAGCCAATGAGGAGGCATGTCTCCATTGCAAGACCTCTCAAGGTTGTTATGATAGAGTCTAATCTTCCATGAGGACATCCATGAACTCTTTGGCATATGCTAATAATGTTCAGAGAAAAGTGGGACATCCAGCCCAGGCTGTGCCAGAACAATGTATGTACCTCAGCATGACACTTTTATATATTTTGTTTTCAATTCCCAATGAAGCAGCAAAACTATTTCCAATAATTTTGAAAAAAAAATGCATTAAATTGAAAAATAGAAGGGACAATAACTGCAGAAATCTTTTTTAAATTTTCCTGTAGGGGAAAAATCCTGAGTCACTATTGTATTACGTTGTAGTTGCCTCTAACATTTTAGCAGTATATCTTCTCCATTCAAATGATCATATTATAACATGGATGAAGAAAATTATTTTGCCAAAGTAACATAAAATAAGTAGAGTAGAAAAGGAGATAAATAGATCCAGCTTGTTTCTATTATCTCAAAAGCCACTACAAGCACTGACAATAATACTTAGTGTTGCTGACACTTGCCTAATTTCTTCTTTGCTATTTTTTCCTGCTTGGTATCTTCCTAAGTCTGATTAAAAGAATAGGAGAAATGTTCAGCACTTTTGGAAACATCACTCATATGGGAAAAACAATATATTTCCCTTTGGATTTAGGAAAACCAAAATATTTTAGTTAAAATATGGTAATTTAAAGTAAAAGAAATAAAAATTTCATCCTGAGAAAGACACCAGCCTTTCTGAGGGTAAGATGAAAGGAATATTAATACCTTTTTCCTCATTAAACAAAAATCTTAAAGATTATTAGTAAATTAGAAAAAACCCTCCATGTTTTAGAGCTGGCAGTTTTCTCTTGGCAGTGATTTATCCTGGTGCCAGTCCACACTGAAATATAGTGAAATGTGTCCCAGCTTCACACTTGAGATGACTTGTATGGTCTTTAGAAACTTTTTAAAATTTGCCAGCTAATTCTCCAAACACTTGTCTGTGTTTGGACACTAGCCTCTCCCATACATATACTGAATACACTTGATCTCCACTAAATGGCTGAACAGCCTCCATCTGACACCTGAAAATTAATTAGGGTTTTTTTCACCCTTCTCTTGGAGTTTCCCAAACATCTATGGTGTGTGACAGCAGTGTGGGTGCCTTCGTCCCTCCTCAGCAGGCAGCAGGTCAACATCCACAGCAACCTGTTACTTGTAAAGCTGGTTCCATCAACTCATCCACCAAAGGCATGTTCAGTTACTGTGGCTCTGAAGTTCCCAATTGTCTGGATTGCCTTTGAGTCAGCTCAGTTAGTCTCAGAGGAAAATGTTTGTCTTTTTCAGTGCTCAAGTTAGAATGTGATGGTTAAAGCAGATATTTTGCCCATGGGTTTCCTACCATAGACTTTAAATTCCAAGGTAATGAGCTGTTTCCAATTTCATATTCTATCCTGTGTGCAGATCAGTTCTCTTTCAGTTCTTCATGCAACCAGAAGCTATCCACTAGCTATGTGCAATAACTAAATGACAGCCTACATGGATGGTCACACAGCTGGCTGGTGACAGCACAGCCAGACTCTGCCTGTCCAAAAAAGGTAAATATTTCTGTATGCAGGTCTGTCTTAAAGCAAGGAAAATGCGTGGTTTCACGATGAATCAATACGGTGAGTCCCCAGGTCAGTCAGCCAGTCACTTGATAACAGTAAACAATTAGATAAATTCAATTGGACTGATGGAGTTTATATTAAAAGTGTCATGTAGAAACACATATTTACAGTTTCTTGTGTGTTGAAATGCCTAGGTGATTGTAAAAATGCACACTATTTTTATATATAATACATAAATTGAGAATGTTTTCCTAAGAGACATCAAAATTTATTTTTAGTTGTTCCTAGGTTTTTACTTGTTTAACTGCTCATTCTAGTTTTAGAAATTTAATTTTAGCCTATTTGAATTCATACTCCACTTGTTATCAGAATTAGACATTTCTAGAGTTTCTATAAAGCTGAAAGTAGACAGTTGTGAAGTTTTAAAAGTGTATGAGTTCTGTATGCTTGCCAATATGTAGAACTTCTTAAGTTTACAGGACTTGGCATATGGCATAATGCAGGCAAAGTTGTTTCTCTCCTGTTGCTGATGCCAAGTGAAAATGTTCTGAGTTTGTTCTTTTCCTTTATGTAGGTCAGCACTTCAGCTAAAGATGTTCTATAATTCTGCCAAAATCATGTTGACCTTATTCTAATTTTAATAAAAGCCATAAATTTTCATTTTAGCTCTAGCTAATGATAACAATACTTCTAACTTGAACAAATGTATGTGGATCTTCAAGAGAATGGCAAACACTGCATTTCTAAAACAGATGCTAGATTCCAGTACTCTCAAACAGAAAGTCCCTGTCTCCAACCATGGAGGAGATAGAACTTAAAGAAAATGTCAGAATACCTCTAAGACTCGGTTGCTGTTGAGTAGTGTTGGCTTCATACCAGGCTTGTAAGATCACTGTGAAGGGAGAGCATAGCTGACAGGGAGATGATGGAGGAAAGCCACGCATTCCACCACTGTGACCCAAGAGGAGGCTTGGCAGGAAGGGTCTCCTCTATTCCGCTCAAGTATCTAAGCTGACCCAAGCCTCTGGAGACGGCTGTTGGCAACCCTGATTTACATGGGAGGAAATTTGCTTACTGAGGACAATATGACTTAAGAGGTAATACTCCAGAAATACAATTTTTGGTTCATGTGCTTTCTCCCTCCTGTTCCTTTCCCCTCACCCCATCTTCACTATAAATCCTCAGAGTTTAGTAAAAGAAATTGGGCAGTGAACCTTACACAGGGCTCTGCAGTATGGTTGCAGGGAGTACAGGATGTCAGTGTCGGGTAGAAAAGCCTCTGTGAGAGCTGGGACAGTTTGTAGTTCCATAATAGACAGCAGGATGGATGGTGTCACTGGACATCCTCATGAGACAGCAGGAGCACAATAAGCAAAAGTGCCACCTAAACAGCGTAAGCTTGACACATCCCTTAGCTTTTAGGTAGGCATGCTCAGCAGCTCTAGAAAGGAAGAGATCGAATGTTTGAAGTACTGAAAATGAAGATTTCTACTTCCTGTACAATAGTCATAACAGCCTGGCAAAACAGATATAAAAAGTATTATGGCCCCTCCATTGTCCCTACTGGTACAGCAGGTTTGCAAGCACACAAAAGAGAAATAGAACAACCAAAGATGCTTAAAACATAAGAAAAATGACAAGCTATTCCTAAAAGAATACTGCCATGAGTAAAGTAGAATAACTATGTTTCAATAGCATAAAACATGCTCATAAAACCAGTGTGGCTCATGTTGTTTAAGGTCATGCGAGGAATGTGTCAGCCTCACAGACTGTGAAATCAGAAATGCTCCATCACAGGTATAGCTTGTTCTGTGCACCAAGGCACATGTACAGGCTCTGCCATGAAGCATGGTTGCCAGTGACAAAGTCTTGCAGGGTTGGTGATGCACATTTTCTTAATTTCAGCTCCTTGCAGTCTGTTTTAAGCAAGCAGCTTGTGTTACTGTAGTGTTCAAGAAAGTGATAGTCCCAAACAACTTAGCCTTCTCACAAGCCAAGGAATCGTGACTTAATGGAGTGCTATAATTGCCATTTCACAAACCAGGGACTGAGGGAAAAAGTGACTGAATAACTAGCTCAAAAATATGTAGGGAGTTTCTGGCAGATCTGAGTAGTGAACGTAGATCTCTCAAGTGCCAGGTAAAATACTGAAACAGTCTTTCTCTCCCTAAACTTCTACTCTCCCCTCAGGCATATTCTTAAGACAACAGCAAAATCGAAGAAACAATATGAGAAGATATACATACCCAAGGTCCTCTCTCAAATGGTACTGATGAAATCTGACACAAAATAGTAGCCAATTACCAGTGAAGTATTCTCTTGAAATCTAAGAAAAGGCCAGATCCAACATTTCTGAAGTCAAGAGGAGTCTTTTCAAGTAACCTCAATGAATTAGGGGGAGTGGAGAGGAGGCATGTAACAAACAGAGAATGTTAAACATGTTAAACAGATGCTATGCTGATTAAAATACGTACTGACAGATACGTGTTACATAAAAAAAACCAGCAAAAAACACAAAATCCATAGTTCAGAGAAATTTTTGCTACATCTTATCACCTAGAAACTGCACTGAGCACTTCATACCTGAGGTACTTCAAACAATTTGATTGAACCCACAAACATACTTAATCATATGTTCAGCACACAGATGCTCTGCCCCACATCATACACCAGTCCTTCCTCATGTTTACCCCCTGCAGATTTAGCAGCCACCGCTCTCTGCTCAATCCATGACCAACCCTCCTTGTGCCTCCCCTCTAGTTCTTGTTGGCAGTTCAGATGCTGGACTGCAGATCTTTAGTTGTAATGACAGAAATCTAAATGCTGGGTGCCTTTCATTATCCAGATGGCCTGTTACCCTGATTCTTACTGTAACTGCCAGACACAACTGATTCCCATTCAGAATTATACTTTCATGAGTCTATCCACTGATTATTCTATTGATAGAAGCGAAAATTAGTAGAAACTGACAAATGATGATTCTGCAGCCAGGCGTTCAGAAGTTACAACACAGCAACATGTGGTGTCCTGTTACTAGATCAGTGCCAAATATTAACTGAGCCAAAAATTAAATTAACAAAATACACTAAGAAACACTCAGAGATATAATCAAGGGTATCAGCTCCTAGCAGACTAAGTGAAAGGAGGCAGGTTTTCCAGCTTCTACATCAGACAACCTTTACTGTCACCACTTCCCTATTTAAATTAATCACATTCAATAATTTACAAGTAGATATATAAACATAAGCATGCAACAATCCACTGGATTTATTGATCACATAAACTTAATTAATCTATTATATTTACTCTAGCTGCAAATTAATCACACCATTCAATGCATTTGTGAAAAGCTGAACTCTAGAGGCCGGGCTGGTAAGTCTGCATGTTGGTAGTTCTATTGGTGGCTTTGTGCCTCTGTTTACTTTCTCTGGCTTCTGCTGGAGAAACTCATCCACATTCCATAAGACAGGTGGAAGTGGCTGGGTATTGTTACCATGTCACACTGTTCTGGAGAGCTCTTTATTTCTAGACTCTTTCCTAATTTCTTGAATGCCAAAAGAAGTGAACAATATTTCTGCTATGGCCAGTACAGCTTCATAATCTCCTGATAAAGAGAACAGAAATGGATTTAATAGAACCAGTAATTGTTTCTTCTTGCTTCTCATAGACTCACTCCCTCCAAGGCCAAAGAACCTCATTTATCTTATCTGAGTGCCTAACAAAAGCCACTTAATTTTATCCAGCTTGTTGTGCATGTATTGCCCTTGGTAATTACAGTCACCTGAAGTACACCCCCTGGCAATGCAGCCAGTCTTACTGGGAAAGCATAAAGCAATAAAGAATTAACTACTCCTCTTTGAAAGTTTATTCTATGATAGTATGTGCAGCTTTAAAAATTATGATTTTGTAATTGACATTGTCTGTTTTTCAGTTCTAGATTCTAGGTTTTGTTAGCACATTTTTGTCATAGGTTAGACTGTCAGTTAGCACCAAGTATTTTAACTCTATGAAAATACCTTCATATGTATAAAGTCACCTCTCAATCTTCAAAAGCAAGTAATCTTAAAATATTAATGTATGATTATTTTTTTTTCCCAGTCCTAGAGTCGTTTTATACTCATTTCAGCATTTTGGAAACATTCTTTATAGGAATGTGAATGGCAAATTAGGAAACAGAATTCCCTTTGTAACTGGCACCATCACTTGTAAATATCATATGGATTTAAAAATACTCAAAGTAATTTAGAAGAAAGTGGAAATGTTTGAGAAGATGAAAACAGAGCTCTGCTCTGTTTCATGCAAGGTCAGGAAATGAAGGTCCTCATCTTACAAGGCATTCTATTAGGTCTCACCAGGAGAAAGCAAATTTATTTGAGATAGTTGTTTACATTTGCTTTAGAGAAACAAATGAAGTACTGATCTTACATAGCTTGTGAAGACTAAACCTGCACAAGAGGACAAGAAGCTAAAAATCAGCAAGGAGCTATCCTGCCAGATAGGAGGGAGGATATCCAGGTTCCACAAGTCAGTTTTACAGATGAGATTCCAGTGGCTCTGCAGAAATTGAGGCTGGATGACAGACACCCATAATTACTCTTCTTGCTCAGATATATGGTTAAAGGAAAAATTTCTTTCTCACTATTTGCACTCTGCTGATTTGACTTACAAAATTGTCAATTGTCTTGTCTCTTCAAAAACATAGCAAATTAAAGCATGTTGATTTGTGACTATGAAATTTGTTTTGAAGCTGCTAATGGCTTCAGACAGATGTAGAGGAATATAGTCTTTCATTAAAAATAAAGACATTCTGGCAAACTTTGGCTGCATCTGCTCTGCTGACTTGGGTGATGCCATGAATGGCATCGGAGGGCAATTATTAAATTGTTAGAATGATCCTTGGCACAGTTTTGGCCTAAACCAAAAGACTCTCAGTCGTGATTACAATGCATGCTTTGGCAGTTACTGTTGACAAGGTTTCATTCCCTGTAAACAGTTTACATGCAAAACATATCCATGAGCCTGCAGACTGCCTGGATTATCATCACTGAAAAATGTGACCTGTTCCATTCCTCTCACTGGGACAAGTCATACTCCAAGATGTACTTTGAGATTGCAGTTCTCATGCCAGTATTCTCAGCTGCTTCACCAGCAGTTGCTTTGGTCATGGTTTAGATGAGGCTTATGCACTTGCCCAAACCAAACAACTAATATCAGTGATACAGCATTATCATCTTAATATTTTTGCAACTTTTATGTCAACTGAGCTTTGTCATAAAGCCCTAAATATGAAGATCAAGAAATTACGTGAAGACATTAACTTCATTCATGTCCCAGCAGGGCCCTGACTACCCTTCCTAACCCCCTTCCTACTCCAACTCAGCAGAATTAACAATTGGAAATAGAAAACAATACCATAAAAGACAAGCAATCTTAAATACAAATGTGATTACACACACACTGTGATGATAATCACAAATCTTTGGTTAAAATGAAAAAACACTGAAAGCACAAATACCTTCAGTTACTGAAAGAAATATGTTACCGACTTTCAAATGGTAAACAGTTCACTTGGTTACTTTCCTACCTTGGTTCAAAAGAAGCTGACAAAGAATTTGACAGAATCACAGGATATCTGAGGTTGGAAGAGACCTGTGGAGGCCATCTGGTTTGACCCCCTGCTCAAGCAAGGTCACCTACAGCAGGCTGCCCAGGATCATGTACAGATAGCTTTTGAATATCCATCAGCAAGGATAGACATCTTAACAACCTTTCTAGGTAACTTGTGCTAGAGTTTAGTCACCCTCACAGTGAAGAAATGTTTACTGACATTGAGTGTGTACCCATCACCTCTGGTCCTGTCACTGGGAAGTGCTTGGCTCCATTTTCTTTACACCCTCCCTTCAGGTATTTATGCACATTGATGGGACCTGCCCTGAGCCTGCTCTTCTCCAGCCTGAACAGCCTCAGCCCTCTTGGCCTTTACTTAAATAAGACAGATGCTCCAGTCTCTTAGCTATCTGACTGGCTCTTTGCTGCTGGTCTCTCTCCAGTAGTGCCATCTCTGACACTGGAGCGCCTGGACCATAGTCCAGGTGTGGCCTCACCAGTCCTGAGCAGAGGGGCAGGATCACCTCCCTCTGTCTGTTGGCAACGCTCCTCCTAATGCAGCTATCACAGTTCTGAGAATTCAAGGTACTATATAATACAAACAGATGGTCGCATAAAAATATTCATGACAATAGTCTTGTGCATTGCACTGAATTATCCCAAACAGCCCATTCTGTCTTTTTTCTTCTTCTTCTTTTCATTTTTTTTGTTTTTGAGTAAAGACTTGGGCTACCCTGGTTTGTGGCAGGCTACCTACAGTTTTCTAGCATCTAAGCATTGCAGGACAAGCAGCTGTTGCATAGCTCCAGCCAGGCCCCTCATTTTAACTGGAAAAGGCTGAGGTCCTCTGAGAAAGGCATCTGCCCTGTAATCCAGCGTAGTCAGAGCTTCCACAGGGTGCAGCCACTGCTGGCTCTAACTACCCATGCCACCCAGTTACAGCCTGGGCAGGCAACAACAGTGGTGCAGTGGCAATCCCTGCTGCTGGGATTCAGGCAGGGAAACAAGTCAGCAGAGGTAAGGTAAGAGGTAAGGCAGGTAAGAGGAAGAATACCAAAAATCATTAAGGATGCCTGGCATTTCCCATAGTTAGGCTCCATCTTACATTGTTTATAACTTTGCCAGCTCTAACCATACAGTCTGATATTTTCCAAGCTTTGTGCCTGCTTAAAATTTTTGGAAAAGGTCAGCCAACAATTCAACTGTTTCTGAAAAGAAAATAACAAACCATGTTAAGAAAAAAAAAAAAAAGTAGTGACATTTTCTTTGAGCTTCTGTAGCACCCCCAAGCCTTGGAGTATTCACATGAAATTTGTCAGGAGGTGGCTGTCCCATGTGGGACGTGCCAAGAAAGATGTCTTTGAAAATATGTGGTTTACAACAATGAGGAGAAACATATTAGAGTTTATAACTAGTTTTCCCAGAGAAACTGTCTGCGAGGACAATGTCCCAGCTTCTGGTGAGCAGAGAAACTGCAGTTCTGTGCTCTGTGGGCTCAGTGCTTTACGCTAGACACCAGAAGAGGGAAGATTTTCTTGTGCTCCTCAAGCTCCCCCTGCTTTTCGTTCTGTGATTCTCTGGCTCAGCTTCAATGAGCTCAGACAGTTAGCCCGAGTGTGTTTCCTCATCTTTCAGTATTGAGTAACTAGGATGTTTTAGTGCTAACAGACTGGAAAGGGTGGGTCAATATGAATGTAAAGGTATTGCCCTTCTTTTCTGAAAGAGCTGTGTTCTCAGATTGTGAAAACCAGACAACATAGTAAGAGATAAAAGAAGATTAATTAAAGAAGAGAACTGAGGGTTAGATTCTGCTCTCATAGCTGATTTATATAGATAATGTTCAAGAAAATCTGAAGTAAAAGCAAAGCCAGCTTTAAAATATTAAACCTCTAATCTATTGTTGTGGGCTTTTGTTTGTCATAGGTTTTATATTTTTATATTCATCCCAATAATGATGTGAACACATTATTAAAAATAGCTTTTTGCAAAACTGTGTGTACTAGGTTAACGTTAGTTCTGTAAGAGATTTATTCCTCCTTCTTCACACACTGAAGTAATTCACAAAACCTATTCTCACACTTCTGTCAGTGTTAGGAGTACAAACAGTAGCGGTTTATTAAATTTCACAAGCCAAGTTAATGCCCACTTCTGCCATTCTAATTGCTTTTGTATAGTTTCTCCCATAACTTAAAGATAATTCTACTAGCTACATGTTGCTCAGTTCCTGTTCCTCCTATGCACCAACATCTTTGACTGAAGGAAATTGAAAATAATTTTCTCTTTTTAAAAAATATTTTAAATTTCACCTGCTGGATCAAACATGTGATGCAAAGTGGCAGCCTTGCAGCTTCTAATGTCAGTAGATGACATTAGTAAAAGTCTACTTGTGACTGAGGAGATGTTTATATTGGATATATAGCAAATGAACCACAAGGAAAAGGACAGTTTCAGCACAGGTCCTTTTGGTAAAAGTGACAGATCCCTTCTTATTTCCACTATGCTCTGATCATGGTTTACAGAAGCTCTCTCAGATGAGAAGTTTCTCTGGGCGGAGGAAGGCAATCAAACAGAATGACCCTGTTCTCACCCAGAGCTACCAGAGCAGAGACACACAGCATGGGATCTGAAGAGGCGCAGACATGTCAGAAGGCCACAGGCTTAGCTTGGGGAATGCTACACTCCAGCCATTCTGGGATTCTGCAGTGGGCCTTACTGATTCTTGGCTGCCTCTTGAACTCACGGAAAGAGACCCACTGTAGTACAAACCCACCTTGACTGAAAAGCCTCCATAGACCTTTAGATTTATAAATGACCCACAGGTTTCCTCCAGATTATTCCTATTTATAAGTTTATATCTACATGCCATTTTGTACCTCCCATAAATTTTGTACAATTAAATTCTTCAGAAGAGTTGGATTTTTCTCTTCAAAATAAGATGAAAGTTGCAAAGTCCTATCAGATAAGCAAACAGAGCTTAGCCTGGACATTTTTCTCCTCTCCCTTCAAATTCAGCAGGCCTGCAAACTATTTTATACTGAAGTACTTTTTTCAACAAACACTCCCACTGAATTATTCACTGTTGAGACATAAAAAGCATTCAGAATATCTGTAATTTAATGGAGGAGAAAAAGTCTGAATTAAATAACCTGTGTTTTGTAGCACGGTCACTACTGGCTTCAAATAATCTCAGGGCAAGATTCATTACTACCTGGTGCTCCTTTGGGTTGGTGAAACAAATATCGATATATGCTCCCATGGAAAAAAGTAAAGCTTGGTTCAAAATAAAGTTTTTGGTGATACTATACAAACCACACTCTTCCAACACTGCACTTTGCCACCTCCTCTAAACCCACTGATGAATACAAAGAATGCTTTTAGAGCACAGCTTTCACCTTTCTCATCACAATCACTGATATGATGCTTAGGCAAGAAGAAGGAATTCTTGGAGGAAGATTTGTGTTATTGATGAATAATCATGCAGTGTTTGTTTGCAACAATGAACATAAACGCCGCGATACTTAGCTTAGGGGAGTGTCTGTTCACAGAAATTTCTCCAGAACTCTAATTAACAAAGCAAAAGTGAGATTCAGTTCTCCTGACCCATTTGTCTAGATATTTTTTAGAACTAATTGAGAGAAATAAGCTTTTCTACATTGTGATTCATTGATCTGTTTTATTATCTCTTTGGATGAGATGAATCTCACCTTAAAAGTGACTCCTTTTCTCCATGGACTATAAATGGTTTCTTTGTAACTAGCTCGCTATTTCACTCCTAGAAGCATTTCCACCTCATTTGTGTTCCTCTGTAAACAAGTAGAACTAGACCCCTTCAGCTTGAATCCAACCAACCAGGATAATGAGCCAAGGACTGCTTGAAGCTACTGTGTTTGTGATGACATCCCTCTATAGTTCTTATGCGGTACCTCCTTTAGGATTTTAGTTTGAATGCAAACCATTCTTTTGAAGTCATTCCCACAGTCATCCATCCCCAACTAACTGCTGAGCTTTTATGTGCTTTGTGAAGCAGTCTGATTTCATCACTGGTTCTCCTTCAGAGGAAACTATGCCAGAAGATGCACTCCATAAATGCCCCTAATGTGCTTCAATTTCTAATGTGTCTTCTACTCATGGGATCATACTAGAGGCAGTTCGAAATAATTCCCCATGAGACATACATATTATGGTTGAGTTTCTTGTATTCAGCTGTTTTGCTACAGAGCAATTTATTTTGGAATGCACTTCTTCCTAATTCAGATACAGATGTAGATTTCTAAAATCTGTCCCACAGACACCTTCCTCCGCTGATGGTTCGCAGCCAGGAACTATTGCTTGAACACAGATGCCAATGCCACTAGCCTGTGATCATCTATACTGTTTTATGGCTGGCAAACCTGCCACAGTTCTGGTCCAGCCTTCTTTCATCCACAGCTGGGAGACAGCATGTACCAGAGACTGTGCCCAGCAGGCAGCTTGCAAGCCAACAGGCATCTTCTGTGGGGGAATAGTGCTCTGGCATGTGGCTGACAGCCATACTATGTCACAAATCTCTGGCACCAAAAAAACCTTGACCTGTTTTACTTACTGCAACAAACACAAACTTAGTGCAGTCTACAAGGGTAAGGGAGAAATTATCTATGAAAGAGCTCTGCTCCTCTGAGTAGCTGCCCCATAGAAGAGCCAACATGACGGAACAAGTGCCTCCTGGACTACAGGCTAGACTACAGCCAGTAGTTTGGTTTCCCTCTGCAGAAAGAGAATGCTCTTAAACAGAAGAGGCAATTGAACCCAAGTTTCCCACATCCTAAATCAGAGCATTCACAACTTAGACCTTGAGTAAAAATCAATTACCACCTCTGCTCCAGAAGAGCATTTTTTAGGGTGTCCAATCCTTTGCAGAACTGCATCCAACTGCTTTCTCAATGAAGCTGCAAAATTATACAGATGCAATTGCAATTTATGGCCTTGAAGTGATATGCTGAGGCCAGAAACAGTGCAAAATTTAATGTTCTGTTAGCCCTTTTGCAGTAATTCAGCACCATGATAATCCTTACCAAATGAATATCCTTGAGGAAACAGGCAAGGAAAAGCCTAATTCCTGGACTGTAGTTTTAGGCAAACTGTTGTCAAAACTACTTTATATGGTTGAGACCGGAGGGTTTTAAGCACAGCTCAAAGCTAGCACTTACATTAGGACCACCCTCACTAAAACTTGGCGCGCTTAAAAAGTTCAGGAACGAATGCTCTGGTTACGCCAAACATGAGCTGGACGTGTCAGACTCGTAGGTTTTGGATTGGTTTTCCCTAGTCCTACCGCGGGCGTCTACGTTTGTTTATTTCCACCTGGCCTCTGGCACCTCTCCGCCTTTACTCTCCGCCTGCCCGCAGTGGAGCGGCCCTCCCTGGCACCGGGCGGCTGCTCAGCCCTCGCAGAACAGATCGCCAGGAAAGCAGCCGGGGCAAGGTGACACACCGGGGCAGCGGGAAGCGACCTCTGCCCTCGCTTCCATCTCAAAGGCAGCGATTGCTTCCTGGGGGGAGTCGCCCCCGCACACCTCCGCCCCGCGGCTGCCTCGCCCCCGCCCGGAGCCGACCGTGCCACGGCGAACCGGGGCAGCGCAGGGAGGGGCCGGACGGGCCCCGCCGGTGTGGGGGACGGGAGGAAGGAAGGGAGGGGGGACAGGGGACAGCTCCCCTCCAGGCGGGATGGCAGGGAGTGGTGGCGGGGGAGGCAGGTCCCCTCTGGGCTGGTCGAGTAGGATGGATGGAGAGGGGCAGGTCACCTCCCAGCGGGACGGAAGGGATGGATGGAGAGCGGCAGCTCCTCTCCAGGCAGGACGGGTGGGAGGGATG
>VXBA01005677.1:317834-362562 GCA_013399895.1 Serilophus lunatus
GGCACGAGGGGCTGCGCCCTCTGACGAGCCCGGGCGATGGGAGGCAGCGCGGCGGGGCGGGGTGACGGCCGCGGCTCTAATAAGGCCGGGGCTGGCGCTGGCCGAGGGCTGTTTGCCCCCGCCCGCCCCCTAGCATGCAGTGCTTCCCCGGGCTAGTGCTGGCCCTGAGCTCCCTGCTGGGCGCCCTGGCGCTGCTGCAGCTCTCGCTGTACCTGCGGGGGCCGTCCCGCTACGGGAAGCACGAGGAGCGGCTGTGCCGGCCGCGGGGCCGGCTGCCGGCGCGCTGCGCCTGGTTCCTGCAGGAGCTGCCCTCCTTCCTGGTGCCCGCGCTGCTGCTGGCGCTGCGCAGCCCGCCCCGCCTCGAGCCGCTCGGCTGCCGCCTCCTCTGCTGCCTCTTCTGCTGGCACTACTTCTACAGGTACCGCCACCGGGCACGGCTCCGCTGCGGCCTCCCCTCGGGAAACGATAAACCAAGGGAAGCTGCGGGAACGGGCGCAGCCGGAGCCGGGCGGGCGGTGGGGTCGGGGCAGGTCCTGGCTGCAGCATCGCTCCCTCCCGTGTGCAGCTGGCGATCGCTGATCCGCGTCCCTGGACTCCGCCCGAAATGTAGAGGCCGGCCAGGTGGGCACCTCTGCCTTGGCCCGTCCGCCGGGGGAAGCAGCAGGTGGTGCTCGGGTGTTTGAAGCAGGGGAGAGAATGTGTGCTTTGGATTGCTCTCCTTTTTTTTCTTTTTTTTTTAAAAAAAAAAAAGAAAAGAAAAAAAGAGGGCGGTTTCGCTAAGCTGGAGCAAAAGTTTGGCTGAAACTAATCCAAATATCATGTATAGGCACATGCGAAGTGTTTATTGCGGGCAGGAGAAGCGCCGCATGTGCAGCGCCAAGAGCAGCGCCGGCCGCCAAATGCAGCCGTGGGAACACGCGCGAGGATGGCCGAGGGCAAACCCGTGGAAGCGGGAGGAGCCCGGGAGAGCACGGCTGTGCCTCAGCGCAGGGGGAACAGGGTCACTGCGGGCTTTCTGTGCCACGGCACCAAAGTTGGTCCTTTATGCTCAGTTCGTCCTTCTTTCTTCACTACCAAAGTACGACTTAATCTTTTTTCTTGTCTTCTAATTTCTCTTCTTTTTAGAAACCTTGTCATCTAAGAGTCAACGAATGCTGTATCTCTAATTAATTCTCTGCTTACTAATCAGGAGCTCAAAGGAAAAGTAGAGTTTTGATTCCCTGTTGCTGTTAACTTTAAAAGAGACATAGCTCTACAATTATCATCTGGCTCTGTAGCCAGTGGGGCCTGATTCTGGAGTATATCACCAGAACATATCTTCTGCTCCAGTTCCCTTTTCTGTGGAGTTTTTTTATGAGGAATTTGACTTTTGGCTATCTGTTTATGGAAAAAAACCCCTTTTATTCATGAATGGTGAGTGCATGTGACAATGTTACACCATTACACAGTAAAGAGCTGTGCAACTTTTAGGCAAGTCTTTCTGACTTGTGCCATTTTTTAGCACAATTCCTATTCCTATCGTGGTTTTAAAGTTTGGGGGTTTTAAAGTTTTTGTTTTGGTGGGGTTTTTTTTGTTTGCTTCATAGAAATAGAAAACATTCTTGTAATATTTAATCAGAAATTATTATTTGCAACTCAACCAAAATCAATATATTGAAAATCCAGTTGCAATATCTCTATAGACAGATTAAAGATAAAATCTCTAGGCTGTTGTAGATAAATTAAAAATAGAATGGTTTACAGTGCTAAAACGCTATGTTAGAGATATATTCGTTTTCACTAATATTGTTTTTGCTGGAGGAGGGATCTGGAGGGGATGCCTCTACCACATTGGGCTTACAAAAAGCTGGATTATTAATTATATGTGGTTATGCAAACTCTGTTTTAATGCATTCCACTATTATCAAGAATTTTTCGTTGTTTGAGAAACACATTCATCAATGAACACCATTATACAACTGAAAGAAATGTTACCCCATTGGTATGCATAACATCTATTGAGCCTGTGGTTTCTTTTCCAACACTGCTAGTGGGTTTAGGCAGAAGCACTGGGTTTTCCTGCATTTTCTTTCTCAGATAATTTGTGGATCTTCTCATCTGTTGCTGGAGCATACTTTTTCTCATGTAAAAATAAAACTCCTCGCTACAACCAAGTCTGTATAACAATTCTTTATTTCTAATATGGCATGTTACTCCAATATTATTCTTCCATTTTGAGTTTCTTCTCACACAAGCCATTCCGAGAGTCTACTGAATCAAAGAATATCTGAAATGTTGTATTCAATATTAGTACTCTATTGTTATGTGAAAGAACAGCAAAAGCACAAATTATGAGTTTTTCTGGATTTCATCTAACACTATGGGGACAGGCAGGTTCTTTGAGGGATCCTTGGTAGAATGACAAATGGCCACACGGCCATAATTAGAGCTTTGGTATAACATAAAAAATTTAACAATCAACAGAGCTTATTGTTATCTACAGTTTCTAGCAGGTAAGGTAGTTTATTGTTACACAATTAGTGTATCTTGCACCTATTGGCATAGCTTACAGTTAAACAGAATTTGAGTAGCTTTCTTATTTTCTAGAACTTCTATTTACCTAGACTTTTTAGTTTCTTGGACCCTTTGCAGGTGGGGTCGAATTCTTGGTAATTGGTGGGTGACACAATAACTGTAATCTAGACTCAGCTTTTAACTAAAAAAACCACGAATTACTCAGTCTTCAGAGGAAGAAGATGAAAATGGTGGAGACATCCCTGGCCGCCAGGGATTCATGAGTTTTGCCATCCAGCATCAGCTCCAATGTAAATCCACTTGCAGCTACTGGATTTGATAGGCAATACCTCATGGGCTGTTCAGTACTGAGTGCCATGGCAGCCTGGTGACAATGCTGTGGGCAAGCTGTCTTATTGCAATGCTGAAAAAAGGGTAGAAAGAAGGGGATGTGTGTGTTTGCAATGCACTTACGTATAACGGCTGTTTGCATTATAAAATGATGTTGGCTATGCCAACCATATTGCCAGAGGGCACTGGTCACACTTAGTTAGAATGTTTTCTTGCCATACAGTGTTTGAAAAGAGGGTTTTGTCCTCTTTTTTTTCCTTAACCAATTCATTATCTTTACTGGCAATAATGTAAGAACAGTTTTAAATATTTCTATGATTTAACTTGACTGCAAGGATAATGAGTAAAGCATTCAATTAATTGATAACAAAATTACATTTACTTAATGGAATGTAGCCTACTGTATTTTCTGATTTTAAAATTTTGAGATTAATAAATTTAATTACAAATGTATTTTGTTAATCCACTCCTACTTTTACTAGTGATCATCTGACATCTGTACTTAAACATTCCTTTGTGTTTGTATGAAACAGAGAAAAGTTTCTTTGTATATTATTGCATAATTTGATGACTTCTTTCTCTCCCTAGCGAAGCATTTATAATTCCTATTTTTATCTCATCTGCTGTACCAAAGATTCTTGAGGAAGGGTAATTCTGACTAGAGGTATGCTCATAGTAGTTCATGATAGAGAAGCAAATTTTTCAAGGTCCACTGTGCCTAGCTACTGTGCCTTGTTGCTGATAGCTTCTGTTTGACTAAAGCACATGTGGCAGAATAACTTCAGGTCTTGATCTGAACATCCTAGAAGATGAAAAGTCTACCAATTTTTAATGGAGAGATCCACTATTTTCTTTGGTAGTGCTATATTCTGAACTCTTTTAATCTTATTTAAATGTGTTTAAAATGGCATGCTTAAATTTTACTAGCCTTGATTTTCTCCCAGTGGTCATTGCCCTTTCTCACCTTGTGCTAATTTGAAGCACTCCTTAGTATCCTTCAGTATTTTCTTACCATGATATCGCTTATACAGTGACTGGATCATGTTTCAATTTACTTGTTGCAGAGCTGTCATGTCCTCTATCAGCACTGGTTTGATCCAGATAACGTAGGAGCACATGGTCATATTTCTGATGCATTAGTTACTGGATGTGGTATGCTGAATGGTTATGCTGAATTTATAGGTTTGTGGTGGATTTATGCCAGCTACAGGAGAACAGACATTACCTGATCTGACACAGAGTTAGAGTGGTGCAGACACATGATACTTCATCCAACATGAAGTTGGTCAGGATAAAATTACCCTTTCATAAATTTAGGAACAGGTTTAAACCTGCAAAATTAACTTGTCCTGATTTTGGACGTGGTGACAAGTAGCTACAACATTTATCATTTGATCTGAGGTATCATAAACTAGATTTAGAATGTCACTGAACCACAGCAGAAGGCTCTCAATGCAAGTCATTTCTCCCTTTCCCACNGGCATTTTTTCTTTCCTTCTTTTCCTATATTCCTTTTAAAATAAAGACATGACTGTGTCATGTATAACACAGAACTAGAGTTGTAGTTGCATATTTAAAGATAACATTGCTTTTCTGTTCCCCCATCCTACTCCCATGTTTACAGACCAGGAGAGTGCTTTTTGATTTGGAGTCACAGTAGGATGCCCTGTGTTTCCAGGATACTTAAGAGCGCTCTGGAGCTGGTGTAACCAGGATTGTAACCTTGGTTACAATCTATCCATCCTTAAGAGTGGTTTCTCTTTGTATCACTGCAATTCTATGATTTTTAAAGTGACTTTTCTATCTGAGCATACCGCTCAATAATACTGTCTCACCCAGGTTGATATTCACCAGTTGTCTAGAATTTGTACCGTGTGGCAGTTTAATCAGTGGTAATTTTGTATTTATTGTCAGGTTGTAGAGGAGTATGTTGGAATGTTTTAAGGACCACTCTAATCCTCTTCTGGAAACTCACTGGGTTAATGATGATGGCTTCTCATTGACAAGGACGTTAGAGGACCTCTCTGCTTGACCAGAGGAACCCTGGTGAGCCAGGTCTGGCAAATGTCATCCAGCCCACTGCAGATGGAGAAAGGAGATGGTCGTCTGGGTACTGACTGCTGGTCAAAGTGACAGCCCTCCCCAGGCATTGCCCAGTACAAAGTTTTACTGCCTGAGGGGATGCAAGAGAGAGGTAGATGGAGCCAAGAGACCTTCCTTCCATCCTTCCTTGTGACAGCAGTATCCCTTCTGCCTTCCTCTGCCACCACTAGGCAGCAGCCTCTCTCTGTGGCTTTCATGAAGGACGTAAAGCAGGCTGCTGCTGCTGCTGAGGGGAGGAGATGGAAGGAAGGAATCTCCAGTCCCCACTCCCAACCTGTTTGGCTGCTATCCTTAGTTAGTCAGCTCTTTGTGTCTCAATGTGCACTTACCATAGACTGATGTGAATTTAATCAAATTCAAATGCTCTCTGGTGTTAAAGATAACATCCCTAAAATCTGAATTAGCTGAAAAACTATAAATCTGAATTTATCACATCTGTTTTAGGTAAGCTCATAGCTTCTTCACTTTCACAAGGTAGGGTCTGTGGTAGTAGAACCTCCAAAAGTGATGGGATGGGAAGGGAGAGGAAAAGAAAGTGAAAAAGGCAATGAATGCCAAGTCTGCCATCTGTAGATGCAATCTCTGTAAAAAGCTGGCTGTGAGCTTAAAACAATGAGTGGCATAAAATGTACGTGCAGGAATACTTCCTATGATAAATAACTTACAAAGTATTTTGCTTTGAAATGTAGTTTCTAATACAGCCTTTCCTGCTAGAGGAGCTGTGCTGAGAATACCAGATGAAGCCCTCAGGTGGTGAGGACAAGCCTGTTTGCTGCATTTCCATTTTGTAGCCCAGCTTCAAAAACCAAAGGTGGGAAACAAAACATAAGGTGATGACAGGAAGCCTTTGCAATCCAATTCCCTCAAAACCTTAATGCTGCATTCCTCTTAGCTATGAGGAAGACAGAGCGGTGAGGGAGTGGAGGAGATGCCACCATGCGCAGTGCAGCAGGGAAGGCCTCGTCTCACTGACTTACAAAGCTAATCCTGAAGACACTGAAGTAAAACAGAGCGCTAGATTTGTCCCTACGGTGCTGCCCGTAATACCTGAGGCACAAGGAATTTAAGGAGGCATTTCAGTTTCAAAGACCACCTAGAATTAAATTTATTTATTTTCTTCTCTTGCAACTTTGTTTTCAATTGAAACCATAATCTTTTACCGTTCATATATAAACAAAGCAAACTGCTCTTTGCATTTCTGAAGTGCACTGCAGTGAATCTGAAAGACATAATGTATGATGCTCTTTGAGACGTACCTCCATCCTTAAACTCCTTTGATTGAAGATGATCCACTTGGTGCACCTGTACTTAGTTTTCTACAAATCGACATCTTTCTAAAATGATCGGGGAAAGCAGATTTTCATGGCAAGATAATGGGAAATCAGAAGCATTTGAAAAGAAACAAAACATTTTTTTCAGTGTTTAAACAGTTTCCTTTTGGCCAATTATCCTTTCTGTAAAACTAAGGCGAGAGGAGAAAGACTGACTCTCCCTCTTCCCTTGCTCTGTAGAATGTGGTTCATGTAGTCCCTTTTTAAGCCTGCTTGTACTGCCTAGTTGTTCAGGTAGGTGCCATGTTTACCTGGCCATGCTGGTCCTTCTTCCATGTAGGTGTGCCTACTTAAGCAGCTCAAGCCTCCAGAGAAGTGCAGATGGATGGAGACTCCAAATCAGTAACTCATTTATAAATTAATTTCCTTATGATTTTTAAAGGTATTCTGTATTATTCACACAGAGTTTAAGATTTTTTTTAACATGAAGAGGATAAACAGAAATTAGATTAAGTTTGAAGTATGTGTATTTCTAAATAGAACTTTCTTTGCTAGTAGGGAATATAGTCAGACCATATAATAACTACCAGATCCAATCCAGAGATTAGGTTTTTTCTCCATGGAAATAGTTATTTTATCCTTTTGTCATAGAAAGTCACCATCATTAAGTGTCAATAACTAAAGATATCTTTATTGTGGGCCTCATGAAACATTTATCATTGATCTTTCAAGATACAACACACAGGTAATTTGACAGGTAACAAATCCTGGTGTCTTTTTCTTCACCTTGATGCTTTGGAATAGACCCTAACCAGATTCCTCTTGGCCTTCACTAGCTACATCGTGATACATTTGCATCCTCTCTCCTGCTGTTTGGACTTGGCAGTAATTCTAGATCTGGCAGCAATATCGTTGATAGAGGCTGGCCATTTGCTCTGCCTCTTTCATGCATTCCTTGCTCCTCAGTCAACAAGTGTAACTCCTTGTGATTCATCACAGTGTGTTTCAGTAATGCAGACATATAATTTCTTCTCCAGTGAAAATACTAGATTAATTCCTCAAATTAATGTATTCATAGTCAACAAAAGCATCTCTTGATATGCTTTGCCTCAGAATTGTAAAATGCTCATGTACCTGCAGCTCTATGGAATTTGCTTCCTTGCAGTCTTCTCTAGCATTATGAGATACCTTCCTGAATCTGCTCTCAAAAATAGAACAGAAGCTGATTGCCTTCCTAACTATTAGCACAGATAACCTATCTATACATTCCTTTCCCAAGGGAAAGCAGGCTAATATTACAGAAACCTATAGGTTTTGCCCAGCCTGAAGTGTACCCCTGTGATTTTTTCCTTTTGTCCCTTAGTGTGGAAGATTCTATGCAGAGATAATGGAAGACTTTTATCTTTCTTCATTTCTTTTCAAGACAACAAGCCTGTTAACAATACATTTCTATCTGACACCTGTTTGTTTCTGCTGTTTTTTCATTACCAGGCAGCTTTACAATTCCTTATGGTTTCATATTTGTAATCCAGATTTTTTCCCCATTATTGTGTGCCATGCTCCTGCTCTCCTTTCCTCATCATATCCACGACTCCTACTGTGCAGCCTAAGGCTGTAATTCCCTAATCTAGTTGTTCACAAAGGTTTATGATTCCAGAGACATTTGTTGTTTTGTGGTCAGATCACTGGTGTGAGCTCCATATACAGAATGTCTGTTCTGTCTTCCAGAAGTAAAGGGAAGCACCATATGTACAGAGCAGGTCACAGAAGTTTTTTCTTAGTTTCATCTATGCTGCCTGGATCAGAGCCATTGAATGCACTAAAGGAGTATTCATGTTTCTTCTGAAACTTCACTGTTAAATGCAAAAGAACTTAGTGGGTGCTCTGCTCCAGCTGTTCTGCAGGAAGTTGCTCCAACTGCAGTCTTAGGGCAGAGACTCAAGGCTCAGCCACAACACTGTCAAGGCATAAGTAGGCTCTTCTGATCTCGAGAAGTTTGAGCCCATTGAGGAAGTTAAAACACTTGATACCCTGTTTTTTGGAAAATTAATTCTGAGCTCCAAACTCCACTGAGCTTTGATAAGACTGACGAAGATGTAAAGATCTAGATTTGTAAATGAGGTTTTTTTTAAATAATAATGTTTACAAAAAAAGAAAATTACTTGTTTTAACCACAGGATGTCTATGGTAGTCCCTTATTGGGGCTGCTCTTTTAAATAGGAAAAGAAAATGAGAAGTGTTATGGTTCATTCTGTATATGCAGGGGAAAAATTGTAATGGACCTCACTCTTTCAAGATCTACAAGTCTGTTTTTTTGATTTCTTGTCATAAGAGAAGCAGTCATTATGGAGAGGAGTAGCACTTTTTTACAAAGACAAATATCTTTTTTGACAAAAAGACGTATTTTAATCAGCCCTTTTCCTTTGTGTACTTAAAAGCTTATACAATCATGTGATTTCACAGTTTTGTGGAGCTCAGTTAAGAAAAAAAATTATGAAATAACCTCCCGGTAGTATGGTTATGAATCCGTGTCCATCCCAGACACTGCACCTATTCCCATTGGTATAAGTTATATTCTTGTTATCTCCTTCAAAACTAAATTGGTCAAGAAGAATTGTGATAAATACTTTCAAATTATAAATTAAGATACTATTCTTAAGTTATACACCTTACAGTGTCCTTCTCTCTTTAGAAATTGATTTAAATGTGTCGGGAATTGATCAGTAGGCTGATCCTTACTGAATTTCATCCAATAATTAAATCCATGTTCGTCTACACCCATTTGAATGTAAGAGCTGTGTTACTCTTGCTGACCACTCAGCTGACATTCTAATTATTTTTGCAACATGTCCTAGATACAACAATAGTAATGTCATTATTTTATAAAAACCCCAACCAAACAATTAAAATTGAGTTAAAATACTCAGTGCAGGAAGATGGGCAAAGTCAACTGACAAGAAGAAAAAATAATATCTTTTTCTACAGATCCCAATTTATTTTAAGAGACAGCTAAATTCTGTGTAGCTGTGAACTTTGGAAACACCAGCTGCAATTGTATTAATACCCAAGGATGGGCAGAAAGCTTCACCGTTCTTAGAAAGATGTGTCAAAATGGGACCTGCAATAACAGTGGAAAAATGTCCCATCTGAAGGAAGTTGGGTTTGGCATCCTCCTTCCTAATTACTATTTATAAACTTGTAATAGAGGAGCAACACCCACAGTCAACTTTTGTCATATATAAGATATTTTTTCTTATAACAGTGCTAACTTAATCCAACATTTGACGTGCTGGCAAACTGCCTTCCAGAAATGACTTTGGAAAATGTTACGTTATCAAGGTTCATATGCATCTACAAAACTTTTCTCTCTCCTGAGAATAATGACAGACAAGAAGAAAAGTTGTATTTGTATTATATTATTGAGTCTTTCCTGTCTGTTTTCTTCCCTTTAGAACCTTTTTTTTAAAAAAAGACAATTATTAAAGCGTTCATGTTTTCGAACATGGTCCAGGTTAAGGTTACTGAAGTGAGACATGCCTCTGGCTGTTCCTAGGGAAAGCAATTTAAACTTGGCAGAGTTGTTTGAGAAATGCATTTGTGCCTGTTCAAACATAAAGCTAACATGTTTAGATTCTGTTCCTCTGGTTCATCTGAGGCTATAAGCGGGACCACAGGATGTGAGGCTGCAAGCCAGCCAAATACGGTCTGGGCTGGCATCATAGGGCAGAGTAAGGCTTTTCTGGCTGGTAGGATACTCAACAGGGAAGAAGTGGTCTCCTAGCTGGAGTCCTGGCAGCATGGATTAGGAAAATACAACTTCTCTTGAATGCAGAAAAATAAAAAACACTGTGAGGCTTACAGTCGGGGCTAAAAGATGAGAAGAGATCAAAAGGTCAGGTGAAAGAGAATAGTACAGGAAGGGACAAGTAGGAGAGTTGTTAAAAAGAACTAGGACACAAGTGGGGTAGGAGAAATGGAAAGGAAAAGGAGGCAATGTGAGAGGCCAGTATCCAGGTATCAAGTGACATTTTAATACTGACTCTGTCCGTATGTTGAGTGATTCACTTAGCAACTCTGTGTTAGGAAATCCTTTGGCATATTCTTTGAGGAAATAAAGATGATTGTGACTTGGAGTTGGCCCATGGTAGTGTTTTTCATTAGAAAAAAACCAAAAAAACATTAGAATGATCAGAGGACTTAGTGAGCCCAAACTCAGGACCTGACCTGGTCGCTTCAAATTTTGCTTCTCTCTATGTATATGTACTGCTGTGCGTACCATGAGGTCATTCAGGGTCAGAAGAAATTTAGACTACTAACCTTCCAAATGTAAGGTATTTCAACCAATGTTCTTCCAAATGCGATCTTAGGCATTTAGAAATTGCAGTTTTCAGCTTTACCTTTTTTTATCATTTTGAAAAAAAAAAAAAAAGTGTGCAGTGTTTCTGGCCATTTTATTTATGAATGTGTTTGTTTTCCCAAAACAAAAAAGGCCTAAACAGCTGCAGAGGTTTATTACTAAATCTTTCAGTTTCATAGAATATTTCATTGCATAGTAACAAATAAGAAAGAAGATGACCCAATAAGGCACTTATGAAGTCTGTGGACTGTAATGAAACAGTCAAAAATCCCTCTGCCGTGTCCTGCTGCATGGTGAAAAAAGCACTCTCAGCAGAGACAGAACTTCAAACTGGTTTTGAAGAGAGCATCTATAAAACACAGCTAGAGAGAAACTACTTTATAACTCCAGTTCTCTCAGAGTTTTGAGAGCACATGAAGAGCCATAAAGACGTGAGAATCTGAAAAAGGAAGGACAACGAAGGCACAATGTAAGGAAGAATGGAAAGCAAAATGGAGACAGAGTAGGAGTTCAGGCATAGGAGAAGAAAGCAAAGAACTACTAGAATGGGAAAAGTCAGTCAAGAATATTTAAAAAACTACTAGTAATGTGTCTTATAAGTGTAGTTGCAACCCTGGAGTCTAGTGTATGTTGGTTGGATAGTCTGACCAAGGTTTATCTTTGAAGAGGGATGGCTTACCACACGTCTCTTCCTTTGGTCATTTCTCAGACCCATGTGGACGATTTATGGAAAATAATGACGCTTATCTGCAAAGTGCAGTTATAAGAGCACAGATTTGCACATTCTTGGATTTTGTACTGTTTTCCATGTAGATGCATCCTTCTGTTCTGCTCATGCTCTCGACCTCTGTGAACTCTTTGAACTCTGCTCCAGTGGAACAGAGAGATTTTTGAAGTGCATAGCATGGTGTCTGGTTAAGTTACTCTGGCACACATTTCACACTTGTGGCAGACACTCACAGTTTGGCAGTAGGAATAAAGTCATCTGTTTTGATAAATACAAAATGGTTCTTTCTAAAGAAGAAATGAGTAAGACATCTTGCTGAAATATACGCTTTGGCTGCCTTTGACACACTGTTGTTTAGATAAAACAACAAATACTCTCATCATCTTTAAGTATTGCTGTCCTTTAGATACTGTCAAGTAGTAGAGGTAATCATGAAGCACTGTGAGATCTGCACATTTGCCATCACCTCAATCCATCTAGTTGTGTTGTACCTTGTCCTGTCCTCTAATCCCCATACAAGTATAAATCTGGACCAAGTTTAGTTAGGGTCTCAGTTGCGACAGCTGGGCTGTGCCGAGTTCATCAGAGCCTTCTCACCAAAATAGCTCCAAGTTCCCAGTCCCAGGTAGTGCCTGGACACATACAGTCCTCGAGTTTTCTTCTCATTCCTGATGGGCATCTGTCTGCCCTGTCTTTGATAATTGCTGTTGGTTGAGATTCTTAATATGTTCCAGTGCTTCTTTATCATTCCCTAATGTCTAAGCTGCACTTTCTATGTATAGTCCTGTTGCTTCTTATTGTGTTTCCAGCAGACAAGGAGAATATTTTACTCTTTTCTTCTTTGCAGCAACTTTTTATACACTTGTAGATTGTTATAATGTCTTCCACTGGTTTCCTCTTAGTTATTTTACAAAGCTCTGAGCCCTTCAGTCTTTCTGCTTGTCACATTTCCTAGACCACAGTTGTTTTAATCTTGGCTGCTTCCACTTCGTTTTTATAGAGCACAGTGTTCAGATGGACACAGTATAATTTAAGTTCCATGCAATGGAGAAAGATTACTTCAAATGTCTTCAACAACACTCCCATTCCCACACTGCATTTTAACATTTGCCTTTTTCATAAAGGCCTGACATCACTGGCTCATGTTCAATTTGCCACCTACCAGCACTGTTTATATCCAGCCTGCTTTCCAGATTGTCCTTTACATTTGGTATTAGCTACTTATAGTATTTTACCTTTGTCTTTATTGAATTAAATCTTCTGTTTTAAAACTATCAAACCAATATTTCAAGATTATTGAAAACTCTAGCCTTCACTTACGGTGTGCTCAGCATCTCCTGGAGTTGTGCCAGCCACAAACATTGCAAGTATTTTTTTTCCCCAGAGGAAAAATATTAATTAAAAAAAACCTATGAGTAATACCAGAAGTGTCTTTTGCAGAACCTCTCTTAACTATTCCTTAATTTAATTTTTTCAATCAGTTTTGCAGCCACTTAACATCCTCTAAAGCAGGAAACCCTGAGTTACTTTTAAGATTGACATGTGAGAGAATGTAAAAAATCTTATTAAAGTCAAGACATGGAACTCCTCTTACTCCTATCACCCCTCTTGTATGATGCATCCAATTTATGTCAATTCCTTCACTCAACAAATCTATTTTAAGAAAATAGAATTACCTAAGTAAAGTGTATAAATGAGTTCTGTCTCCTGCTTTTGTAGGTATATAGGACTCCAAGTCAAGGAGGCTGTTCCAAGTAGCAGCGTTTGGCATTTTAGACAAAAAGTCCATCATACTGTACATTCTGGACTCTAGTAACTTGGCTCTGTAGTGTCTGAGGACAGAATGTGAGTTTTTTATGGGATGGTACTGATGTCAGCAGGGATCTGTACAGGGGACATATTTCTCTTGCTCTATTAGCTTCCCCTTACCTTCTTTGGCTATGAAAGAGAAAAACATTTTAAAAACTAATCCCCATCTTTCCGGTGAATATGCCCAATTTGACAGTGATGGTGAGAAAGATATTAATATCTGATTCATCTGACTCTTATTTCAGTTGCCTTTGGTTATGGGCATTTAATCAATTTTTCCCACTGTTTAGTTCAGCTCTCATTCTAACCTCCTTTCCATATTGCAAAGAAAAGGGAAGAAGTAAATGACTAACTAATAGCAACTACAAATAAAATAATATTTTAAATTAAGGGTATTTAAAATCTTTTGTGTGTTTATATACCAAAATGGAAACCTTTGAGAAAAAAATATACCATTATAAACGTAAACTGAGTGTAACTTGGTGATGGATTGACTTGCTAAGGCAGCTTGTTAATGCACCAAACCCAACAATTCTGTGATTCTATGATTCTGTGAAATTCTGTCCTTTGTGTTCCATCAGAAAACGCATAATAATTGAAGTATAGGGTTTTATTTCTATACCTGCAAAAATGTAGAAAAGATCAATGCTTTTCATGACTGAATGCCCTTTTACCGTTGTAAAGGAAGAATTCTCCTTTGTTGGTTCTAAGTGGATGCTGGTAATCTCTGGGAGATACCAGATTTTCTAGTAACATTTTCTGAAATAATGGAACTACATGCAACTACACTGTTCCTGACCCCCTGGGCCTCTTTGATGGACACATGTGGCCCATGTATTTAAAACACAGGAAAGAGATGGAGGACTGTGGTGTGGACGTTCTTTATTACCCCCAAGAGGGGTAATGAAGTAATTTATAAACAAACTTGCAAAACACTTTTGAAACCTGGCTGCTGTTGTAGAGAATTCAGAAGAACAAAAATTTTTGCCTTGGAGTCAAGCCTACACAGCTGTTCTTTACTAATTAAAACCAAATACCCATTTTTGGGTCATTTTTCTTCCTTTTTTTTCAACCACTTACATTTCATTAAATACAGCACATCTAATAATATCTGTACGCAATGTGAAAAGGTCTAAGTTGTATCCCTAAATTGTATTTATCCTTCTAACTTTACTAACTTCATAGGGTGCTTAAAATTTATAGTAATCAATGAGGCATTACTGACTAGTGTTAGATAGCCAGAATCAATTGATTTCAGGTGTTTATAATGTTGAAACTGAGTGTTACATAGTTCAGATTCCTTAAATTTATTCAAAGTCAAATGCATCAGGCTTTTTTTCAGCTATGATTGACAGTAATATAGGCACAGCATTTTATTTTTTAGCTTTTCCCATCAGATACACACTCTTTTGAAAATAATTGTGGGTTTTTTCCTGTAATCCCACTTTATTCAACTGCAGTGGCAAACAGCTGAGCTTTTCTGACCTGTTGCCAAGGTTTCAACCTGAAGTCTGTATTTAACTGTATGGCCACAAGCCAGACACAGTTTCTGATTCCCTTTAACTGTTCTGCAAGTGTTGTCAACCATGGTGTCAGCTTTCCTGGCATAGCAAGTACCACTCTTGAACTTCACTCACAAATGCTAGTGTTAAGCAGTTGCTAATCTATTTTAGGGATTTTACTCTATAAACTTTGACATGTTCAGTTTGTATAAAATGTTAGGTGAGATATTAGGGAACCCTGAAGTTATCACACTGGATTAGAGCAGAGGTCCTTCAGAGTCAGCACTCCCTTGGCAGAAGCCAGTATCAGATCATCCAAAGCAAAATGCAGTAAATGGTGGACAGTTGTCTGGGGCGTCTGCTACTTTCTGCCCTCTCTCAAATGGAATACAATTTGTCCCCTGAAATATGAAGTTTAATATTAAATCCAAACCTTTAGACTTTTTCTTCTCTTTATGAAACAAGATATCTTTAACCTGTGGTTATTTGCTGTCTTCTCTCAGTCCTACCTCTTTACTTCAATGTTTCTGTATTACACTCAGTAGAAATTTATTTTCATTGCATTCAAATGAACTTCCTTTCAGTATCATGAAAACTCTTGGTCATAGCTATTCAGCTCTTCTAAATAAATTACTTTCTAGTATTATGTGTTATTTTTTTTAGCTTGAATAGGACTGTTCTTGTTACTCTCCAGTACAAGTTCAGCAATCCCTATGGTACAGTATTGTAATCTCTTCTATGCCTCTTCTCATTTTGCTGCTGAATCCCACTGCATTTCAGCTCTTTGCATTAAATCAGTGCTGCCCAATCTTTCTCCTCACCATTGTCCTTCTTCTCAAGAACTCCTCAAACCCAAGCATGATGCCATCTGTTTCAGGGTTTCCTCAGTCCTTCTCCCATTCCTTGATCAAGATGTATGCCTGTATCTCTTGCCCAAGCAAAAGAAATCTCCTCCTGACAGAAGTCTTCATCTAGCCCTGAACCTACTAAGAGACCACAAAGAAAAACTCTCTGCAAACAGGCTTCATGTTGGATGAATTTCATAAGTGAACCACAAACACTCAAGGGGGCTGCAGGGATTGCAGATTTTGCCAATTTTTTTTAGACAGAATACTTGGATATGACCCTGACACGACAGATTTACTATTGTTTTATACTGCTGAATTGTAAGCTTTTCAGTAATATGTCTATTTTTATTCTTCCTTAAATTAGTCATCAAAACTTCTTCCAAAGATCTTTGGAGGAACATGGAAGTAGGTGTTTTGCATGTGGCTTGGAAAGAAGAGCTCATTCCAACTTTGTGTTAGTCATCACTAGATACATAAATGAGCATGGTTAAAATAAAAAGGGAGTTCTCTTGTTCCCAGCACTGTCACTGCTCAATGATTTAAGATGAGCATACAAACTGTCAGTGGACCAGGAAGTGATTACAGTTATCTGATGGTTTCACAATGTCCTGATCATGCAGGAATGAGGCACAGAGCAGCTCC
The DNA here is from genome assembly GCA_013399895.1 of Serilophus lunatus. Lineage (NCBI taxonomy): Eukaryota > Metazoa > Chordata > Aves > Passeriformes > Eurylaimidae > Serilophus > Serilophus lunatus. The sequence continues at coordinate 333,938 of VXBA01005677.1, forward strand.
CTGCCCTGGCCAGGAAGATGTGCCCTGCAGCTGGCAGTCACCCAGTGGCGCACACAGCCACTGCACATCCTCTGCGCCGGTGGGCTCCACAGGCATCTGTAGCTAGACATTAGCTCCAGAAAAAGAGCTAAGTTCCCAAACTTACAGCCTTCCTTACATCAGGAGATGAGACACAATTGCAATACAACGTTTGAGATCTGCTGTCTGTCCTGCACAAGCAGTAGATTATTGCCAGAGGCTCAATGACCAGTCCATCATTTCTGCTGGCTGGTATTGCTGGTGTGTTTGTCACCTGGGTTGTAGCTCAGATTTTGTTCCTGGGGCTGAGCTGGAGCATGTGTCACTGTGCAAAACTTAACAAAAGGGACATGGTCCAACCTGCACAGTACAAATGGCTATTAATAACCCATTTTCTCTCCTTGCCTAAATATTCGCAGCTTATTTACCTTCTCAGACTACTGCAGAATCCATAACAGCAAGTGGGGAATGAAAAGTGTGTGTATGTGTGTGTGTGTGTGTGTGTGTGTGTAAAAAGGCAAAGCAACTCAGAGTAGGATGTTTGAGTAGAGGAATATTATAGGTGAGGAGGTTCTACCTGGTTTGTGATGCTGGAGAATCTGTAGACATTACGATGAAGGAGGGTTAAAATGCTTCATTTCACTTTTGAAAGTATTTTGGAGTATTTTATTTAACTTTCCCTTTGAACGAATAGCAAGATTGCTCAGAACTGACAATTGAACCAGTACATTTGTTTAAACTCAGCCTGGGATAACTGAAAATTTTTAATTGACCACAGGAAACAGGTGCCAGACTGTTCTGGTGTTTACTATACATGGAGAATAGACTTCACAGTCTTCTGCTATAAGTACTCAGTAAGAATTACTGCAACATAGCTCAAAAATAGTGAAAGTTAAAAATTACATCAGAGTGCAGTTTACAAACAACCTACAGGATTGGGCTCAAAAAGAAAAGTATGTGCAGACTCTTCAGCAGCAGATGTCTTGTGGATGTCAAATTGCATGTCCCAAACTCTCTAGAATAATTAGAGGCTTTGTGCAAGGCATCAGAGATACCCCTGGTACAAGTCCATCATGTTTGTGAACAACTTGAGCCTTCATCCAAGTGGTCAGGTATGCTGTGGGTGTCCACAGCTCTCTGGTATTGTGATTCCAGTGGCAACCTATGGCAAAGACTCCTATGATGTTAATTGTTGGTGCAAGTAAAACTGGTTTGGTGTTGGTGTGATCTCCCCAGGTTTGGACACTAATCTTTTTAACCTGTTCATAAAGATTGGAAGTTACTCTACTGTTTGATAGCAGGCAAGTCCTTTCAGGTCCGACTGATCTGTAGTTAGTGTAACACAAATTACACACTTCTGCTTATCACCTGAGGTGCAGATACTTGTACACATAAGAACATGAAAGCACCCTCTTAGGAAGGAACTTCAGCAAAGGGTCTAGAGAGGTGCCCTCTGACTTAGGGAGGTCTTTGCTGGAGAAGGTACCAATAAAGTGGTGAGAAGTGCAAGCGGCACTCAGCAAGGAGGTTTCAAGGAGTGAGAAAAGAACTGTGACATGTGCTGTCAGTGCAGGAGGGTGTCTTCCCTACTTGTGTGACCCCTGCAGCAATTACACCCATATCCACCCCTTAGTGGAGTGTTTTTCAGTACATGGCCCCAGCCAGCCATGGAGTCAGCTTAGTGTACAGGTGAGCTGTGATGGCCCTGAAGGCATCACCCTTGTGGAGGCCTGGCTGCATGCCTTCGACCTGGGCCACCAGTTCTTTTCACCTTTTTGTGGGACAAGCAGGCAACCAGAGCATGTGGAGCCCAGACCATTTGGGAATAGTTCTCAGGTACCATTCAGTATGTTGTTTCATTCTCACCAGGGATTCAGGGCAGACCCTGCCCCTCCATTGTCCAAGGAGAGACAAAAAAATCCCTGCAGGGATTCAGAGCATTCCTGGTCAGAAGTCCATAACTGTCTTCTGGAGGCGGGCCAGGGTCACAAGGGATGAGCCAGGGCATTTAAGCAGTGCCCCAGGATGGGAAAGACAAGCACTTGTCTTCAAGGGGAAAGGCACCACATAATCCCTCCCCACCTTTGCAATCTTTCTGATCCCTAGTCCTTTGTTCATCCCAGTTAGATGCCTGGTGGCAGAAGGCTAGCTAGACAGACACAGCAGGAGCCTGGTGGCCCATAGGCTTGGTGGGAGCCAGGTGCCCCCCATTCTTAGAGCCAGTTCTGAGCCCTGGACCCAGTTGCCCCAAGTGTAAAACACCTTGAGTTTCCAGACTGGAAAACATGAGCTGCTACTGTCTGATCTACTGCATCTAGGCCCTGGAGTGAAGACGCAGCAGGAGCACAAACATCTCCAAATGACAGGTTGTTGGAGGACTGAGAGCCCACTCTTAGCGGATTATGATAACATTTGGGAGAAAATTTCCACTCCCGGAGGAAAGAAGAGCAAACCTATAGTTTCCTTTGGTTTAGATGACAGTCTCTGGAATTTTCAAGAAGTTGCACCAATACCTTTAAGATGAATTTTTATGCAATATCAAATGATTTTCTCTTCAAAACCTGTTCTTCTAGAAAATAAATTATGGGGAAGAAGAATGAATAATTCATTATTCACTCATTTAAAAAGAAGCTGTTTGCAATAGTTTAGTCAGATGTAGTGCCTTTGGCCAGTAAAGATGATAAGGGAATAATGAATTAGTCATCAATACTGCACTGAAAGAAAAAGGTCAAATTCATCATTAGAATAATCCAAAAGGCCAGATTTTTTCTGTTATTCTGAAATGATGGCCTTCAGTCCTACTTTGATTTTCACACTGACAAATAGTTCCAGAAGAGATGCAGACTTTTCCATGGAATATTTAAACCTATTAAATATCTCTGCTTTATCTCTGTTGCTTTTCCAAACCCCATCAAGGGGGTACACGCTCAAGTAGCCACGTAGTACAACCCGACAAGTGCTGTATTAAAATAAATACTTAGGGCATTGTTCTGATTCAGAGAACTGAATCCGGCCTCTGGATTTACAGATCCATGGAGATTTCCTTGGAGAATTTGTTCCGCAACAAAGATTCTTGCATGAAATCCTGATTTGGATTGTCCAAATTGTTATGAGGCAGGATTACAGTGATGCCAAAATTTCAATTTCCCAATAACAACAAAAAAAAAGCTGATGCCTCCTGGCTCTTCTGCCACCATACTTACACTTTGCACACAGGTTCTTTCTGTCCTGCGTCCACTGCATCCATAGTAGATGGCTGAGTTTTGCCCTCCTGTTACTGCAGGATAAGCCACCTTTCAAAGGCCCATAACCTCTATCCTGCAATAATAGCATCAGGAAGCATCATGGAAACAAGCTGCAAAAAAATCAGAGATACTTAAAGGTAATTGATTTTGACAAAGGATAAAGCAACTCAAACCCACTCAAACCTGGTCAAACTCAAACCTCGTAAATAAATTCCCCTCCTAAATTCACTTTTTTTTGGTTCAGTATCATTCTCTCTTAGATACAACTTATTTTTTCCAAGCCTCTATTGGCCGTTTTCACACTTTTTCTTATAACTATTCAAGTCCAATTTGTCAATATGACTTCAACAGGCAGATCAGATTGCTAAAACTGGTCTTGCTTACTCATAATTCCAGTGTCACGTTCACAAAGGACAAAAACAATGATTATTGGTAACATTACCTCAAAGAGCATTCCTTTCCACACGACAAATTCTATATGACAAATATGATATCACTATATGAAAAATATTTTCTGTACCTCTTAAGTTTCACTGTATATAGAAATAATCAAAAATATTTAGCACTCCATCACAACTGCTTTAATTCCTGAAAATCTGTTTTACCTTGCTTTGGAAAGCAGTGAATATGCTAACATGTTACTGCTTGTACTCTGCTTACTCCGTTTCCTACGTGCCCAATATGATTTAATCTGAATTTATAATGTTATGATATTTTGTGTCTCAGCTGGCTTAAGTTGATGGTTGCAACATGGAATATGAATTACTTATCAACAGTGTTTATATACTAGCATGATGAGCACCATCCAAAGTCCAAGAAGGCAATAGAAAGAAATTAAGTGTGTAGATTTTGCCACTTACAGAACTTAATTGGCCAGGTAAGAAAATACTTACTAAATATGTGTATAACTTCTGTTTCATTCTTCCAAGGATGACATGGATTATCCAAAGTGTAAAGAGGATTACTCCCACCTGAAGCAAACATATATAAAAATTAAAACTATACAAGCACAATTATTTGCTCACCCACATGTTAATGCTAGTGTTAGCATAGCTTTTGTTTAAGGAAGACATAGGTGCTGGAGATGCATGTGAATCTTGGTGCTTAGCATATTTAAGATAGAGGGTTTTCTTATTTCAAAGGAACATTTGAAAGCGTGGAGGTGATGCCTTAGGGTGTTTCTCTTGTATTTCTGGAGTATTAGTTAGAGACAGGAACTGGGGGCAAAGCAGCTCCCCAAACAGCCAAAATCATGGTTCTGCCTCTGCATCAAAGTGTCCGAGCAGAGCAGGACAAAGCTGCTGTGTGTTGGAGATGACTAGAGACCTCCGAGTGGAATGCAAGAGGCTGAGAATGGGCATTACATCTTAGGCTATATACTGCAATGGATGAGATCGTCAGAGGGATCTCAACACTGCCTTCATCTGCCACCATGGGCTAAAGGTCTCAGGGGTTGGTCCTTGTAGTGGGATCAGAAATGTCTTCTCCATAACAAAGCTCCTCCATGATGCTTGTGGCATAGTAATGCTCCCATATGCCTCCACAGCATCCTTCCCTTGGCCCACTGGAACATTACCTCAAGGTCTTAAAACAAAAATGCTGTTTGTAGGCATAAATTCCTCATTTTCACTAACAAGGGAGGAGGAAGATACAGAGACATTCTCAAAACGTCAGTGAATATGGATGAGCTTTCTAACTTCCCACCTTGTGTGTAGTCCTGAAGGACAGGAAAAAGATGGGTATCTGTAGTATTCATTGTTCCTATTAATTGCTGATCTTATATTGTTGCAGCTGTTTTCAATTTTTTTTATCTTTATTGACTTATTTTCTATTTTGTGTTTTGTTCAAGCTTTTTTTCCCCCTACAGGAGAGAAATTGCAAATACAATGTTATCATGAGCAATGTGCTGACTTTCTTTTCTTATCTACCTTAGGACATTTATTTATCCTTTCTTCACTAGAGGCAGACCTTTCCCACTGCAATTGCTTTTCTTTGGCATGTTATTCTGTATCTATAATGGCTTCCTCCAGGGGTACTACCTGATTTACTGCGCTGAATATCCAAACGATTGGTGCACCGACATCAGATTTACATCAGGTAATTACAGCTGCAGGATTCCCAAGATCTAATCTCCAAGCAATTTGTAAGCATTTGAATTATGTTCTAATCTTCACTAAAAATGTGAGTCAAATCTGTTGTGATGGAAATCAGCATAAGACCTGCCTGCTGGCCTGGCACAGATAAACTAAATAAATGTTTGGTGACTTTTTTCTTCTTCTAGGCAGCCACCTCAGAAGCTGTACAATGTTGTGTGTTAGTCTCAAATCACAAGCCTTGTTTTACTGACACCACTCCAGAGCCTTCCGCTGCTGAGGGCTGTGGAGATGCAATCTCCTGCCCTAGGTGCACAGGGATATGCCCTTGCTCAGCCAGAAGTGTCCACCCAACAGTAGCTGTGTGTGAGTGCAAGCTGTGGCTTTCTCTTCCCTGCTGGGGAGCTTGGCACTTGATGCAGCTATTCTGACTGAGAGAAAAGAAGGGCAAAACCCCAGGATGAATGAGGTTTTAGGGACAAAGGGCTCTTTTTTCTTATGCAAGGAGCAGAGAAAGATTAGAGATCATGCACAGTCTGGTTGTACGTTAATACAATTCCTTTATATTCTGTGACTTAGTAGCTTAGCTGAATCTCACCCTGTAAAATCCCTTGGAGAATAACAAGAGTATCTGGGTGGCATAACAAATTTGTTGCTGCACAGAGGGTGTTTTTTTAAATGTAAACATAGAAATGAAGATTAATGTGACGATCTGAGGAAATGTTTTGGATATGACAAGTACAAACTAACCAAGGTACTTTCTGTACCCTGTTTCAGACTGTGGATACAAGTACAGTCTTTTTAGACAGCATCATATATTAAAAATTCTGGACATTGTTTAGTAAGAGCTCCCATACCCAACAAAGAAAACACTACATGACTTAATTTGCATGATAAATAAAATATGTATTTAATGTGGGAAAAAGAAAATCAGCATTTAACAGTACATGAAATATTAAATAAAAACCAAATAATATATTCTTCCTCTACAGAATCTTACCAACTTTCTGTTGCTACTGGAAGTGTTGAGGTTTTATCACCCTTTAGTCTTTTTTCTATACTTCATAGCACACATATCATCTGTATTTCTTTCCTTGCTTTCCAGTCATTGTCAGAGGTAGTTTTCTCAGTGTCCACTGTGGCATGAAATGTAGGGCATGTCACCTGCAGATTTTCCAAGCACCTCGGGTTTGTCAATTAAATGGAATAGGGCTAGTGGATCACTCTGGCCAGAAACTGTCAGTATCCTCCAGCAAGTGCCTGCTGTCTGTGCATGCCTATAGCTCTGTCCAAGCAGCCTCGTTGGCAGCACACTGAGCAGTGCTGAGGTGTGGGCTCCCTTCCTGCCTCCAGTGAGGTGCTGGATAAGTTTGTGTCTCTGTGCTCCTCTTCACCAGCAGTAAAATGAGATTATTGGTACTTGTCTACAGGTCAGTGGTTACTGTGCAGTAATGTCCACAGCTGTGGCTGGCTGCCATCAGCCAGCACTGTCAGTTTGGTACTTTCTATCTCGCCTTGAATGTTTAATATATGGTGACAATGGCCTGAGGAGTTCAGCTTTTTCTCATACTAGCTGAAAATGGTCTGGTGTTACCAGTCACCCATGTTTTTCCTGTTTAGCAGCCTCCTCTGTAGCAGCACATCTTTTGACTTGAAAAAGAATCCACACACCTCACACTAGGATGCCTATCTATCTATAAACCTCACGTATGTTCTTGAGTAGGGATAAATAGACAGAGCTGTCTTCCTAATCCATTTCTTGTTTGTTCCTTAGGCCTCCTCTTATTTCTGCTGGGAATGGGAATCAACATTCACAGTGATCTCCTGCTGCGTCAGCTCAGGAAACCCGGGGAAGTCACTTACAAGATTCCTCAAGGTATATTCTTATCCCCTACCTCCCTGAAGAAAGTAGGGCAGCAGAATAGTCAGTGTTTTCTGACAGAATTCACAGGAAAGTGACAGTAATGGCAGGGGTGCTGGTATCCCACAGGTACTTGGTTCAAGTGCCCTGCTAAACTGCAGGGAGTAGCATGAGCTGGCTGCAGATAGTCCAAGAGAAGCAATAAGAATATCTGGAAAACATGAACTGTGAGGAGAGGTTTTAGGAAATGGGCTGGGTAATTTAGAGAAGATTGAAGTGGGAAATGAGAAGAGGATTTTAGCTTTGTAAAAGGCAGCTGCAAAGAAGGAAACAGTCCTCTCCATGCCCAGGAAGAAGAAGCAGCTGAGTTCTTACACTGCAAAACGGAGACTTAAAGTGTAAGCATTAAGGAGAAAAAATATCATCAAGGATGTAAGGTACTGAGTTGCCTTTTCAGGAAATGTCTATCTTTGTAGAGCAATATGGATGGGGATCCAAGAATTTCTTGGGTTTGGTACTGACTCCTTCTGCTGCCTTGTTATGGATGGTAATATATCTCCCACAGAGTCTTTCACCTCCAATACTTACCTGCCCCTTGTAAATGTTGTGAAAAACTGAGATCCAGATTTTGCCTTCCCCCAACTCAGTGAAGTTGTAAAATATTTTTAGAGAATGAAAAGAAATGACCAATGTTAATAATTTTAATATAATAATAGTCTTTCTTAAGTTGTTTTCCAAACAAGAATAAATGATTGTGAAAGTGCTGGAAGACTTCGGGTCAGAATTCCCATTGATTCTTGTATTTATACAAGAGTCTTGTAAAAGATTCCCTTTTGGCATGGTTTCACTGGCTTCAGAGAAGTGGGTTTAGTTTGTTGTTATGGATCTTGAATAAGAAAAGGAGTGTATTCTGCTGCTGACTTTATGCAAAAGAACTTTCCATGTGCAAGAGATGACTGTAAGAATTAAATATTTTGTCTGTTGATGCAGGCGGACTGTTCACCTATGTTTCTGGAGCCAACTACTTTGGTGAAATTGTGGAATGGTTTGGTTTTGCCATAGCAACCTGGTCCCTACCAGCCTTCGCCTTTGCCTTTTTCACTCTTTGCTGCATTGGGCCACGTGCTTATCACCATCATAGGTATCAAAGTGTTCCTTGCCATATGCTGCTGCTTACATTTGGAGTGCAGTTTGCAAAATGCCAGGGAGGAACAAAGCCAGGATTCAGGATAAAATTGAAACTTAATACTAGGTACGAGAAGTGTATTGGCCTATTTGTGACTGGGTGAAAGGCCTGCAGTCAGCTGGAGCCTCTTTCAAATGGACCTGACACTCTGACAATCTGACAAGGGTTGCATCACTGCTTCTGCTGTTAAACCCCCTTTTTACTGAGCCTAATAAATATGAGCCTTTCCTAAGGGTTCCCTTGCAACCTCTGCAGTCCTTTGGAAAACATATGGTCCCCTGTTCTGCATTCCTAAAGTTGGTAAGGTCTATTGGAACCTTAACAATATTATCATCTCTCACTTATAAATAAACTGGCTTCAGAATGCTTTTCTGCAGAGTAACACACTGAAATAACAAAGCAAAGTAGTTTGGAGGAGTTTTCAAGTTCCTCATCTGATCTGGACTGAAGCTGTGCAGTTTCTCTTTATGCATGCAGATTTACTCTCTTGCTTATTTTCTTTCAGGTACTATCTCAAGACATTTACGGACTATCCAAAATCAAGGAAAGCCTTGATTCCTTTTATTTTTTAATGATTGAAATATGGACTCTTTGTTTTGTTTTTATAGGAACTTATTTTTTTTTTCCAATTTCTAGCTTTAATGCTAGGTCTAACTATAACTGTACAAATGATAACCCAGCGTTGTAACAGAAAAGAAGGTAATGTTGAACAGAAGTTCTTGTTTTTAATCACCGGGGAAATTGCAGATAAGAGACTCTTCAAACAACATCTTCGCTTGTCAGTGGAGTTCTACTTATGGAAAATGTACATAAAACTGCACTGACATCAGAGAAAAATCAATGGCTAAATACTGATGAAGAAAAGTAGAATGTACGCCCATTACTGTGGGGAAAGATTTCAACAGCCATTCCGATTTATAGCACTACTGCTACTGCTTCTTCCTGCCTCCGTGCTGTAGTACTTGTGCTCTCACTCTGCTGGAAGCGCCCCAGGTCTTGCCACACTTTAAACCAGAGAAGGAGTCTCATTTGCCTGAAAATTTTTTAAAAATTTAGATTTAAAAGATCTAAAAGCCATCTTAACTCCCAGAAACATAATGTAATAAGAGAGTACTTGTGTCGACACTAGGCTGCGAGTAGTGTGCCACGGCACAGAGGTGATGCGAAGTACACGGAGATGGAAGCTGGCACTCACAAGCACAATGCCTGTGTTCCTTCCTTAAGCAATACTCTCCTCACTGTCAGATGTTTAATCTTCAGCTATCAGGGTTTGTTTTTTAAATGTACTTTGTTATAGCAATTGCAGCTTCCTTAGAATTTTTTTTTTTGTTTTGCAAATCCAGATCTCTTCTCAGAATAAAAATTTTTCCACTCAAAACCATTTAGTTGTTGTTCATAAAAAGACTTGAGATGGTGATGTATGACAAAAATTATAACTAATAAAAAGCTCTGTGTTGGAGAAAATGTTCTCTGACACAGACAGTACATTTTGTCCATGAAAAACATTTTCAGATACTCTTGTTAGGAAATGATGCAGATATATTATTGAATTTTCACAAAAACACAGAATGTATCTTCTTGATTCAGAATACAATCAGGAATTTTCAAAAAAATGTCATTAACCCCAATAGGAAGAGATGACCCCATGGATGCTGATTGTTTCAGTTTCCCTTAAGAGCATAAAATCCTGCTAAGAGTTATACTAAGTAGCTGGAAAGAAAAAGACCAGACTGCAAACATGAAAGCTACTATCTACTGCTGGACTAACCTCATTGGTTGTAAGCAATTGCCTCCAAAACACAATAAAGCTTATGTCAAATACTGAGCTGTGCCAGCCTATAACTTAATATTTGCAGAAACAAACAGTTTCTGCAATGTTGCTTTACAAGTCCTGCTCACATTGGCTTCCTCCTTCTGGACAAACCCTTCCTTCTTTGGTCATCAATTGTCTTAATTTCCACAAAGCAGAGCAGGCACCTGAGACTGGGAGCCATTGCACAGTCCCTCGACAGCCCATCAGAGAACTGGACCCTTTGCCACATGCAAAGGGAAAGGGAAGGGAAAGGCAAAGGGAAGGGAGAGACAAAATAAGGTGGAAGAATTGCTATTGCATAGGATGAGAGTTTCACATTAATATCACAAACGTATTTTCCTTTGGTTTCCTTATTTAAAACAAGGCTGGAGGCAGTTAGGATACCAGGTTGGAGGGAATTCCCTCTTCCCCAGGGACTGGATGACAAGTGTGAGCAGCAGCTGTGCTCCCCGGAGCTCCCTGCCTCGGCATCTCCAGCTTGATGATTCCTCCTTCCTAGAGGCTATTTCTTCCATCTATTTCTGAGCGAGAGGGAGAGCAGGGGCCAAGTTCTGTCTCAGTCTTTGGACCAGAACAGGACTTGTGCAGACTTCTCTGTCCTTTCTTCCTACTTTGCACATCAGCACACGACTATTTCCTGCATTTAATTTCTCTCGATTAATACGTGCACCAAATGGACCATTACTGCCACGATCAGTCCCAGATATTTACTGCAAGGAGCTGGGGATCATGGTGGGAGAACTGGTGCTGGCCCAAGGTGGGACACAGCCTGCCTGCAGTATGGGGAGTCCCACACACTGGCACCCTTGCACTGGCTGAGCACAGGGTGCCTTGAGGTGCTGGATACCTAGCAGGAACACCTTCATCCTCTCTGTCATGGACCTTAGACATGTTGCTTAGAAAAGGACTGCAGGCAGGAAAGGAGCAGAAGTTCCTTCTGCTCACTCCTGTGGCATTTTTTGGAGAGCAGGAGCAACATGTGCTTTAAACTTTCTACAAGCAATGATTGTTGTTAATCGTGATGAAGAGGAGACACAGGCCCTCCCCATGCCAGGTTACCCTATGAGGCTGGTGGATGCTGCCCCCCTTTCAGGGACACCAGCCTGTCCCACTGTGCACAAGAATGCTCCAGGGCAGCACACCTGGGGCCACAATGTTCCTGGGAAATTTCTTTCATCATTCCTTACTTTTATAAGGAAAAATACATTCCCCTTGTCTGTATGATTAAAAACACAGAAGAAACTTTCATATCCCTCTGCTCAAGCCTCTGGAGTCTATATACACATATCATTTCAGAGCTGACTGTATAGTGTTTTGGAAAGCACCACTTCTCTGACTTTCTTTGCAATGTCCTTTTGTTCTGCCAAAACCCAATAAGTGTGTCCTCTGCTGGTAAGCATTTAAAATAATATCTCATTCCTTTTCTCCCTATTTTGCAATACTGTTGGGTTTTTTTTATTTTCATCCCACCATACACATTTTACTTCTCATTTGTCTTCGAGGAACATTTTTGTATGGCTGTTGTTCCCCTGGAGAGGGCCCTCCTCAGAACAGCTCTGTGTGTCACTGCTCTGCTAGAAAAAGCTCTCTTTCGTAGATCTGATAACTCAGCCTTCATATCTGCTGGCAGTCTTCCGGGAAAGTGAATTCTTTAACCTCAGTACTCTTGTTAATTTGATTATTTTTGTATTGTCCAAGTTGTTTCAAAAGCTGACTTTTTCACAAACATGCACTACGTGGCTGTGGTAATACACAAATGGCTTAATCATGCATCTGACAGTTTCTTCTGTAGGATGTGTTTTCTGTACCTAGGTGATCACTTATGGATACCAGAATTTAGATATCTAATCTCTTCTGACAACCAAACCCAGAATTAAATGCTGTTCACTAGGAGGCAAAGAGGAGAACAGTGGCACTTGCCAGCCCACATTCCCATCTCAGTGTGCCACACACACTTCAGCTTTTGCCTGGCTTTAGTCCTTGCTTCAGATGAGAGGTCATTCAACACAATAGAAACTGGCTCCAGGCAATGTAGGGCATTTATAGTTGTTATTTTAAAGTATATTTATATACTACATAATATATTTACACAAAGGGTAACCCCCCCTCCTAATTTTGGCCCTTGAGTGACTGTCTTTAGGATGAGCACTCATCTGGGAGCTGCACTCCTGCTCCCATTACTCTTCTGGAACAGTCTGTTATGCTTGGCCAGAAATTCTGAATGTTTTTGCAGAAATATCAAACCATGATGTGTCCTAAAACTGCAAATACTGAGGAACTCTCCCTAGGTAGGTAGAGTGCTGTAATATCTCAGGATCAAGAATATCTGTTTTGTGTTGTTTACTGTGCCAGTAATTGACCAACAAACTCCATGAAGTTATTCACTATTTTTGACATTCCTCCTCTCCCCTGCCCTCCCCTCCCCTTCCCTCCCCTCCCCCTNTCTATTTTCTGTGATAAGAACTCCTGAACTGGCTCCCATCTCCCCAGGAAAAGAATATCTTGCAGGTGATTTGGAAATCTGCCTTTGCCAAAATAGTACCTCTGCCATTTGACCAGAAAACCTGTGTTTCAGATCTCCACAGGAACAGAAACCCTGTCCTTTCACCAGTTACAAATTTGGAAGACCTTCAAGTAGAGGAAACTAAGAAAATTATGTTCACAGTGAATTTCTAGAGATGTGGGAAGCTGGCAGGCCTACAGGCAAACATAACTCTTGGGATAAAAATCTGGAATTAAATTACATTTGCATCAACAGAGCCCCCGATGTAGATCCTCTCTTCCCTATCCTGATAATTTATATCTGGCACCCTGATAGTAAATAGGAAAATGTGTATTTCAGCAGTGAAAGTACCAATCCTGCCTTCTACACATTGGAGTGAAACTTTATCCTCATGCATCCTGGCAGCCTTGCATACTGAGAAATGTTTCTAGGGGAGCTAACTGAGCTATGCCAGTCAGTCCTCTTACATGTGATACCACTGGGGCTTCACAGCCTGGAAGCCAGAGACTGAGCCCAAGAGTTTACAAGCATATCCGCAGATAAAGTCATCGATAGAGAAATGCAGGGACTGTTACAAAACTGAGATGAGCACTGTGGAGCTGTGCTAATAACACTGGGCTGAACTCGAGCTTGGCAACTGGCACTTTGCAGAACATCAAATGGTGAAATTCACATGTTTTTTCTCTGTTCAGATGTATTAGTGGCCTGTAGCCAGTGATTTTCAGCACGGTTCCTACCAAGCACATGTTAACTCTGGCAACTCAGGCAAGCTTCTTTTCATAAAATAATACTGCGGTTTTCCCTCATTTCTGGCTGAGATGCTTTTCCACAGGCATTTCGGAATTTCTTCTCTCCCTAGATCTTGGGCTATTAAACATTATCTACGAGTAAGAATAGGATAGACTGAGTTTGTACAACTATGCCTTCCCCTTCTTTTGGTTGTCAGAGTAGTGCTTTTCAGTCTGGTTTAGCCATCATTTCAAGCACAGACTGCCACTCCTGCAGCCGAGCTGAGAATATCTGCCCTTCTGGCAGGATGGAGGCCAACCCAAACAGCTCTCACTCAGCATCCCATGATAGCAAATGTTTTCACCATTTCATTAACATACAATTTGTTTCGGTTTTTTCTTGTTCATGTGCCAAGAACAATCTCCTTGAAGAGTTTCCTCTCCTTCAGTCCCTCCAAGCTTTCTGAAGTCTTTTGAAATGTGTGGCATGTTGTTTGAGTCTGTGTCAGCAAGTCCAGTGTCACTTCTCAGACCCCATCTGAGTTGACAGTCCCTGAGCTGAGTCTTGGCTCTGAGGGGTCAATGCCTTGATATCTCTTGCTTTTCCTCTTGCCCATCCCTTAGGCTTTTCCTCTGCTCTTTCTAAAATGGATCTCAGCATTTGCAGCACCAGGCTCTCTGGGGTGCTGCAGTTGGGAGATCCAAGCCTGTATCCTGCATGCTTCCATTAAGCACCTATCCAGCATGCAGCCTACAATCTCAGGTGGCAAATAGAAGCCAGTAGAGGAAAGAAAATGGAGTTTCCTGCTCTAAAAGCAGGTGAAGTCAGAAGAGACTAGAAGACAGTTGAATTTCCACCCTTCAGCAGGTCATGGAGAAGGTGAACACAGGGGTAATTTCCTTGTACCCCCTGGGAAGGATAAAAGGGTTGGGTTCTGGACTAGGGCAGGGAGTCCATGGCAGGATTGGCTTGTCTCAGAGACCAGTCCAGGTCAGATGAGGAGCTCCATGTAAGTGGCAATAAGAAACAGGAAAGCTACATGCATATGGTTGGGAGGGTCGCTGGGAATTTTAGGGACAAAGTTCAGGACGGTATGAAAGCAACAGCAGGGCCAATGTTCTGTGCCCAGACTTATCATGTTCATCCCCAGTCTTATCTCTTCAGGCCAAGGATGAAGGAGTACCTTTAATATCAGTCCTGATGAATATTAGTGGACAGGTCTGCATGTTCAGGGTGTCATCCTTGCTCCGAGCATGGTGATCTGAAGCAGGGTGATGCTAGCAGTTGATGCTGGGCAGTGAGTTGTCCCCTGGGATTCTCTGTTGACCAGGGCCCTCTTTAGACCCAGTCTATCTCTGACTTGTAGCAGACTACATGAATAGATCCTGGCTAGAAAGGCTACTATGAAAAAGTTTACTAATGGGCTTCCTATATAAAATAAGGTGGAGTTTGATGTTGTCTTATACATACCCATTTGTGCAATGTTGTCTGCGTGACATCCAGATGTTCTTGTAATCCAGATATCAGCTGGTTATATTCGTCTAATCATTATCATTCAACCAATATTCAGTGAAACTGAATAACATTTCTGGTCAAGCCTCAGTTTTGCAGGGCAGCTGGTACCACAGCACTGTGTCTCCTCAGTTTTTCAAGCTGTGAGCACATCTCATTTGAGGTCTACTAACACCACATTGTTACTGCTGCTCAGAGGACATGAAGCAGTGATTAGGAACTGAGTGAACCGAACTTTAAGTAAATCAAAGGAATGGGCAATTAGAGAGTTGCAGAGATAAAAAGATCTTAACTGCAGCAGTGGGTCTGCCTGGGCAACCCCCAGGGGGTCAGTCAGTGTGTGACAGTTTCTGACAAGGACACCATTCTTCCTCAACGCAACACATTTTTGCTTGGGGTTTTCTTGCTGTGCTTAAACTCTGAGAGGAGGAACAGCTGAGGAGGGGTGACTCACGGCCATGCTGGAGGAAGGATGATGACTCAGAGGTGGTGCTGGCTCGAAGTCCAGCTGCAGCCTTACATCACAGGGGTGGGGCTGGAGAGGCTCCCAGCATGCTCTCCTTACTAACAACCCTGACAAAAGATGCAGAGACTTCTCGGCACCTTTGAGCACATTCTCTGCCAAAATACGCCCTCTAAATGTTCACTTGCTTCCATCTGACTTAATCTTCTCTGAACACAAGTGACCAGGTTTAGTCAAAGGTTTGCAGGTAAGGCAGCAACTTCTGCCTTTATGTGATAGCGCCAAAGCCTACTGCAAATGCCTGACCTGACACATCTGACAACTGTATTTACCTTGGTTTATGTCTATATCACACTGGGGACTCACTATAGTCCTGCAGCTGATTAATGCACCACAGTGACCTCCCTTGACACCTGCACAAGGGATCTCTGCGCAGCTTGGAAAGACCTCCTATGGAGGCTTCACCCAGCCTGGAGAACTGCTCAGCTTTAGCAGCTGATTATTGCAAGAAGCAGCTTATTAGCACTCCTCAGCCAGAGCTGTCACAGGGGAGCTCTTGTGAGAGGCAGGTGCATTCTCACACTCTTGAGGTGGATGCTATTCTCTCCCCATCCTGCTGTGTGAGACAATCTTTAGTATGAAAACATGTTGCCTAGCTGCTATCGTGGGAAATGGAAGGAAGGGCTAAGAAACATATCCAGGACAGCTTAAAGATTGAAGCAGATTTCTCTTGGGGGGAAAAAAAATTGTGCACCCAAAAAAGGATATGGGTTTATTCCCTCAGTTCTTTGAGCTGAGGAAGGTAACAGAAGCAAAGATACATTATCTCATGTGGAAATCTAGAAAGCAAAGGGGTTTTTGGGGCTGCTCCTCTCCAAGGAACAAGGAGTGAAGAAGACAAGTGGCTGGAGGAGCAGCTCATCCACAACACATTGCTCGAGTTGGGCCAAGCATTGCATGTCACCCGCTCTTGATGCTGGGTTTGAAACCCTTTGGTTTGTTGTATTTTGTACAATCTTTAATCCTTCACTGGAAGGATTTCTCAATAACAGCAAAGTGTGTTTTGGTGATATTTTTGTCCCTCGGTCTGAGGAGATGTTGACAGACTCACTTCCTACCAACTGCAATGCTACACTTGTGTAATGCAGAATGTTGTCATGTTAGTAGTTTCTCAGACAAAGCATTACAAGTTTTTAACCTCTCATTCAAAAGATTTGATGAAAATACCATGATAATTTTATTGCTATAGCCATGAACACTAGATGCTCTGCCAGTGTCCAAACAACCTAAACCCCCATTTACTTCAATAAAATTTCCATGAGTAATTTATGTCTTTTCACTTGAGAATGTGTTCACACATGCAGGGAATTAACTTTTTTCAGATAAAATTACTTATTGACAGCAAATTGCTATTATTTTTCACTGGCACTAACAGTTGTTAATAATGTAAGATGGAGAGGGAAAAGAACATGTG
The DNA here is from genome assembly GCA_013399895.1 of Serilophus lunatus. Classification (NCBI taxonomy): domain Eukaryota; kingdom Metazoa; phylum Chordata; class Aves; order Passeriformes; family Eurylaimidae; genus Serilophus; species Serilophus lunatus. The sequence goes on from VXBA01005677.1 coordinate 350,835, forward strand.
TCTGTACCAGCTGCTGTCTTGCTCTTATCCAAAAAGCGTGAAGAAGTTGCTGGCTGTCATCACAAAAAGATTTTCTTTCTTCCTCTTCAAACACAAGTATAACAGCTGTTGCCTCTGGCCAATGTAATATTTGTCCCCTACAGAATTTTATAACAGACCAAAGGAAAATAACACCCCAAAATGGTAAAATTTGTGCAATGAATCAAACTTGATTCCTATGGCTGGCATCCAAATAAAAAAAAAGATGTAATGGCTCCAAAACCAGACCTGTCCCTTTCACTAACCTAGGAAGAAGGGCAGCAGCAACAGAAATTATCACTCCTTGTTGTGTGCCGAGGCACTGCCTCAGATTTCCTACAAGCCCTTTTCTGCTGCTGCATCAACAACTGTACTCCTTCTCCCTCTGGGGAGCAGGTCACTTTCCTTATAGAAACTTTATTTATTTATTGAGCCATGAGGAAGTGCCTGCCTTGCAACAGTTAAATGGCATGGCAGGGCTCCTCTGCATGTGGCTGCTCTTCCCCTCTGCTTCAGTAATACCAGATATCCTCACCTGAGCTGATGAAGGAGATGGAAATACACCGTTTTGGTGGTGCACACAGCTTTTTCTTATAATCGTTCAGTGTTATGACCACAAGAACTGTTTTCCCAGGAGAAGCTCTCAGCTCCTATAGCACTAGATCTGCAGGGCAGTTAAACTTTTGTTTGGCAAACTCAATCTCTATTACTATGTATCACAGAAAGAAAAAATCATCTTCTCAGTACAAGCAAGCCCTGAGTTCTGAATTTTATTTTTTTTATTTTTTTTTTTTGCCAAGCTGCTCACTTACTGTCATCAGTATGACTCCTAATTTCTCTCAGTTGGCTGTGTGGTTTTAACACTGTTAAAACAGTTCAGTTCCTTGTTTCTCTCCTTTTCATCCTGAGGACCTCACCTTCGCTCCTCTGTCTGTCTCACTTGTACATTGCACTGTATTCTAGTACTGTTCAAAAAAAGCTTTGGGCTGAGGTGAAGTAGATGGGATCAGCTCACAGTAAAATAGTCTTAAAAGAGACTGACTACTACTAAGGGCTTTGAATTTCCTTCTTTAAATCCAGCAGGTTAACTGTAACAGAACTGTTATGTACATAACTTTAAGTGCATGCTCAGGGATTTAGTATGTCAATCTCCAGGGTTATGTTTCTTCAGTTACAGCAGTACATTTTTTCCTGGCAGATCTAAAGGGCAACATGGTCCAAAGCAAATTCTAGACCTAATCCTCCTTCACAAGGAGCTGCTTTTGATTAATAAACTGAAAGGTGCAGAGCAGCTAAAATTTATCACATATGCAAGGAGCTAAAATAATGTGTGGCTTTGGGAGAAACCACATTCATTCAGAAGGGCAGTGGGCTAGGGAGGATGATCCCCTCTCCTACAGTTTAATTCCAGCTGAAGTGAGAGGCACTCAGCTAGGATCCATACTGTAGCAGCATGATTTGTCATTCAACTAAAAAGTCACGATCTGGATGTGGAAATGACGAGGTAAAATCTAGTGATTTGTTCTCATGCAGCTAATACAATACCGAATTAGCTTCTTACAGCTTGAAAAATCTGTGCATCTTTATTCTCCAAAGCCAGGGCCAGTCACAGCAATTAATTTGGGGTAAAATTATCTGATGCAATCAAGGGCAAATGTGGAATAGAAGTCAATGGTGCCATTTGGGCCATTAGTAGGTCTTTGTATTCTGTTAGCTTTGCAAAATACAAGGCAGTCTCATCATCCAGCATGAGCAGCTGCTACTGGAGCTGTTCCTTGGCTGAAGTGCTGCTCAGCCAGGGCCAGCAAATCCTCCAAAGGGTATTTAATTTTGCAATGTGAGTTTTTGAACGTATTTCTTAAGAAGCAGTAGCCACTGGAATGAATAAATACACAGATCCATATGCAATCCAGTTTGAAGTAGGTCTACTTGTATGGCAGGAACTGGGATAGATGGCTAATACTTCTGGCTTAACATCTGATGTATGAATTTTGGAAAGGCATTTCTCACTGTAGCTGTTTCCTTTCCACTTTGTCGAAGTGCAAGCACTTTGCACGACAGGATGAATGTCCTTATATGTCCTTATACGAAGCCTAATGAAATCAGACTCTGACCTCATACACTGCACCTAGACCAAAGTTGTTGAATTTAGATTTTTTTGTTAACTACATCTGAAAAAAACCCAAAAAACAAAAAGACTGAGGAGCCTGTTTGTCAGCAGCAGTAGAATCAGGGGCCACAGCGAGACTGCAAAGAAATATGAAATCTCCTCTAGCACTGCAGGACAAGTCACATAGCAAAACCAGGCAAAACTTGCTGTTAGGGAGATCCCCAAGCAGAAGCTCTCACTGTTACACCACTTATCATAGTAAGTGAAGTCATACAACTTGCTCACAACCAGTTTTGGATCATACAACTGGTGATGTCTCTGACAGGACATATGTATTGGCTTCTTTCCTCTGGAGGTCCCCGATAGCTTTTAAATGTTGAGTCCTCTTCCAAATCCTGTGTGCCAGCCATGGTGCTGCAGTGTGCAGTGGTGGCATCCAAAAGGAGCCGGCTCTGTGGGGGGCACTGGTGACAGGGAGGATTCATCCTGCCGTGTCTTTACTGAGCTATTGCAGTAACTCCGAGATTCATCCACTATTTGAGGCTCAGAATCAATAAAATACATTGCTTCTTAGCCAGAATTTTTTCAGGGAACTCCATGTTTTTCCCACTGGCTGATGTTGAAAGCCACATAACCTGCAGCAGAAATATTTGCTAGAGGGAAGGAGAAAATAGTAAATATACCTCCCTCACTTAAAAGAACTATTTTGTCACAAACAGCAAGCAACACAAGCTGATAAACATACTCATCTTAAATGCTTGTAGGATATCACCATCCCTTCATTTCCTGAAACTTGCACTGTCTTGCTTAATTAACATGATAGAAGCTACTGATGTAGTTTCTAGTGGAGATGAGGGGACAATCCAACTAATCCTTGCCTCAGGTGGTGTGTTTCAATGGAGCTGGGGCTACATACAAGCTGGGTGTCTCTGGCTGGAAAAAGACACCTCCCTAGAAAGCACTCAGGAGCTTCAGGAAAAGAAATAAAATCTGATGCAGGTCAGGTAGCTCTGGCCAGTGCTGGGAGCTGCCCCAGCTGTGCCAGGGACATGATCCCAACACAAACCAACCCAGGCATACAGGAAGAGGCAGTCAGGCAGGAGGATGAAGCATGTGGGCTATTGCCCCATGCCTGAGGCTGCTGGGGAGAACCTCAAGCTAGTGCCACTCAGCTAATTTCCATTATGCCACTTACAGAAAAATATTTTCTAGCTTTGAAATGGTGGACTAAGAGAAGCTAAAAGGACTATTTATTCTTTGTTCCAGCAGTTAATGAGCAGATTCAGCAGACGGAGTGATGTCTCTTCTAAATTGCTCACACCAGAGGTCACAGTGGCTCTTTCAAGGGCACTGGCTTTGTGTCAGCTGTCTCTGTACACAGAGGATGGATCACTTTAATTTTTCAATACTCATGGGTTAAATCCAAGGCTCTGATCACTTTCTGCAAGGCACCAAGCACGCATTGACAAATGAGATGTCTTGGAACCTCTCAGGAGCTGATCAGCATCTGGCAGAATAACAGGCTTCGGGGATGAGCTATCCAGATGGCCTACACAACAATACACATTAAAGTTGCTGTGCCGGCAAATGTATTAGTCACTCACACTCAGCATTGCTTCTCACACAGCTGGGCACACTGACATTAAGCCTTACCTGCACAGGGAAATTACTTTCTTTCTAATATTTTCAGGAGATGGCCTCTTGCAGATGGTTTGAGGAGACACTCTCCTGGACAAGGCCATGAGCAACTTCTATAACTTGCTTTCCCTGCTTATAAAGGAACAGCAGGGTACCATGTGCTTTTCAGAATCTGTCCTTGACAGTCATGTCAACATATATGACATATTCTACATGAAAGGAAGGCAGTCTAATTTTTTTTTTCCAGGTTGCATATTCCAGCACTTGGGTTTTTCTACTGTCTGTCTGACATGGAGTCCATTTCCCCATAGCAGCTCTCACCGTGCTGTACTTTCTCTTAGTGGCTGAAAGGGTGTTGATAACACACCAGTCTTTTGACTAACCGTGAGCACAGCATTGGGACTGTAATGTTCCTTCCCCAACTGAGGGCAGGTTTCTGGGAGGGGATGCAAGCAGACCAGCTGACCCAAACTGACCAGAGGGATATTCCATACCATATGATGTGAGCTCAGATATAAAAGCTAAGGAACGGAGCAGACAGTGGGGGCACTAATAGTTTCCAATGGCTGCCTGCTAAGAAACTACTGTGTGTGTTGAAGCTCTGCTTCCCGGGATGCTGGCTGGCCATCGCTGCTAATGGGAAGCAGAGATTAGATTTCTGCTTCACTTTTGCTCGTGCAAGCTTTGCTTTTCCTTTTAGTAAACTGCCTTATCCCAACCCACAAGATGTTTACCGTCTTTTTCTCTTCCCCCTGCCTGGCTGAGAGGGGGAGAGTGGGGGAATAGAGCGACTGGGGGCACTCGGCATCCAGCTGAGGTCAACCCATTACAGCTCCATAAGTTTGGATTCGATTTCCTCCAGGTTTTCTAGTTAACACCTTCTGGTACTTTGCCCTGAGGTCACACACGGAGACTATAATCACCAAAGAAAATGCTTAATACCAACCATCTCAGATTGATTCCTTCCCAGCTCAGCTTGTGTTGAATTATGGCATTCCAAATTTGAACATTATAGAAAACACCTTACACAAGCAGTATTTGCACGGTGATAATGAACTGCAGTCAGCAGAGTGATTTTGGTGCCAATGAAACTGGACTGTTTTTATTTTAGACCTCAGAAAGCAGTTGCAGGCTAGTTTGCAGCTCCTCAGCATAGCAACCCACTTCTCGGTTCAGTGCAGTGTCTGTTGCTATTGCATTGCGACAACTAAGTCCAAAAATCTCTCTGCATCAGAAATCATGGGGAAACTGTATTTCCAAGTTTGTTTTAAGATCTTTTCCTTTAGGATTAATTTCTTATTTTCTAAATGTGCAAAAAAATTTCCTTTGTTTCCATATGAAGGCTGATGGGGATTTGTCAGATCTGTAAGAGAGGTCAGAAATGCAACCTCAGGTCTGAATAAGTTCTCTTGTTTATTTCGTGGGAAAAGCTTGATTTTGGACTACTGACCGCTGGGATTTATTTGTAAAATAATGGGCATAAAAACCATCATGCTCAAACAGTAGAAATAATTCAGCCACACTGCACAAACGCTATGCAGGAAATTCTATTCCTTTCCCACATAAAGGAGTATCGGTTATTTGCACTGTTGAGTATAAACCTCAGTTTTCTCAAGATGTGCAATGTGGGCCAAGTGCTACTACCAGAATGTGAAGGTCCTGCTTTGTTGACTAATGGGAACTCTTGTGTGACTTTCATGTTGCACAGTGAGGAATATCAGTTATCAAAAAGACTGGGCAAGTGAAACACTGCTGACGAACTTGGGCATTTCTTATGTGATCAGCTAACAAAACAACTAAGAAGAAAGACATTTCCTGCTCTGAACTGACTGGTGTAAAACATATCCACATCAGCTCTGCTTACCCTTGGTTTGCTTTGATGTGTTGGTTACTTCAGACACATTGAAGCAACCATCTAACTTCATTTGCAGAAACCTAAACATGAAAGCAAGGGTAAATAAATGCAGGCCACGGACTTACCTATAAAGAACTGCATTATATAATTAGAGACTCGTGTAGATCTGGTGAGTTATTTTGCCTTTCATTTCATGATCAGTATGGATAATTGGAAGATTTTAGAACAGTCAAACAAGTACAACATATGGGAGAAGCTCACTTTAAGGTGATTTAATTGGCTATGCACTAAACAAGGTGTACCAGCAGCAGCTTCCCAACTCTTGATGAATAGAGCGATTCCTCCCAGACATAGGTAGCTATCTAAAAGTGAAGCAACCATTCCTTGCAATTTCTCTAGGTTCTTTCTGACGTTAGAAGCAGAACCAGGCACCCCAGAGAGTCTGGCTTACCCAGTTGTCTCTCTTGCCATGGGGCACACAAGGTCTCCTAAAGTGCATACTCTTCCCTCCGGTTACAAAGGGAGCCAAGATGACTTCTTTGATTTATTGGCAGTGGTGCTGTAGGTGGGACAGAGTAAGGTCCAGGGCACTGCAAGGCTGTAAGCAAGGGAAATCTGACTTACGGATCAGTCAGCACAGCTGAAGAAAAACAGCCTATTTGGCACACTTAAGCTAGACACTCATCTTTCATACAGATGAAGTTAGATGAGAGAAATCCTGTCATAACAACCAGTTTGTTTCTAGAAGCAATCATCTCCCTTGAAGGTACATCTGCATTCCTTCTCAGCCTTACTATTGAGAGAACTATATTAATTTTGGGTTAACACAAAGGTTTTTGCATGGTGAAGAAATGCATTGAGGAAAAAAACCCTACTTGTGTGGGCAATATAAAATATCTGAAATTCCTCATTTCCTTTCTTCTGAGTGACTGCTTTTTGTAGATTTTAACACATGACACGATGTCCATATATTATGAAATTAAAAGCCTATATGGCATTAGTCAAGCTTCTAATATTACTCAGAGGTTCCCACCTCCCTGAAGCCAGACCTTAGAGCGCTTGTCTCCTCTCTCTCTCTGCTCAGTTAGGAACATACGCATGCAAACTAAGTGTTAGAGTAAGGACAGGTCTCCTCAGTGTCACAGCTTACACTAAATCTACTAGCCACAGTACTTCCCCAGTTGCTACACACAGCAGAGGTGTGATAGAGGATCAGACCCAGAAAGTGCCTTCCTGTCCCAACTTGATTTAAGGGAAGAAAAGTCTGTGAGAGGAAGTTGTCTAGGCTTCAGATTACTGCAGTGGAAAACAAAAAAGTAAGCAACAACAAAACCCCAGAACAAAACAAAAAACACAAGAGAAAAAAAAGACAAACCAAAGCAACAAACAAAAAAACATCAGAAGAAAAAACAAATCCCAAACTTGGTAATACATGAGCCTTAATGCACAAAATGCAGCTAGGAGCAGCTATGACAATCAAGCTGTAACATTTTCTACAGGTGAAACAGATGAGATAATACACAGTGGGCTGCTCAAGAATGCAGTTTTCAAGGTCTCCTAAAATCCCTCTTTTTCTGTTTAAACTGAAATGCAGACACTTCTCTCCCTCTTTTTTCCTATGGCTGGATGACTCTTCAGCAACTTCAGCGATGCAGTTTCAACTCCCATTTAATTTTCTCATTCTCTGGGGAATTCTGGAGTGCCTCTCTTTATATTAAATTATTGCCGCTCAAGTGGAGAACAGAAGAGATCCTGTTACTTTATTTTTGGTTCATTAAGTTTCTGATTACTTTGGGTTTGATATTGAAAAGCACTAATTAATGCCTTTAATGTATAATATTATTAATGCCATACAATTTAATTAATGCAATCTGAAAGGAAAAGTAATAAATATTTATTAACTATTAAACTTTAGTAGAATTAAAGGCTGAGAATACTTATAAATTACTTAAGAGTTAAAAAATGTATAGAGCTAATTGCTAGTATCTCATAACCAGGCATTCTGAGTTCAGAAAATTAAATTAAGATTAGACTTTTAAACACCCCAGAATTCTCAGTTGAAACAATTCACAATGTAAACTCTTAAAAAGCCCAATCTCCTGTCTGTTGTGTCTGAGGATTTTTAACATTTGGCTTTAAAGACACCACATATGTTTTTGAAATAGATTCCTCCTACGTAATTATCAAAAAGCAGTATTTAATTATTCTTAAAGTTGTACCCTTGTAATTACATATTTGGATAAGTATAACCACAACACTGAGCATCCTGTCTCTATAAAAAATCCTGTGCTTGAAAATAATAATTACATTGTCTCACTTTTACACACCTGATACATGCTGACATTATGAACTTCATTTTAACACAGAGGTTTCTTCACCTGAGGACTTGTTTACTTTTGTACAGCTTACTGAAAATGTCAGACCACAGGCACCAACTAAGAAGTGTGTGTAGAGGATGCTACCGTGTGCTCTTGATGAGAAAAATGATTTGAAAAAAATATTATCAAACATGCAATGCTTTCCATTTTAAATTTTTGAGGCAGAATCACAGGTTCTGAAATACAAAACAAAGACGAAAGTGGATGCTGACCAGATAGACCAGAGCAACAGCTGCACTGCAGTGCCAGGGCAGCACAAAGCAGCAGACTGTGCTGGTGAGTCTCACCTTTAATGAAATATCGACTTACTGACTTGGAAGAAAGGTTGTGCTGCCTAGGACACCACCAGAGAGCCTGAGCCTCACTTCCAGCTCCCTGCAGTTCAAAAACTGCTTTTGAGTTCTTCTCCCACCTTTCCCAGAGGAAAGAGTCTGCCTCAGCAGGGAAGGCAGTGGTGCTGGAGCTCTTCCCTGCACGCAGTGCTGTGTTCCAGGTTTCCCAGTCCTCTGGGGAGAGATATTGCCGAGGCTGGCGATCCCCATGGGGTGCATCACCATCCAGCATCCAGGCACCCGCAGCTCTACAGCAGCAGGCAGTGACCCTCTATGTTGGTATCTGGATCTCAGGGGCCCCATTTCAGACCTGCTGTGCCGCTGCAGCTGTGATTCCACTAGTTCCCTACTCAGCCTTAACGACTAGTTTTGGCAATCATTAACATCGATAAGTAAGAGCATTGGCTTTCTAATATAGCTTGTCCCTCAGTTTTTTAACAATCCTAACTGGATGAAACCTGATGACATCTGGTACACCAAGTAGCCTGATCTTTCCAGCTTGGCTGAACATTTTCAATTTGCACACACTTTGCGTACAATTTCGGCATCAGCACCTTCCCTCTTCACTGCATCTTCCTGCCTGCCTCTTTGTCTATCTGCACAGGATGTCGTTGCTTTCTTCCAGCGTTTGGACTTTGTACTCACATTCACTTCCACTTATCTCTCTCCAAGTCTTTGCTTATACAACAGGCATGAAACTCTCTTCTTTGGCTTTGCCCTCCTGTTCTTCTGCTTGTTCTTTGTTCCGCTCTCATCTTCTTAACAGCCTCACTCTCATTTCACCTCTTTAATTGCTCACCCTTCTCTTGCTCTTTATCATTTCAATAAATGCATCTATTAACCTCCCTGTTGTTTACAAGTCACCAGCCATTCCATCTCTCCCTCAGCTTGATAGGGGAGAGAAGATGTAATGAAAATCTCATGGGTCAAGATAAGGACAAGGAGAGATCACTTACCAGTTCCTGTCATGGGCAAAACAGACAGCAAAAGCATTGCTTTTGTGAGAGCCTTGAAGGACCTTTTCTGAAGCAGCTTCAGCTCTCTCCTACATCTTGGTTGACCTGTCAGACACTTGCCACAAGTCAACTTGAGCTTTACTCCCCGAGAAGTTTATTTTCTTTGTCTTTCAAAGCTCTATCCTTCCCTCACCCTGCCACCATGGCTTTTGGAGATTCTTCTATATCCAACTCACCAGACTCCAGCACGGGTGGTATAAAACTCTGACCTTGTCCTCCTTCTCTTCTATTATCTCTGTATATTCCCAACCACAAACATAAATTCAGCTGCTGAGCAACTTACACATTCAGTGCTCTATCCAGGTCAACGTCTAAAAGTGAGATCAACCTAAAAAAATAAAAGGGTACAGTACAGGAGGTATCTAAAGCCAGTCAGATGAATGGTACTCAGGAAAAACCTGTTTCCTTTTCTGCCTAAAAGGGAGTCCAGCTGAGTGGCTCTGATGCCGACGATTGTACCATAGACACTTAAAACTGGGCAAGATGAGTCACAGGCCTTCTTTTCAAACACATCTTTGCCCACTTCTCTGATGCTTCCTCAGATAAGCTTTGCTGTTAATTCAAGCTCAAGCTCAGCTAAACCAACCACTTCATCCTGCTGCTCCTCAGCTGCTATTTAGGCCAACGATCACATATGTCTACAGCTTGGGGTGCATCTTTGGTCCAGATCTCTCCGTGTGTCCTTATTCAGATCAAGCTTGAGTCCTGTAAGGATTGTTTCATAAATAAGTCCTGACACGAAGTTTTTCTGCTTCAGTCCATGGAGTCAACATTCTTATCCACTCTGAATTGCCACTTTGAATTGTGCCTACTGCCAAAGCACTTGTCTTGCCCTTGATAAATGCTGCCCTGTCCTGCACACAATCACTGTAAATGTCTTGGCAAAGGATATGGGTCTAGCCAGTCCTCTGGTGCTGCCACGCTTATCTTTGCATTTCTCCCTTAGCTCCCCATTCTCTGTCACATCAGATAAGAGCTGCTTGTCCTCACTTTCAATGAAGATCTGTCTGTCTCACGCACAACCCCCCATGTGTAACAGAGTCAGCCCTGCCATCACCCACCGGCTGGTGACCAGCGTTAGCCTTCCTTCTTCGCAGGTCAGTCCTGTCCCACCAGCACCTCGTGACTGTGTGCACAATCCTCCCCCTTAGGTCAGGAGCTGCGCTCTCCCGTGTGATCTCAAGGCCTGGTTTGATGGGGTTTTTATCCACCACCCATGCTCTTGTATGCTGCAAGTTAACAGATGTGAAATGGCAACAGCAGCCACCAAGTCACAATAAACCTTTGCACAATAATATAGAGAATGGCAGGCTTAGCATTAAGGAGCATTTAGAGACAATGTATGCTGGGAGAAGCTGAATGCCTCTGTCACTCCTTTGATGATGATGATGCCACTTTCTAGACGCCTTGCAGATGTCATGGAATCATAGAATGGTTCGGGTTGGAAGGAACCTTAAAGATCATCTTGTTCCAATTCCCCTGCTACAGACAGGGATACTTTCCATTATACCAATGTTTATTAATACCTGAAAATGTTTGAGTTTTTTTAAGGTCAGAGTCTTTTGATCACATTACAATATACATACCAAAAGGAATAGCATTAGACTTGCACTTTTGACCTAATATTTACCTTTTCTCCTTTCAGTGAAGTATAACCTTATGTCAACTGCGTTGGGCTTTTACATACACTTCCTCATTAAAGTAAGCAGAAAACTGCAGCTAAATAGCCAACCCCTCTAAAATCCATTTAAATGGGGGGCATAATTGCAGCCTTCCAGTACCTGAATGGAGCCTAGAAGACAGAGAGAGGCGCTTTTTGCAAGAGCATGTAGTGACAGGACAAAGGGGAATGGATTCAAACCGAAAGAGAGTAGGTTTGGATCAGATAGTAGGAAGAAGTTCTCTGCTGCGGTGGGTGGTGAAGGGCTGGCCCAGGTTCCCCAGAGAAGCTGTGGATGCCTCATCCATGGAAGTATTCAAGGACAAGTTGGAAGGGGGAGACGTTCCTGCCCATGGCAGGGGTTTTGGAACTGAATGGTCTTTAAGGTCCTTTGCAACCCAAACCGCTCCGTGATTTTGTGAAATCCGGAGAGACAGTGCGGAAAGGAGGAGGGGTGAGTGGGCTCCTGCAATGAGAGGGAGAGAGCTCGCCAGGGCAGGGGCAGGGGCAGGGGAACGGGATCCGCACGGCACGTGCTCCTGCCGCGCCAGGAACTACAGGAACTACAGCTCCCGGCGCGCCCCGCGACGAGCAGGGCCGGGAAAGGCGGGGCGGGAGCAGAAGCGGCCGGCGCGCGGCATGCCGGGACTCGTAGTCTGGGGGCGGCCGCCGCTCGGGGCCGCGTCCGCGTGTTTGAAAATTCCCGCGGAGGCTCGCGGGG
>VXBA01005677.1:363065-411660 GCA_013399895.1 Serilophus lunatus
CCCCCCTCCACCTCCGAGTTGGATTCCATGAGGAGGCGGGAAATGTTCCCTGAGCGTGGAGCGGCGATCGCGGGAGCGGGGCCGGTGTGATGGGGAGGGCGCAGCCCCGCAGGAATCCCGTGCGGTCTGAGGGGGCTCTGGGGCTGGGCACGGTGCAAAGCATCGCTCTGGCTTCAACCAAAGTACTGGATGCCTTCCTTAGTAAAGTGCGACTCCAGGTGCGGAGCTTCTGGCGATAGAAAGCTTGGGGTCATTCTGTCAGGCCTAACAATGCTTTCTGGTCGTGTCAGGGGAAATTAGAGGAGATTTTGGGACTTCGTTTGGGGTGCAGGGCCCGTCAGTCTGGGTGATTGTGTCAGCCCTGGCTGGCAGCTGTCCTTGGGTTTGGGCACACAGCTCTGTACCCTGTTCTGTGGAGGACAGCTCCTCATTCGTGTGCTGCCTCAGCTCTCTGTCCTGCATCCATCTGCCTTTTTCCAGTCCATGGAATTAACATGACCAGGCTTTATTAATTAGGTTTGTGCCTAGTAAGGTGTCAGATATGGTTTTAGAGAAATAGAGGTGACAGGCCCTTGGTAGTGTGACATTATTTTACTCGTGTGAGTGAAAGAACAGAATCTTTAAATTGGTAGGAGGAGAGTCACTGAACACCAGGTGTCTGTTGCACGGGTTGCAAGTGTTTTTGTAGTTGGGCTTGTCAGATTGCTGGTTCTCAAAGCCTGATGGAGAATTAGATGTTCCAAATCCACCTGGATATGATCCTGGACAGCCAGCTCTAGGTGACCTGCTTGAGTAGTAGAGGGGTTGGACAAGATGACCCCCAGTGGTCCTGGCAGGTCTTTCTCTTTGTTGTGATTATGGAATTTGTGCTGGTAGGGGCAAGTGATGGGATGGAATAGCACCATGGTATGCTGGAAGTGTCTTCCCAAATACAATAGTAAAACATAGGAACAGATGCAAAGATGAGAGATGGCAGCAAGGCCTCTCCTTTGGTGTCACTGAAGTCAACATGTCCTGTAAAATCATCTCTTCAGCCGTGACTGATAATATTTTTAGCTTTTTCTTCAATAAGGCCATAAAACTGCTGGCCTTGGAAACTAATTTTCATGTTCTACCATCAGCCAAAAGTGACATCTTAGGACTCTGGCCTGGCTGTCTGTGATTCTGCCTGAACACACAATTTCTCTTTTTTTTTTCCTTTCGCCTGGAGTTCTTTTATGCAAAAACGTATCTCATTCCTTTTGGTGTGTTTGGAAGTCCAAGTACCTCGGGTGAAGAACTGTGGTCATTTTGGCAACTTAGACACAGACCCCTCAGCTGTAGGATACAGCTGGGAGGTTGAATTCTGATGTGTTCCCGAAAGTGCACTAAACCTGTGGCATTTTACCCTAATCTGATTTCTAACAGAAAGAAATAGGAATGTGGTCCTGGTAAATGTTTTCAAAGAGAGCAGAAATGCAGTTGCTGTTGGGTATGTCTCTTAAAGGAGAGGCTTCATGCCTTTAACCTGGCTCTGTTTTCCCTGTTTTGATTTCCCATTAATCCTTGGTTTAAGTTAGCAGAAGGATGCAAGTAAAACATCCTAAAAGAGAGATCGCTGTACCCTGTTCATAATTTATTATTAAGTTTATCATCCTTGTTCCACATGGCCAAGCCAGATTTCTAGAAAAAATGAATTGTTTAAAGTGCCCATTGGCTTTACTGAAAGAGAGCTGTGCCCACCTGGGCTTGAGAGTTTTCATTTGTCACATGAACAGTCCAGGTGTTGGGCTGTTATTTACTTGACTTGACTTGACTTTACTTTACTTGGACTGATAAGCAGGTTTGATTTGTACTGTGGACAGGGCTGCTCTCTGTCAAAGCATGAGCTTTCCATCAGAGAAGAATTCTTTGGAGGGGATGGGAAGTTGGGAATAGTCAATCTGATTTCCAGTTTGACCATGCAAGGTTCTGTGCTCTTGGCACAGCAGGGAGCAGTGGCCCAGGCAGGGTCACTCGGGGTGACTCGGACAGCACTCAGCTGAGAGGTTTCCTTGCATGCTGTTACCTGCTCTACTGGAAGATATTTGTTCACTCCTTTATCTTGCTATTACTGTGATGTATTAATAATCATGAAATACTTGCCATGCAGACATCTCCATGGTTGTTTACAAAAGGAGATTTTTTTTATTCACTATAATTTTGAGTTTCGGGCTCTTTTCTGAAATTCCTTAATATTGGTTGTCAGAGTCAGTGTACCCTCTTAAAGCAGGTTAAAATAGACAACTTTGGGGCAGGTTTGGGGTGATTGTTCAGTGTTTCATTAATGATCTTGGCAACGGAGCAGAGTGTACCCTCCTGAAGTCGGCTGATCGTACAAAACTGGGAAGAGTGGTGGTAGACCAGTGAGTCACGCTGGCATGCAGAGGGACTTTGTCAGGATGGAGAAATGGGCTGACAGGAACGTCCTGCAGTTCAACGAGAGGAAGACACAGTCCTGCCCCAGGGGAGGAACAACCCCAGGCACCAGTATGTGCTGGGGACTGCCCAGCTGGAAAGAGCCTGGCAGGAAGGGCCCTGGGAGTCCTGGTGGGCACGAACTGATGGTGAGCAGCACTGTGCCCAGCAGCAAAGAAGACTGTTGGTATCCTGGGTTGTGTGAGGAGGAGTGTGTGAGGAAGAGGTGGAAAGAGATGATCCTTCCTCTAGTAGAGCACTGGTGAGGCTGTACTGTTGGGATGCTGTGTCCAGGTCTGGGTTCCCCCGTGTAATCCGAGAGATGAAGGTAGTGGAGAGAGTGCAGCAAAGGGCCACAAAGATGGTTGGAGGGGATTGGAGCACCTCCTCTCTGAGGAGAGGCTGGAGAAGAGAAGGCTCAAGGGGGATCTCATCGGTGCATATAAATACCTGAAGGGAGGGTGTAAAGCAGAAGGAACCGGGAACGTTCCAGTGGTGCCCAGTGACAGGACCCGAGTTAGTGGGCACACACTGAAACGTTTCAAAGATGCGATTCACCAAGCAGATGTAGCTGCATTAGTATCTGGGGTTATGGGTTACTCCTAAAACATAGCCATGAAATCCTTACAATTGAACTAGGACAGAATGCTGTCCAGATCGAGGGGCTCGGTACTCTGGAGCCCCTGGATGCAGTGTCATTGGAACAGATGGCAAGTACCAAGAAGGAAACCCAGGAAAACGGCAGCAAATAGTTTGTCCCACTTGGAACTTGATGTGTGCTTGCATTGAATGCTGGTAGAGCAGTCAGGCCTGGTTGCAGCAGCGTCCTGCAATCCTGGCTTTGCCAGCAGCAACATTTTTTCTCAAAACGTTGACTTGTGCTTAGTGCAGGACCCTTCCTGTGCTTCATGTGCTTGTTGTGGTCATGCCGACACAGGATACGGGAGCATAACCCAGGAATAGTGACCTATGTGTATTATCTTGAGATGTCACAAAGAAATCAGCGCTGTTTGAATGAGGCTAGTGAATCTGTCTTGTCTTTGAGAGGCCTTTACCATAACCCAGACAACTTACAAACCGGCAATACTTGAAGTCATTTGTATTTCCACATATGTGGAATATCTCATATTTAGCCACCTATTTAGTCCTGTAAATCTGTTCAGCTCTTTAATTTTTCCAGAAAAAAAAAATCTGTCTTGACGTACTGAAATGTGAACTCTTGTGGAGCACCTACAGAGGTGTGAAACTGTATGAGAGTCCTAGAAAATTTTGTCAGATACTGCAGAGATGTGAAAAGGAGATGCAATAGGAAGGAAGGGACTGGAAAAAGGAATACGAGTATAGAAAAATCCCAGTGTTCTGAAGTGCTGTGTTACATTTACCTCTTCAGTGTATGGAAAAGTACTTTCTAGTCAATAAGCTATGAGAGTCTGTATTGCTTGAAAATGTCAGCAGTACATTTTCTGGAAGAATTTGAGAATCAAGGTAGTCAAGAATTTTGTATTTCTGAATGTCCAAAATAAACACACAAAAAGTAAACAAGGACACAAATGGTGTGTGACATCTGCTAGAAGACAATTGACAACAAATATTCAAGTATTAAATCAAGGGAAAGAACAAATAGAAAGCTATACCTCTTACTGAGAAGCTTTTAAAAATATGATTTTTCTGAGATATTTTGCTAATCTGTGTGAGTAGATTTGAACTCACTGTGTTGTTTTCTTCCCTGTTTATCTTGTCCATTTCTCTGTGTCACTCAGAAAAGCAGGAGATTCTCCTTTTGCTCTGCTGTGAGATCAAAAACCATCCAAAGTTCTGATTTATTTATTTATTTATCTTTTAGCAAAAGAGCTACAGGCAATATATGGGAGATTTGGGTCACTTTCAAAAATATTTATGGCTGACATGAGACTACTTTTGCCTTCGTTTTTTTCTTTATTTACAGTGAAGAATGCGAGACCTAACGGCTCAGGTAACGAGCAGTCTGCTGCAGTTTCCAGAGGTGACAGTTGAGGCACTTGGAGAAGATGAGATCACCTTAGACTCTGTGTTGTGTGGGAAATTTTCTGGAGGTAAGCATTTTCCTTTAGATTTGATCTTGTTATAAAGTGATTATTTGCTGAAGCACAGGGTCATGGCACCAGGTTGGTTCTGTTAAAATGCATCAGATTCTGATAGAACCAACAGGAACAACTAGGACTAGACAGGAACAATTAGAAGTGCTAATATTAAACCATTAATAGTAATAAAAGCCTGAATCAATCTTGTGGTATTAAAATAATTTAGCTGACTATGGTGAACCAATGCATCCTCAGTCTTGAATGAAACAGAGGGCAGTTTTCCAAAAACAGTAGTGTTGTTTTGGGCTGTGTTTCTTTGTACCAGCTCAAGATCTACATCCGTCATAACATTCCATGCATAAATAGTTCTTCTGGAATGCTACAGAGGCAAAACACTTGGTTTTTCTTCTCTAGTCTGAATAACAAGACAGAAGGGAGAGGACAGCTCTGTTAAGCACTGCCCACCTATTTCCAAAATATTGAATAGGATGCCAATGAGGACCGAGTGAGAGTGGCTGAAAGCAGCCAAGCAGATTAGGTAGCTGACTTTCTAGGTGTCCTGAAAGTTGAGCTGGCTGCCTCTCTGGATGTCTGAGCTTCTGTTAAGACCAGGAAGAATCTTATCTACCTGACTATGTGTAGTAATGGAGCTAATCCCTCCTTTGACCTCAAAGTTCTTCAGTGAAGCAGTATGTGTTACGTTCTTTGTGTAATCAGCACTTGTAAAAGTTTAAATTTGTGGATGCAGTGCCCATTTTAAGATCATTTCCTATGGCTGTCCAAATCCCTTCCCAGAGTAGTCATGTGTCAAGTAACATTAATGAATTGGAAATGAATTGGTTTAGATGGGTTATATTTGACGTTTGCTTTACGACTTGTTTTGCTGGATGTATTTAGGTGGTTTGTAGCAAAAACGAGCAAAATATGGCATAAAGACTAGAGATCAATGTATTGTAATCTTTCTCCCAAAAAGTCCATGTTCTTGAATACAGGAATGATAAGTACAAATATAAAAGAATGAGGCTGTTAATTTTAAGTTGTATTGAAGATTTCAATGGGTGATTCTAAATAATTATCCAGAAGTAGATAAGTCAGTCTTCCTTTCTTTGATGTGCTGGTTGAAGGAAAGGTGCAGTGACAGTGACTTTTCTATTGTTTGAGTCTCGTGCTGGGGATTTGTTCAGTGATCTTTCTTTTCTCTTACAGGCAGAAGTGGCCTGGCCTGGCTGGCGTGTGGTCCTCAGCTTGAGGTGGTGAACTCTGTGACAGGAGAGCGGCTCTCGGCGTATCGTTTCAGTGGAGTAAATGAGCAGCCTCCCACTGTCCGTGTGGTCAAGGAGTTTTCGTGGCAGAAGAGAACTGGGCTCCTGGTTGGGTTGGAAGAGGCAGAGGGAAGTGTTCTCTGTCTGTACGACCTTGGGATCTCAAGAGAGGTTAAAGCAGTTGTTCTTCCTGGCCGGGTATGTACCTTTCTGGGGAAATGAAGCTTTTGTGTTGCTGATTATTGCACAGTCCTGTTTCAGGAAAAGCTCTGAAGCAACTCTTTGCAGGACTTAGTTTTTTTCTGTTGTATTGGCATACTGTCTCTTCACAGTATCCAGTCAAGAGAGCATTTACATTGAAGTAAAATCTTGGGGTTTGGCAGTACTATTATGTTTTATGTTCACTCATAGCAAAACATATTGTAGAGCACATGCTGACTCGATTCTCCGCTTCTACAAAAAGACATTGAAAACTTCTTTTGTTTTTGGTCAGAGTAAAAAACAACTCTGTAAAGTGTCTGTGATGTATCTTTTTTAAATGGCTGATTTCTGTCAGAAGTACTGTCTTTAAAGTATCTCAGTCTTCCATCTTTGTGCTGTAAAAGACTGACACATTCCTGGTAAACTTGGACTAGGAAGCAGGTGACTTGGGAACAGAAGAGATTTTTGTGTTGATTTAAGGTTGGAAAAAGGAGCCTTTAGTGTGTTATGTGTCAGATTGTTAATAGATCTATTTTCAATCTGCAGTCCTTGAGTCTGCTTATTGAATATAGTGTTTGTGTAGATAGGATACACTGGTTTAGTGTTGCTAACTTTTTTCTGCCTTCTGTAACCCATAAAGTCAAATGGCCTTGATGGCAACAAGTATCAGAGTAAGTTATCACAACATCAAGACTGATTGTGTTTTTATCATCTTAGAATGTGCGACAAATAAGTACTTATTGCTCAGCTTTCCTCACCTTTATTTGGTTTGACTTGCTGGGATACAGGTGGAAGTGTGATTACTAGTAGTAGACATTTGTGTCCTGGGAAGTTCTAAATACATGGGTTGAGTTGGTGCTCCGTGATGTTGGTTTGCTTGGAAAGTGTTGGAGTTGGAGATGGAGAGGCAGGCCTTGTGCTGGCATAAGTGCTTTAATAAACCATTAAGTAAATGATGTTGCCATGAGTGACATCGGTGTGTTAGGTTTTATTCCTTCTATCCAAGCAAACTGGGAGTAGGAAAAGAAAAGGTTAAGAAAGCAAGGATTGTGTTGCATATTGAATCCATGTCTACAGAAGCGATTTGAAAGAGTGGGTAGTTCTAACTATCAGTTGTATCACAGAGTTCTACAGTACCACAAAAGTTCCAGAGTCCCAGGGTACCACAAGAAGTGTTTCAAGAGCAGAGATGGTGAAACCCTGTAGGGGAAAGTCGGCTGTTGTGTGATGAGGGGTATAAATTTTGGCATAAAGAAAAGCTGATCTGAAAGTTTTGCTCTTAATGCCCTGAAAGCTCTTGGTTACATGTTTGGTCTGTTGCTTTTATTTTGCTTCCTGTCTCTGGTGTGTTAGTCAAGTCATCACAGACAGGACACAGGTATTGCTAGTTGCACTGTTAACTTTCAGGCTCTGAGTGGGAGTAAGGGTAAGCAAAGACAACTTGTACTTGGCCACTGTGCTTAAGTTGTGAATTCTTTGTGCAACTCCTATTCAAATGTTATGTGATGTATAATTCGGAGGGCTGATCTGCCAGAATGTTTCTCTGATTTTCAGATTGATTAATTTTAAAAGTAAAATTCAGATCTTTTCTTAACTTCACTTTCAGAAGTTTCGTTATTAATGTTTTAAGGCTTTAATGAGCTCCATGTTTTTGGGACTGTTTTCTGTGGACAGCTAAGTTGTACAGGTTAACACGAACTTAGAGTAACTGGCCAATTCTGCTGTCAAGTTGTTTTATATTAATGCAGGTTGTTTATAGTGGCTGCATGACTGCCTTTTAATGTAAGAGTGAGTGTTTAGTCATTCAGAGTAAAGAAATTAATTAAAAAACCTGAACTCAGAACCTTAGAAAGAATTCTGGCATGGTATTTTATGTGTGTATAAGCATCTCCCATTGCCTGCTGTATTTACATGTGAAATGCAGCAGAAAGCGGAAAATTTTGATGAGTATGTTTTCAATTTGAATCTACTAACAGCAAATCAGAGTTAAAACATGAATTACATTAAATTGGTTTATAGCAGTTGTGTTTCAGAACTGTCTAGTGTATTTTCCCAAGTTTTCCTGGTTTGTATGAGGCAGAAGAGCAGCATTCAGATTCAGTGAGCTGAGAAAAGTTTCTTTGTTCATTCCCAGAATGAGTTGGCAGTACTCTAGGAGCACAGTGGAAAAATATGTTGTTTCAGAAGCTTCTGCATGGAAAATGGAAGTGTTAAAACCAGGAGACATTTTGGAAGACTATGCAAGAGTGAAAAAGATTCATTTGGAGCCAGTTGTACAACACAAAAAGTATCTTAAAAGGAAAAGACATTTGAAGCAACACTTGAGCATGTACTAGTTCTGCAGGAGGATTGTACTGTATTTCCTCAAAACAGTCACCAAGACTTGGAGCAGCAAGAATTCAAGTAATCAAGATGCTTTCACTACTCCTTTGAGCAGTAGAGAAGACTGGAAATTTAATTTATTCATAGGAATTCTGAAAGAAAATAAAGTTGCCTGAATTTCCTGTAGATACCTCTAAGGTTGGAGTCCTTGTGACTAAGATGAAAGCTGAATTCTGCAGTAGATTGCCAGGCAATGCAGTCATAGCAAGTGCTTGAGACAGGAGAGGAGAACACTTTGAGGGTGTTAGGAGTTTGGATATGTTCTCCCAGTTCTAGGGATAAAAAAGCCCACATAAAATGATGGTCTGCCTTGTGATGCTGACTTCTTTTCAGACAAACGTTTGTGGTTGATGTAAAGCTACCTGTTTTCATGGTGGTGTGTTTTGCAAGAAGTTAATCAATAGCCCATGTTCTTGTGTTGTACAGCTTTAGTGCAGAGACCTTTGTGTGCCTAGAGCAGTCAGTACTGTCCTGGGACATGTGGGTGCTGAAAGGTCTGTCTTCACTTGTCCCGAAGGTGCACATGGACTGCTTGGCTTGTCAGGGAGCAGAGAGCCCTTCTGCTTCGGGCTGGTTTAGGTTGGTTTTTACAGTTGTCTTTAACATCTGCAGCAGTTCTGGTGTGCACTTAAAATTTCCTTGACATTGTTGGATATTTTCAGTCCAGGTGAGGACCAATGTAGTTTTTACAAAGCCAGCATCTCCCTTCAGCCCTTTCTAAGAATGTTTCATTGCCATGGAAGTGGTGTGTCCACTGTGCCCCTTGGCCACTGCCTCATCTGACTCCTAGCCCTGATTTATCCTACTACCTGTTTGGCGCAGGAGGCCTGGCCTGTACCACGGTGCTGATGGGCTGTGAGCAGTGGGAAAATGAGGTTTAGTTTTGTCTTTGTTACTCGAGTCCTCTTACACAAGAATCTTTAGCATATGTAACTGATTTTGTGTTTTCGTAGATATTTTTAAGTAGGAAATGGAAATTGGTGAGCTGTAATGATAGAATGTACCATTTAAGTGGTTTTTTTCTCACAAATTTCCATTTTGTTGGATGTAATTCAAAGCAGTGCTTTGTTTTTAAGTGTTACTTTCTTGTTTCTGATGTCCTAAATGCTGGCCTCACATTTGAGTGATTACTGTTCATTTTGGCAAAGAACTTCATTATTAACTTCTATTTTTCCTGCAGGTAACTGCTATAGAGCCCATAAGCAATGATGGAGGAGCCAGTGTGAGCACTCGGCACCTACATCAGAGCCTGCGATGGCTCTTTGGAGTGGCAGCAGTGGCTACAGATGTCGGTCATGTACTTCTGGTTGACCTTTGTTTGGATGATTTATCTTGCAGTCAGAATGAAATAGAAGCATCAGGTAAGCCTGTTTATAAACTGAAGCAGTTTTTAAATTTGAATTTAGAAGTAAGAAAACTTGTGTCTTGTAAAAAACCAACTCTGAAGATACCGGAGTGCAGAATCACTCGTGACGTTTCTAACGCTTCTGGCTACTGACTGCAGACGGCAGTTTGACATCCTAGTGTCCTGAACTGATCAAAAAAGGGAGCAGTTGAAACGTCCTCCTTGTGTTAGAGATACTTGTTCTCATCCAGGTCCCTTTATCACTTTGATACTTGCCTGTGGGACGTAGAAATTTTGCCATCTGATTCAGTACAAGCTGCCCAACAGGAAGTTGTGTCAGAGGTACCGTATTTCTTGGGAGTGTTTTTCTGTTTCCACTAATGGACTTAAGGCGATCTTTATGCTTGTAATTGAAAGTAAATCTGACTTCTGAAAAAATCCTCCCTTTGAATGAATGAACTCCATAATCTGTGTATTCAGATTGCAGAGACTGTTTTAGTTATTGCAAGAGTGGCCTCAGGAGCTGATGTCCCTTCAAGCGTCTTTACCATGAGGCCCAAACTCCTGATTTTCAGAGTCCAGGAAGAATTGGTCTGCAAAGGTCACACGTGTACCTGGCTTTGAAATAGGAGTGAGAATACCTGTCCAAACAGAGAGTCCTTCTGTTCTTTGAATAGATATGGAAACAGAAATAGCAAACAAGGTGTTGCAGAAAAGGATATTTTGCCTAGGACGGTACAATCAGATTATATATGTTGTTACTTCAGTTTAAAATGCAACCCAAATGGCCTAACAGTCATTTATTGCCTGCTTTTATGTGTGCAGATCTAGAAGTTGTCACTAGAATTCCTGCTGAAGTTCCACAGAGAAGAGAAGCTGTGACGAGAGAAGGGAGGCATCTCTGTTTTCAGTTACGAAGTCCTTCAGGGACAGCAGTATCCACCCTGTGCTACATAAGCAGAAGCAATCAGCTTGTTGTGGGTTTTTCTGATGGCTACCTGTCATTATGGAATATGAAAGCCTTGAAGAGGGAGTAAGTAGTCCTTTCACACACAGAATTACGCACAGATTTAACAAGGTTGGAAAAGACCATAGAGATCATCAAGTGCAACCTTTTACCTAGCTTAACAACCTGTCCAACACCAATCTATCATCTAAACCGTCTTTCCACTTGGCCTGTGCTTGAAGGTGGAGTGATCTCAATTTTTTGCTTCAGGAGGTCATGCAGTAGGGATGTGATAGAAATGAATTTTATAAGTAAGTTTGTTCTATCCATTAGTATTGAGTGGAACCAGGTAATATGTGTATTGTAATGAAGTAGGTTTTAGAAAGTGTTTTTCAGAAGTAGGTACTGCAATTAGGGCATAACCTGAAAGGCTTCACTATGTAAATAATGTGATTTTGGTTATAATATTTTTTAAAGTGTCTAAGTTGAAACTAGTGAGATGTGATTATTCAGTAACTCATTTCTGCCTGAAAACGTACTATTTCCTGTGTTTCAGCCATGATGGAAATAGGCAGTTGACCCATTCCATGGCAAGAATGCATGTGAATGGAAGTTTGTTTGGAAGACTTAGAGATCAGAATAAGGGACATGTAAATTTTTAAGTAATAGAAAAATGAAGATGTTAATTTGAATCTGCTGCTTGAACTATTTGACCAAATTCAGATAGGGGTTTAATTTTGCAAATCTACTGTGAATCACCAGAAGCAATTGGATGCATGAAAGGATAGTGGTGACATAATTGGGTTGCAAGAAAATATTGTGAAGGTGCAACTGTGGTTCAGAAGGGGGAAGAAAACTGCTTAAGAAGTAGTCACTTGTCTGTTGTCAGTTATTTGAGATGGAAGTGTGACCTTCTGTTCTTTGATGTGCAAACACGTAATATGCTTTTTTCTCAGAAGATGCTTTTACCCTTCTAGGGCCAGCATGCTTACCCTTTTTCTTTTTTTTTTAACTTCTAGGCACCACTCTCAGCTTGAAGGAGGAAGGATTCCTATCTATGCTGTTACTTTTCAAGAGCCCGAGAATGATCCTCGCAATTGTTGCTACTTGTGGGCTGTTCAGTCCACACAGCTCAGGTGAATAAAAACTTTCGTAAGCCACTGATGTTTGCTTTTTAGTATTTGTTTACATACAGTTGATATTTGTGTATTTTTGTTTATTTAGTTGTTAAAGAAATTCAGCAATGAAAGGTATTAAGCTTGCAGTCAATTTTTTCAGGATTTTACAGTCATAAAGAGGGACCTACTCACTGAGAAAGAAGGCAAAGCGACAGTGGCTATTTCTTTGTGCTTGCAAACTTAAATGATTTCCCTTGTTTCTTGAT
Organism: Serilophus lunatus; assembly: GCA_013399895.1. Taxonomy (NCBI): domain Eukaryota; kingdom Metazoa; phylum Chordata; class Aves; order Passeriformes; family Eurylaimidae; genus Serilophus; species Serilophus lunatus. The sequence goes on from VXBA01005677.1 coordinate 375,082, forward strand.
GACTGCTTCAAGATCTGTTTGATATTCCCACTATGATATTAAATTCGATTTAAAGTGGTTTAGCCTGTAGATGGAGGACAGTAAACGTCATCAGCAAGCTACTTAATCAGCCCAGCTGTCAATAGAGTGGCAGTTGTCTTAAGTTTGCCTTCAAAGCAGCTTTGAGGGAGAACGCTTTACTTTTAAGAGCTATTTTGTTCATACAACCTATTAAAAGTTTCCGGTGATTTGTTTAGCTTTTTCACCTGAAGCTGAGTGTCAAAATTTCCTCCTTCATGTTTCAGCAGCTAAATGTGACCAATCATCATGTTTTAGGAAGTGTTTTTCTTTTCAGCAAGAGCATGCTTTTCAGTAAGTTTTAGTCTTGATCTAATAAAGTGATAATGAGGACTGTAAAGCAGCTTTGTAATCAAATTTCCTAATTACCTTTTTCAGTGAAGGTGATGTTGTGAGTTTACATCTGTTGCAATTAGCATTTGGTGACAGGAAACGTTTGGCATCTGGACAAGTTATGTATGAGGTAAGATGTGCCTACATGTGAAAAGATGAAAATAGTAATTTTATCTGTGTATCAGTCAATATTTATGTATCAATATTTGTCATGAAAGATCAGAGAGGTCTAAAGAAAAAAGTCTTTTGGTGAATCTTCTTGGGCATGGCTTTGTCTGTATTTTTCAAAACAAGTCATATTCATGTAATTGTAGAATGGTTTTGTCTGGAAAACCTTAAAGACCATCTAATTCCAACACCCTGCCATGTGTTTGTATGCCACCCACTGGATCAGGTTCACTCAGGCCCTCATCCATCTTGGCCTTGAGTGCTTCCAAGGATGAGACATCTGCAACGTCTCTGCATAGCCAGTTCCTGTTCCTCACCATCTTCACAGTAAAGAGTTTCTTCCTAACATCTCATCAAAATCTCCCATTTTAGTTGAAACCCCCTTCCCCCTTGTCGTATTACTATCTGCCCTTGTAAAACATCCCTCTTTTTTTATAAGTTTCCTTTAAGTGCTGAGGGGCTGCACTGACGTCTCCCAGGATGAGTTGAACTGCTGGGCTGTAAGTGCATGTTGCTGGCTCATGTCCAGCTTCTTGTCCACCAAAAGCCATAAGTCCTTCTTGGCTGGGCTGCTCTCAATGAGTTCTTCTCCCAGTCTGTACTCGTGTCTGGGATTGCTCCCTTCCAGGTGCAACATCTTACACTTGGACCTGCTGATTTGCATGGACCCACTTCTTAAGCTCCTCCAGGTTCCTCTGAGTAGCAGTCCTGTACTTCTGTTGTGTCAGCTGCGCTGCTCAGCTTCTTGTCATCTGCTTACGGTGCACTTGATGTCGCTGTTTTTGTCATTGATGAAGATACTGAAGAGCACCGGTCCCCAGACAGAATCCTGAGGGACATCGCTCAACACTGGACTATACCTGGAGGTAGAGCCGATGACTGCAACTCTGGTTGTGTCCATCCAACCAATTCCTTATCTAGTCCACCCTTAGTGTCTTTTCAGTTTAGAGATGATGATGTCGTGGGATAGCATTAAAGGCCTTACAGAAGTCTAGGGAGATGACATTGGTCACTCTTCCCTTGTCAACTGTTGCAGTCATTGCATCATAGAAGACCATCAAATCAGTCAGACACAATCTGCCCTTTTTGTACTGCAGTGTCATACATTCCAGCTATATTCATCTGCAAAGAGCCTGTATACCTTCAATTCCTGAAGAGGAAGCAACTCTTACAAATGAAATTGCTCATAATTTAAACATTGTGTCAATGGCATGTAGGAAGAGAAGACGGGGCTTTGAATAGCTCTGTGTAACCGAACTGTAGACTTGAAGAAGCATCTCTGTCTCCCTCTTAAAATATGATCATATATGTCTGTATTCCTTTTTGATCTCTGTTTTATAGTCTTGTTTTTCTTTTGAGCTTTATCAGCTGGACTTCAAATAATGTGTACCTACAATGTCTCTTAAGCACTGATTCTGAAACTTAGCAGCTATAAAGATAACTCTCTTCATTTTTTTTTGCTGGGTCACCTGTGAAAATTATTCCTAAAGCCAGCAAAAGATGTAAATATAGTGAACAGTGGTATGAGTTGGTCAAAGAGTCTCCATAAATTTTTAGAACTGGTTTCAGAGATTATGTGTTTAAAATATATATGTATAGATGTAAAGATGAGGTATCATTAGATCTCAGATATCTAACAGAAATCAGAGGCACCTGTATAATGCATAATTCTATTTAGTATGCTTGCAACTCTTCTAAGGTCTTTTTGGTGGGAAAGTAATCTTAGAGCAGGTCTTTCCTCCTATTTACACTTTCTCTTCAGTATTCTCAATAGATACAGAATAAAATTGAGGTGATCGTTAGACTGTGGTACTTTCGTTTTTATAGGGACTTTGCATTTTAATTTTTTTGGGTGAGTTTAAATTTTGTCCTTTTCCACTTTTGTATAGGCAAACTCCTTCCTCATTTGGAAACATTGCTTTTGAACAGATAAGAGTGAGGTGTTTGGAGAAGGTGATGTTTCTTTAAAATTCATCATCTATCATGACGACAAAGTAGAAATATCTTCAAATGGTTCAACATGTTCTAAATAAGGATGTAATTTCTATTTCTATATGCAATTTTTAATGACAAAAATATACAGTGCTCTAGAGGGACAGCAAACTGGGGTTTTTTTTCACTTTTAAAAGGGCTTTCATTGCAGTTCACTGCTTCTTCTGTACTGCTCTAAGCACTTTGGCAGGTTGATAGTAGAAAGTTTCTTTAATCTTTCTCAAGTCTCGCTTCTAATTTCCGCTTTGTTTTAACCTCTTTCAAAAGTTATTTTTAGCCACAGTCTTAGCAGTGACAAAGACAAGAACTTCTACTGTGTGCTGCAATGTAAAGTAAGGCATTGTCTCTATTTCTCTGATGGCTACTTTCTTCTGTCTGAACACTTAAAATGTCAGACCTTTAACTATTCGGCATTTATGTTTCTTGGTTATCTTATTTTTCTGAACAAGATGTCCAGAATGTCAGTTTTTACCTCAGAGGATTGAAATGTTTCGTCAGTCTTTAAGAATGGATCTGCTAGGAATCCTGTTGACACTCTTAAAAAAAACAAAAAAAGGCTCATAAAACAATTAAAAACGTTACTGGATTTACTGAAAAAGTAAAAATCTTATGTAGTTAATGTAAGACTTTGAACCTTCTACAGGCTATGCAACCAGTAGTACCTTCACAGGCTTATAAGCAGTATCAGGCACCATTCCCTGAATTTGAGGTCTTTTAAACTCTTGCTGTTTCTTCTTTCCTGTAATGAGTGGGTTGGAAGATTGCAACAGGAACTTATCTTAGAGGGCTGTTGAGGACAGCTGAACATGTGGGCTCTCTGAGGAGAAAAGATGAGCTGGCTTCCAGACGAGCAACTTACACATATAGCCTCATACCAAGACCTGATAACATATACTGCCAAATCCCCCCTCCCTCCCCCCAGAACAACTCCTAATGCCCTCCCCAAAAGCCCAAAAGATGCATCAGGACAGGATCTCTGCTCTCCAGTGGAGACTTTATCCGCTGGAGATTTTAGTCTCTGAATACTTCCTTGTGGTCACCGATTGGTTAGTAAGCTATGATGGTCTGAATCAAGTTTCTTGTCTTCAATGTTATGAAATTTTACAGTTGTTCCCCTTTGCCAGGCCAAATTTTAGCAAACAAGGAGAAATCAATCTACTGTTGCTCCTTGTTCACTGAATAGAGGTCACAGGAGCTTGAAACACTTGTCTGCTACATCAGTGCTTTACGTTCCTGGAGTCCAACTTGAGGCTATGAAATCATACATCTTTGGCTTTGCATCATGGTAAAAAATCAAGTGGAACTTTTGAAATATGTGGCACTGTGTTTTTATAAACGTGTCAAACTTGTGCCTCCATTGCCTTCAAGGCTGTTTTAAGTCTTCTCAAGTGATTAAACTGAAAGAGATGTTTAAATTAAAGTTTTAAAGAACCTTTTTTTACCATCTCAGCAGCTCATGGTCATGGAGCACATCTTTACCTTTGTCTTATGCTTGTGTACAGTCTCTCTGTTCATCTGAGGGCCTGATCAGTACATCTCATTTGAAAACTCTCTTATTTAACTGGTCAAGAATGCCATTACTTAATATCTTCCATGCAGTGGAGTTTCTTAAGTTTGCTTGCCCCAGTGTGGAAAATTTTAAAAAGTGTGACTTTGCTTCAGAACTTGTCTTTGACAGGAATTGTTTGATATTATTCTCCTTCCCCTCTGCACCAACTTTGTGGCAGCTTGGTTCTTCATATATGAGTGAAAGCTGAAATTTCTAGCTATTAAAATGAATGCCTGACAGGTTTATGGAATTACAGTGCTTTATCTTGTGGAACTGTCTTTTGGAATGGTGGACCTGTTCAGGATAGCATCTTTTATTGAAATTGACTTTAGTCATTCCATAATAAAGATGAGATTCTTTGCTTAGACTTCACGTTACTTTTTCAGTGAGATGATCTTGAGTTTTCTTTTCTACTCTGCATGCGTCTGGTATTTCCAGAATGCCTAGGTAAAATAGAATGGACTGTGCATGCTTCAGAGCAAAATTTGACTAAGGAAATGCTAATTTTTAAAAATGTGCAAAGCCTTTACAGTCAAACTTACCTGTTACAATTTGACACTTAACTGCATTTGACATGCAAGAGAATTTTCGTTTGCCATCAGAAGTAAGCTCATGGGAAATAAACAGTGTATAATAGGCCTATTATATTAGATACCTACTTTCTTTTGTAGTAGGTCTAATGATTTTTTTTTTCCTCAGGGTCTGGAGTACTGTGATGAAAGGTACAGTTTAGATCTCAGTGGTGGGATCTTCCCCTTGAGAGGACAGACCAGCAATACTAAATTACTCAGCTGTCAGACCATAGAAAAATTTCGCAACCATGTTGACAGAGAGGATAGCGTCAATGAAGGTTTGTTCTGACATCTGTGTTTGGTTGTTCTAAACTACATGCTTTGGGAATCTAAGCAATGAACTCTGTTGCATACCCACAGTCTTAAATATCTATCTAGCCAAGCTTGTTGGGCTTATTTAAAAAAAATTGGGTGCTTAAGTAATGTGAGACTTGTTTAGCCCTCTGAACATCATTCTTTAGGGAAAAAATGGGTTTTACGTTATGTTTGCTGACATGCTAGAGGGATGTATGGTGGGGTCATCTGTATAATGCTGATCAGTCAATTTGTTCTACTAGTTACTGTCTTGGAACAGTAAGATCATTGTTTCTGTTGCTTAGGAATATTACCTGAATTTTTTTTCCCCTGTTCAAACCTATGTCTGCGTCCAGTTGTCAGCCAGTCACTAGCGGTTCCTCAGGACTCAGTATTGGAGCCAGTTTAATATTTTTACTGATGATCTGAATGAAAAACACTAATTAGCTAGTAACTGTGTATTTGGCTTGGCTTTGAACTGATACAGTTTGAACAAGAAAAACAGTATGACTGAAATTAATCACAGAGATGTTTGCTATTCTGTAATGTTCTTTAATCATTCTTAGTGAGGTGTTGTGTTTCATAAGTGAAATAACAGAATGAAGCCAAAATTGATAGTGGTGTTTTAAAAACAGCAGGTATTTTGTGTTTTCGACAATGAGAAACAATGTTTTTTCTTTGACAGTAATCTCTCCTGACACCAGTATATCAATCTTCAGTTGGCAAGTGCATACATATGGTCAGGGAAAACCATCTACTTATTTGGGTGTATTTGACATTAATCGCTGGTATCATGCTCAAATGCCAGACTCACTGAGGTAGGTTATTATTAAGTCGTTTTCAATATTCTCCACAAGTAAGTAATTTGAAAGTCGGTGTTTACATTATACACTTGCTTTCTTTAAGGCCAGAAGAATTCCTTCACGATTGCCCCTATTTTGCATTGTGGTCACTGGATACTGTAATAAGCATGACTTCTCCAAACCTTCTTTTGGATATTCTGGTACACGAGCGGAGTCTAAGTCGAGGAGTTCCTCCTTCTTATCCACCTCCTGAGCAGTTTTTTAATCCAAGCACCTATAATTTTGGTAGGTATTTCACTGGTTTTAATAGTAACAAGCTTCAGTTGTGGTGAGATGTCACTTTGTGGTTCTTTCTTGTTCGTAGTTTGTCACACAAAAAGGAAAACATACAGAAACCCCAAACCCTCACAAGCCTGGTTACCTGGCACCAACAAGGTCTTTACTGTTGTGAAATGTATCTGACAGTCTGGCGAGTTCTGACTTTTGATACTTTTGTCGTGTAGCCTGTGAAGAGGTGATTGTCCTAAAATGAAATGACCTTGAGCTGAGGCACAAACCACAGCACCTTGGTCGCACTACAGAAGGAGTTTCTACAGACAAATAATTTCTTAAAGGAAGTTTGTAGGTGTTCTGATGAAGTAAAGGGGCACTCAGGGTATGCCTTTCCAGATCCTGCTATTTAACAAACAGAAACTGGTCATCATGTAACTGAGAGTATGGAAGGCTAAACATTCCTGTTTTCTGCAGATGTTACGTGCTTGCTGAACTCGGGAGTTATTCATGTGACTTGCACCGGCTTCCAGAAAGAGGTGATTTTTTCCTGTATCTATGATGAGAATGCCAAGAGATGTACCTTTTCCAAGTTTTCTCTTGCACTGTTTTGAGGTCTGGAGACCATTTTATGCTCATCTTGTCTGTCCACAGCCCTAACTGCAATCATCTCCTTCCAGTTTTGTGCAAATAGTACTGTTTTAGGGAGGCACAAGCAGGGATTGAATGCCTAGAAAGGAATGCAACGTTGCTGTAGGAGCAAGAACAAAAGTGTTGTGGAAGTACTTCTTGATTACCCACCAGTCAACCTGTCTGCATAGTCTGGAGTTAGGGGTTTTTATCCCTGATTAACTTGAGAAAGGAGGACAGAATGGAGAAAAGGGGAAAATTAACTGGTGAGAAGAAATGAGGATTTCCAGCTCACTAAATATTTCCATGTAAATCAGCTTCTGCACAAACAAGTGTAGAAATGGTCTTTCAAAGAGTAATTTGAAGTTGTGCTCATTTTGGCTTCTACAGAATGTAATTTGTGTCAGTGTTCAGGGACAAACAAAGCCTGTGTATTGACAGAGATGTTGGAAAAACCTTCCTTCAGCATTGCAATGGCTGGTATTTTCTTCTACAAGATGTTTTTTATAAACTGGAACTGTTAGTTTGGACGCCATCTTTCAGACTTGACATAGCAATGCTTACTCAAATTGCTAACATAAAGCCTACTACTGATACATGTTTCTGATAATTTAAGTGAAAATTAATATAATTTTTGCTAGTGATTATCCAGAGCCTTAGTGATTGAGTGGTGCCTTAACCTGTGGTTTTTGATGGATGTTTCAGACCTTGAAGTTTTTGAAGAAATCTGGTCCTTTAATAAGTGAAGCCATTCATGACAGCTACACTAAGTGTCTTGTAGCTGGCTTGCTGTCTCCAAGACTGGTTGATGTCCAGCCATCCAGTTTGAGTCAGGTGAGTGTACGTTGGGGAATCCAGGGGAAGTATATCCATCTTTTTTAACGGGGCTGTAGAGACTACATGATCACCTGATTTTTATGAGGTTTGCAAGTTGCACTGACAGGCAGATGTTGACTTCAGTTAGCAGTAGTAATAATTCTTAGATCCGAACCTGTCAAAAGCTGCTTCATATCTTGACGGTCTAGGAAGCTGCTTGACCTGAGCTTCACTGTTTTCCATGCAAACACAATGGTATTAGTTCTGTCCCCTTCACATGTTCCCAATGGCAAATGTGTGTGCACAAAGCACATCATGGATATTAGCACAGGATGTTACTGAAAGTCGTTAGTTGGAAGTCAGTAAATAGAGAGAAACACAGAGGTACACGAATGCAGATAAGAATTAACCTGCAGTAAGTTGAAATGTCAGAGGAAGACTTCGCTGTGTTCCTCAGACCAACAGCAGTCCAGCCTGTGGCTAGAATTAAGAAATATGGAATTAGTTGCAGTGATTGGCTTTGTAATGTCTGAATGATATCCAGTTAGAAACAATGCTTCCGTGGATGGTTCAGGAATGAGAAGTGTGTGAGGTTCTCATTTTATTTTGTCTGTTCTGTTTAGGAGGAGCAGTTAGAAGCAGTATTGTCAGCTGCTGTCCAGACAGGTTCTTTAGAACTTCTGACTGGATGCATTAAACATTGGACTTCTGAAGGTAGTGCTCCTTACATTGTTTTTATGTTCTGTATGTTTTAGTTTGAAGTTGTGGACTCATTTCTTTTTTGTTTTCTCTTTCTAAAAGAGCAGCCAAGTTCTGCTGCTAATTTACGGTTTGTTCTTGAGTGGACATGGAACAAAGTGATCTGTACGAAAGATGAACTGGACCAAATATGTGAGTACTCATGTAGTGTTTCTGAAACCTAAAATCATTCTTCATAAAGGATGTTATCCAGTAACCTGCCAGTATGTGATACTGCCCATGGTTCTTTAACTGTACCTTGGAACTCTGCAATTGCTCTGTCGACTAATGATTTAATATTTATTCTTGACAAGGTGTTCCGCTCTTTGACGGCTCCTGCAACTTCATTGACCCACAGACATTACAGTCCCTTCAGCACTGCCAGCTGCTTTTGAGCAACCTTAGCACAGTGTTAAATTGTTTTCTAGCAGAAGCACGAGAGCTTACTGAAAAAGGTTGGTGGTAACACAGCTAAATCTTTGGACTGTTGTACTAGGATTTGGAAGGATGCTTGGGGTGTAACTGTAGAGGCAGGAGCTTCTGTTGTTTTGGATGGTTGGGAGAGTGTTGGATTGAGCTGTGAGGAGGGGCCTGAATCTGAGAAGTTGGGACTTTGATGCTTTTTGATGAGGGGAACAGCTGTTTGTGGAGTTGATGGGAGTGGGTAGGGGAGGCTACATCGATTCAGCAATAAGCTGTGTAAGCAGTTGGGTGGCAATGGCAGCCACTCAGTGTGGTAATGCTGAAAATTATTCTTAGTTCTCAGCTAGCAATTTATAGTTGTGTGCAAATTGCTAGAAAATGTAAAGCAAGTTGAAATGAGTCATTTGTAAAGTAGGTTTCTTGAGTTTCCATAGCTTCCAATCTTACAAGTTGTTGTTGACACATTGTGGGGAAAAGGTGACCATCCCTTTGCTGTGGTAAAAATTTCCAGCACGTGAAAAACAAGTGTCTACTTCATGAGTGTACCTAGTTTAGGCTTTGTTTTTTTCATTTTAGTCTTTAGTGAATCTGCTTCTTGTTAGGGGTTGATTTTTATTTTAGGGCTGATGATGGGTTTTCTTTAAAGCAGGAAGTGATCCAAAGGGACAAATGCAAAGACAGAGATTTCCACCGTGTTTGTTTATATTTGGACTGATGAAGGGAGTTCCGTAAAATGGAAAGAATGCAGAATTAAAAACCATCTCATACCTTTCTTGTAGGTTTTACAGACTTGACAAATAAGCAGCTGGTAACTAGCCTCATTTCTTTGTATGCACAAGTGGTCATCTGGTTCTGTCGATCCAGTCTCCTTCCTGAGGGTTTAGGTAAGGACTGTAATACCAGAATTCTTTGACAGTGACATCTGCATGTTTTGAACTTTTTGTTTATTACTCGAGGTGAAAATACACCTTGGAAATGCTCTTAATTTAAATAGCTTATAAATTCTATTATCAGCCTCAATTGCTTACTGCCTTACAAATGCTCACATCACACATTCACAAAATTACTCTATTTGAGAGTTGCTTATTTAATAGTGAATTTGAGCTTACAGTACATACTGTGAATGCTGCATGAGCTGTAAACTTGAAAGTATTCTTGTGACAAGAAGTAGTCAAACTTTGTCTTCATTCTCTTTTGCAAAGGCAGAAACAGTATTGGGCTCTTTAAGTTTAGAGGTGTTGGAAATGATACAACTTTGCTAAATTTTTTTAATTACTGATAGTTTGTGTCTAGGTTCCTTTTCACCGATCTTGCCAGTTTGATCTTTAAACCACTGAAGCTTTGAGTTTCTCAGGACTAGCTTTAAAAAGATTCAGTAAACTAAGTCTGGAGTTAAGTTTGGATATATGGGATCTTTAATTTATGGTCCTTCAAAGACATACTGACGTAACCAGAAGATATAGAGGAAATTAGCACAGACATTGCTGCATAGGAGTTCAGACTCTGTATGAGGAGCAATGATAAGAGGACTAAAGAATGCAGACCAAATTATCACTTAATAGCAAGAGTAATAGCCAACAAAGCATAGAATACAAATGAATGCAGAGAAACGTGTAATTTAGAACCAGTGAATTTCTTTGTTTGCTAATATGTATAAATACATGAAAAGTCTTGAATATAAGTAGCTGGAATGATTCACTATGTATCTCGAAACAGAATGAAGTAATGTCTGGCTCACTCTTTAAAGGTAGTGTTGGAGGGTATCATTTCTTTCAATGACTTTCAGTGACAGAGGCTTCTAGATGCTTGTCTGATCTTCTGTCTTTTTAGTCAGAAGTCTTAGTTGAAATGCTTCTTTAACTTGCTTTTACTTTGTTACTTGTAGATGATAATATGCATTTGTCTAGACCTTTCTACAATTATCCTTTGATTCAGAGCTACTATACTGGTCACCGTCAGAAACTTGAGCGTTTATCAAGGTAAGACCTACTGAAAAGCTCTAGAAGGCTTCCAGTTTTAGACTGTAGGAGGGTTATTACTTTTGCACTTAAAAACCTTTGTCTACACTTCCTTGGGATTACACTTAACATAACAACAAAAAAAATCTGAAAACTAAGAGGCTGTTGCAACATTTCTCTTGGATTTCAACTTTGGACTTCTTTACTAATTCATTGTGACCTAAACACCATCTTTCCTCTGACTCAGAAATTTTTTTCATGTGCATTTAAAGCCATAATCATACCTTTGTATGTGCATTCCTTTTTTTCACTCATGGGAGGTTTCTTTTTTGTTTTGACTGGAGGAAATCTGTTACAGTGAGAGGATGGAATGAGTGGGTTATTCTGTCCAAATCCTTGCTACTTTCTGTTCCAGAGGAAAATGGGATTCTGACTGCTTGATGATTGATGGAATGGTTTCCCAGTTAGGAGACCAAGTGGAGAAGTTGTGGCAGAGAGATGAAGGAGGGACTGGGAAATACCCTCCTGCTAGTTTACACGTGAGTGTTACGTTCACTGAAAACAACATCCCCACCAGCAGTCCCCAAAAGCCAATGATTGTGAAAGACAGGAGCAGTAGAAAACCTTTTAATCTTCCATTTCAGGCATTGCTGGATCTGTATTTGTTAGAAAATGTTGAAGAAAGCGACAAACATGCAATTGTATCCTTTCCAGTTTTTGCCATTACATCTTCGGGATAGGCACATAAATGTTCTTATGTGTTTGTCACTTACATATTTGACAACAATATTTTATTCCTGCTTCAAACACAATGTGAGTGAACACATTTGGTAGAGAATTAAGTCCTAAACTAAAGCATTGCTTTATTTTTTTCTAGTTTGGATCTTTTCTGATTTCTTGTGGGTTTTTCAACTGTTTCATAGCCATGTCTTTTCTGATGTGAGAAAACAGGTTCCCTAAAAAATGTTGAAGATAAAACCTTCCCATAGTTTTTCTCAAAATGTACCAATTTTTAAAGTTTAAGTACCTATATTTGTAGCAAACGACTGTGTGATAGAATGGTACACTGAAACATGCTGTTTCAGAGTACAAGATTCCTAACAGTGGTTTTCCAGTACCTGATTTTTGCCAAAATAATCCATTTTTTCAGCCCAGTTATAGTATGTGCTTTTGTGGGGTTAAAAGTGCAGGCACACAGCATAATACAGATGGAGAAGAAAACAGTCATTGGGCAGAAAGCTTCTGGATCATTCAGAACTGAGACAGGAGCCTAAGGATGTATTTTACTGGAACATGACCCTAACAATGAATACCAGAAGGGGAAAATGACACTTCTAAAGGAGGGATCCACATACTGTTATAAATCCTGTTTCAGTCACTCACTTTTACGCTGTATTTTAAGGGCACCATAATTTTTGTTGTTTTGTAAAAACTCTGGGAATGAGGAAAAAAAAGTGCTGTAGAATTTTTTTACATTAATAATTAAGCATTGTACATTGAAGTTGTCTGAATGTCCAGCCAGTAGCTCCTCTGACTAAAGAAGTGTTTATAACAGCAGTATTTAAATACTCCAATTTGGCCTTTTTTATTGTCTTATAGAAATCCAAGAGTGTTTCTTTCTGGCTGTTTATTCAGAATGCAGATTTGTGGTTAGGACTTGGCAGTCTTCAGGTTATAATACTTTAAAATGGCAAGACTAATATGTTACTATGTTCTGCTTCCTACCATGTTTATGTTCTTATTAATTTGCTAAATGTCATGTGACAGTTTTGGTCTTACCAATTTATTCACCTTAGTTAGACACTAACACTCAGACAATTTACTTGCTGTTAGATATCATGCATTCCTTTCCAAATAAAACAGAAACTTCAATTGACTCCTTTCCAACTGCCTTTGCTATCCCTTGGGGTCTCGTTAAGCTTATTCAAGGCTTTTGGCTTCTTGACCACAATGATTATGAAGTAAGTATGTAACAGTTTACTTAAATATACATTGCAATGCAGAGCTGTAATCGATAAAATTATTTTTTAAAAAAATGGTGCTTAGATGTTAGGAGCTAGTGAAACATTAGAGGCCTTTATGTAACACTTCTCTGACATCTATGGCAATAAGTTATAATGTGAAATTTTACCTTAGTTTTATTTAGAATAGTTTGATATTTGAAATACCTGTCATAGAAGGTTTTGAGCAGATCAGTTGAGCACTTTCTGTAGAAGTGTTTTGGGTACTTCAAATGTGAAAACCATGATGGTAGCAGCAAGATTTGGGACAGAAGACTGCAGAAGTGACTTTTCAACCTAATTCCTGTTCTTCTTGATGCCTGTCACCATGTCAGTCAGTAGAATCAACTTACTATTTAGTAATGTAGACAGAGATTTGTGAAAGTAGAAGAGCTTGAATTACTCCTTTTAAACCTTTGTTCTGTGTGGCCCACTGAAGTTTTCTCTGCAAATACCGAAAAATTTTTATCGGCGTGTCCTGGATCAAGTATTTCCTTAGTTGGACACCCAAGTTTGTTTAATCCCCCTCCAGCCTTGCTTGAGAAGGTTTTGACTGTATGTGTTGCATGCGTGTGTGTACATATATCGTAATGAAGCTGATCTCTGACGTCTGCAGAATTCACTGGCCCTGCTCTTCCATCCAGCTACAATCAAAAGCGTGCCATGGCAACATACGAGAATTATTCAATCCCTGATGTGCCAAGGAGAGCACAGGCGAGCCCTCAGATACTTACAGATGATGAAGCCATCCATGTCGAGCAGTAGCGAAGTGCGGCTTTTCCTCACCGTGCTGTTGTCCAATAGGTAAGGAAACCTACCCCAGTGTTTTGGCATTCAGCTACTGAGAAAAATGGAGAACAGATAATACAGATGACGATCATTTGTACTATTACATTTCCTTTAATCTTTGAATGAATGCAATGAGTTTGGGGCATCTTTTTGGTTATACTGTTACTATTCCTTTCCCTCTCCCAAAAATTAACTGCAGGTGCATGGTGGAGGCTTGGGGTCTGTTGCAGCAACACACGACTAAGTTGAACATAGAGGAGCTGTTAAAACACATGTACGAAATCTGTCAGGAGATGGGCCTAATGGAAGACTTACTGAAGCTGCCATTCACAGACACTGAAAAAGTAAGTCTGGGGAAAGAAACCAAATCTGAATTGTTTCTTCGGCAATAGAAAAGGCAGAGACATAACAGATTTTTGTAATGTGTTATTTGTTGCAGGAGTGTCTGGAGAAGTTTTTACAGAGCAATGCTGGTGTTCAGAATCATGAATTCCTTCTAGTCCACCATCTGCAGCGTGCCAACTATATCCCAGCACTACAGTTGAATCAGTCAATGAAGGTTAATCTTACGGTAAGGACAGGAGTCCTGTTGAGTGTGTAGGTTTCTGTAATTGTGGCTGACCAGTTTTGGTAGTCCCCAATAAAAACCCTGCTTTGTTTTTTGTATCATTCTTTGAAAAACTAGGAATGAGTTCCTACACATCAAGTTACAGCTGAACTGAAATGCTGAACTACTGAAAAGCTAAACTGAACCTAAACTGCTGAACTACAGCAGCACTACTATGTGAAATGATAAATTAAATGTTACAATCCATGATTGACTCCTTAAAGTAGATTTTTTCCTTCTGAGGAATAAATATGTATCTCTTCTACCTGCCCATCTTTTCATTCAGTTCCTCAGATCGCCACGTTATGTATGGTTTAGACTGTGGAATTTGTTCGTTTCACAGATTCCTGCTGAATGAAGTGTATGCTCTATGTTGTCTTTCATCATGTTTGTCTAGATGAGAGCAATCTGGTTGCTCCAGAGGTAAAATTTGCATGGTTGGATTTAGTTGGGGTGTTTTGGGGGTTTGGTTTCTATAAATTATTTTAATTTGTTGTCTTTGGACTTTGCTAGAACTACCAACTGCAATTGGTGCGTGCTGCTGGACAGAATTTGCTCTGGTTCTGTGCAGTGGACATATTTTACTGTATCTGTAGAGCAAATTTAGGCCCCAAGAAAGAGCAGAGAGAGTTCCATGCAGTGAACTTTTTGTAGATATTTAACTTCTTGCTTTATGTATTTCATTTGTCAGAATGATCGTGATCCTCACTTGAGAGAGAGAGCAGTTGCCAGGAATTCTCTGTTAGACCAATATGGCAAGATCCTTCCTAGAGTTCAAAGGAAGCTGGCTGTAGAGAGAGCCAAGCCTTACCGTTTGCCTTCGTCCATTTTAAGAGAAGGTAATTTTTAGAGGGGGAAATATTATGGGGGTGATATTGTGGACAACTGGTCATCACTTTGATTTCATGAGGCTGATACTTTTTCTCTCTTCCTGTACAGTCTCGAGGCCAAAGCCATTATCAACAGTAACACGACAAGCTAATGCAGGGAATGTGCATACACGGGCAACTTTCATCAGTAAAGTATTGTCCAAAATTGGAGAAGTATGGTTAGGAAATGAGCAGAAAAGAAATATTTCACAATATGATAGGTAAGCAGCCTTTTCACCAAGTTTAGTCTTGAGCTATGTGTTCAGACAGGGATAGAGGGGAGAAGAATGGGCAACAATTCTGTTTGAATTACGTTAGAGTTTTGGAGGGAAGGTGCACATGAAAAAAAGCTTTGGTTTACTTTTTTGAACGTACAACATACTATGTTAAAGAATCAGTTCTTTCTTAAGTAATATTTGGAGAGATTGTTTCTCTGCCATGGTACTCCTATCTATACAAATACATATATTTTCATTATGCTAAATGTGTTTACAGTGTTTAAAATAGCTGAAACTCGAACTATGATTAACATTAAGCTGTTGATGTACAAGCATTGGTGGACTTGTGTGATCACAATTATCACTTTTTGCCCAATTTCTGCTTAATTTCTGCCTTTTTTACTTAAAAATGAGCAGAATTATGAAGACGGAAAAGTGGCTTATAGTTGTCAAGTGATTGTCTTACAAGTGATAAGGTCAAATAAACTGTAATTCTGGTATGTCTGGACTTGGAGAGAGTGGAAGTCAGTTAGATTTTCCTTTTCCTTCTAGTCCTAAAGCTGCAGAACCACCAGTCATTACACATCCTGTCCCTGTTGCGGAATTGCCTGATGCATTTCTTGGGACACCTGTTACAAGATTTTCTCAAAAATGTTCCAGGTATAGTGGACTGACTATTTGACTTTATATTTTAAAAAGGTGGTGTTTATTTATATATATGTCTGTGTGTATACTTTTTGTGTTTACCATGGGTTCCTTGCATTTAGTTTTGTATCTCTTAAATAAAAGGTCAACACAGCACACAATTAAATGGAGAATAGGAACTGATCCCAGCATTGAAATGCAGCTGAGTTTTCTCCTGAGCTCAGAATTAGGTCACTTGTGCAACTGAAATTGGGTTACTGCTATGTCAGAAGCAGGGGTTTAGGAAATTAGGTATGAAATGTAAAGAAATAATTAAAAAACATCCACAAGTGCCTGTCATTTGTTTGTGGGCCTGATACATCACCCCACTAATGAGGGTTTACCAGTATATCTTGTTCATTCAGTGTTTTTGTTCTGTATCATCTCAGATGAGCACTGCCATTTTTTTTATCATTTATGTTCATAGTTTGAATTGTGCATCTTAACAGATTGCTGGATTTGGTGGTTCGTCCTGTTCCCTCCTGTTCTGCGGCACAGGATGAGAGCTGGCAGTCACTGTGCAGAGCTTCCACTTCTTTGGTGGCATCCAGCCCACTGAAATCCAATACATATCACTCCGTCTCTCAGAAGAATTTTCCAAGAGCATCAGAGCTGAATTTACTGGAGACTCCTCTTGTGGTTAAGGTTTGTATTTTAAAAAGCTGATAGTAACCAAATGAACAAAAATCTTGTGAGCTTTTTTTAAGATGAAACCACTGAAGTATTCAGCAGAAACACTTCTGGATTCAAGTTGTGGGATATTTTCAGTATGGATGTGGTTATTGTAGACACCAGTCCTTTTGGAAGCAGTAAGATGGGAACAGTCTTGAAGAGACTGTTAATTGCAGTTAATTGCAACTTGTCCCATAGCTTTGAGAAGTACACTTGATTTTATTGCATGGAACAATTGCATCTCTCTGAATTACAGTCTTTTTCTTGTCATCCGTTGAAGCAGCGTCTTTCTCCTCATTTTAAACCCTTTAAATACTGTTAAAATATTTCTGAGCTAAGAACACCTGAATGCTTCTACGGAAAGGTGTGTAGGTGTTTTTACTACATTGTCATTTCATTTCATCTTGTGCACAGCTGGTTAAATAGCGAAAAAATAAGCTGTGGCTGTTGCTTTGCTGAGTTGCCGTGTCAGACACAGCGGCTGAAAACGCTGCTGTGTGGAGTAACAGTTCAAGTTACGTGTAAAAACAAAAATCACTGGGATAGGAGATAACATTGGAGACAAGAAGATGCCATATTCCCATTTCTTTGGGAGATTTATTTGAAAAATAACTTTTTTTGTTGACATTAAAAGAACCCAAAAGAGAGGCAAAACTTTCTGCTCTCTGCTGCTATATACCCAGTTTGTAATTTGAGCTAATACTTTTGACAGCTGCAGTCTTATATTTTGAAGACTTAACTGGTTTCAAATTAAATGTTTTTATTTCTTTTTCTAGAGAGCTAAAGTTTTGCCCACATCTTCTTCTGGTTTTCCTGGGTTTACTCCTCAGTCTATTCTCAGGTCCAGCCTTCGCACTACACCCCTAGCAACTCCCTCTGCATCTCCAGGACGGTCCATTACTCCTCCACTACGAGCAAAGGAACCTAGAATAACTTTCAGGGAAGAGAACTCAAGTGCAAAATGGACTGTTGGGGTAAGCGGGGCTGCAGTTGGTGATTTTTGTAGTTAAATACTGTGATTTACTTTAAAGTTTGTCAAAACTCCTTATACTGAGAATTTGGATTGCAAATCAAAATGACAGAATTTGGTCATAAATAAGGTTATGTTAGACCTTCTGTAACATCACATGCCTGCAGATTTATTCATTATTATTCATAATAAATGTCAAAGGACCTTGTCGGTTTTTACTCACGGTTTATTAGGGTCTGTGATTGTTCAAATTCCTAATTCAGCTTCCAGCTGTACCTTTCCAAATGTGTGTGGTTGTGTGACAGGAAGGTAAGGAATGTAAATTAAACCACTTGCTTGAATTTTTTATATTTTGTGATTTAAACATCTTAGGAAGCAATAAAAGTCATAAGCTGCATTGACTTTTAACCTGTCTTTTTGCAGGGCTGGATTTACTTAAAATATGGTAAAAAGAGACTCCTGATGAAAAGAGCTGTAGTGTTATCTAGCCCTAAAGTTCACGGGTTTGCTTCTCGCCTTGCACAAGGGATAGTGTCCATGTAGTTTTCAAATGAAGCTGACAGTGGCCTCTTCTGCTTCTGTAGTTGTTCTGTAACTGGACTCTCTGGTTCAGCCCATCATGCAGTTGCCAACATGATGCACCAAAATAAGGGGCAGGAAAGGGGCATGTTCTAGTATCTGCGTGTATAAGCTTTCTGTACACGTCCTGACAAATTGTCACAATCAGTTTATACCCTTATTGTCTGTGATAAAGAGCTACTCAACTGTAACAAGAGGTGCTCTCTCCTGTATGAAGTTCTTGTTATAGCTAGATTTATTTACTTGTTCTGTGCCACAGGCATAGTGAACATTAGCATATTTTAGTAGTGCATATGCGTGGAAAAGGCAAGCATGATAAAGAGAAACCTTAAGTTATGATGTTATTAGGCAAAATTCCTCATTGCCAAGGAAACTCAATAAGCAGTCCAAATTGTGATTGATTTTTACACTCAGCATGAAATCTAAAATAGCGTGAGAGTTAATTTTGTATTGCCTTGTTAAGGGGACATATGTAACTTAGAAATTTCTATCAGTATATGTTTGGGGGTTTTTTCTTTTTCTTTGACAAAAGGCATGCTCGTGTTAATGATCTGAACTTGTTTTTTAGGTAACAGAAGATGATAAAGCACTATTTGGAGCTTCATCTGAGCATCATGATGACATGGTAGAGGATGCTTGGTCTGAAAGTAGAGATAAAACAACTGTGTTTGCTTTGAGCAATTCTGGGGGTGATCGTGCTGAATTCCAAGAGTCTACAGAAAACATATCTGGAGGTGATTTGGAAAAACTGGATATCAGCAAAGAAAATAGTAACATCTCTGTCAGATCAGACCAAACTACTTTGGAGTATCATGATGCAAAATCGCTTGATGATTTTGAAGATGATGTCATATTTATAGCTGCTAAACCAGCTAATTCTTCCACTGAAGAAACTGCTGATGTTCAAGAATTGGAGAAGGAAGAAGATGGTGAAATGATTGAAAATAAACATTTCCAGATGGAACAACCAAATCCTTCAGAACTAAGAAAAGAAGCTGGTGTGTTTCATCCTATAGTAACCTAAATTTCTGAATTTTTCAAATGTCTTTAAAAGATTAGGTTACTGATGAGTGCAGCAGTTAATGATAAGTGTTCACAAGTGTCCAAGGTACTTGTCCTAGGCTTTTAAGTCATCATTTAGGTATCCTAGACATTATGAATGTATATTTTTCTTGACTAGCATTTTTTGTGCGTTGTTGCAGCTGAAAGGTAGCAGTTATTTGTGGCAGTTTAGAGAAGGATACAACTTGAAAACTTGGGCTTCTGTTTGTTTTCTGCAGTCTGTTTCTGCAGACTTCTGTAGTCTGCAGTGGTTTTTACATCAAGTTTAGCGTGCTTTGACTATTTTTTTTCTTTCAAACCACCTCATTAGTGATCATTTGAGCAGTTTTCTTCTGGAAGTGAGTCTGTTTGTGTATCTGCTTCTCATTACAGCTATGGTTGATCAGTTTTCTGGCTCAACAGCTTATATAGATTTTCCAAATCTATTTCAGTTCATCTTTGATAATTCACCTTAGTTCAACCCATTGAAGCCAGTCCAGCTGCAGAGGATGTGTTCCTTTTAGTACTTTGACTGGCAAATTAGAAGAGATGCAGCTTGCTAGCTGGTGAGCAGTGGTGAAAATCTAGGAATGCAAGTAGTGCAGGAACAGCTACAGTCAGTATTTGACAAACAGAACTTAGTCTGCTGAATTCTTTGTAGAAAATTTTCGCTATTCCTGGGACATGTATGCAAGTGTCAGCATTTTGTATCTGAGGTCTTGAAACAGACTGTAACAGTGAGCGAGTACTCCAGCATCAGTGCATCATATGCATCCTGATTCAGTCCTAAGTCTGAGATGGTTTTGGAGGATCCTGGAGAGTAATTGTGGCTGTTCCTCAAGTCCTTTTCTTTTTCAAAAACCAGAGTGCTCAAATATGGACTCTATCTATATTGGTAAAAAGGATTCACCAGATCTGCATGTTTTTAGTAAGATTGGCCAAAACAATTGGTTGTCCAATTTTATCTGTCTTGTATTTGGACAAGAAATCAAAGATGCTTTTCATTAAAAATAATTGGATATTAACCATCAAACAATACCTTTATAAAGAAATTTCGTCATTGCTGGACTATGGTACAAATAATTTTGTACAATTTCAGTACTCTGGAAGCATTGGAGGGCAGTCAGTACAGTTATTGTTTGGCCTGAGCTAGCAAAATTATCCCAGTCCTGCATACTGTTTGCAAAGGTAATTGCTGGATCTGGAGGAAGCGGAATAGAAAAAAGGAAGATATTTCTAAAATTGAATCTGTTGAGAGAAGAGCAGGTAAGCAAGCAGTTGGATTTCAACACTACTAGACAATCATTAGAGAAAAGAACAAGAAAAGACCTTAAATGCATTCTTGTAAAGAAGAGAAATGGAGTCAGGGATAGAAAGAAGAAAAGAATGAATGAGATAAATATCCAAAGAGAAATAAAATAACTTCATACCAAATTTGAAGAAGGAGAGATATTTTCTGAAGGTTTTATGTGCTAGGACAGTAGCATATCAAGTTTAGTTTGTTAACAATTGTCAATGGTCATTTTGTTTTCTTTACTCAAATTAGGCATCAGGCTTCTTGTAGTAAAACAAGAAAGAATTCGGTCCTTCTGTGCATTTGAAGTCTTCGTAGCAATATTTAGTTAAATCATTATCCTAGAGGAAATGCATAAATGATCACTTTAAAATCATATGAGCATTTTAAAAGAAATTATGTTAAGTGCAACAGGGAAGTCATCCATCCGTTTGTTTTTGTAGGATTTGCGGAAAGATCAAACGCTGAATGTGTTACCCTTCCCGAGGATGATAAACTGGTGGTTAAAGCTGCTGAGGCCACTACTTCTGGGGCTGCAAAGGAAGGGTGAGTTTATAAAATATATATATTTTTGGGTTCACACAACATATAGCGGCTGGTTCTTCTATGTTTGAAAACTATGATTTTGACCTGGCATTGGTTCTTTCCTGTGTTCTTATATATAAGGACCTGTGTGCTCTGTTCTATTTGTGAGCAAAAGGGATCTGGCATGAATGTAATGCACATTGACTAGTTAATCAGTTTGAGCCTTGTTTCTCAAATCATTGAAGACCCCAAAGTGTGATGATAAAGACTTGATTCAACAGGCTATATTAAAGTTTGAGCCTTACTAAGCAAATACTGTGAACATAAGCCATGCTTTTCTCTGAAAACTGTGTAGTTAAAAATCCAATCCTGAGATTCCTGTCATTTCAGTGCGTTTATTTTGGAGTCTGAATGCTTTCTGGCAATATTTTATATACTTTTTCTGTGTGTACTCCATTAACATCTGTTTGTTTATGGAAAGGGAAGCAGTTTTCATACCAGGCACTTCAAAAGCTAGGACTGCTTGGTGATAAAGACAGAATGTTAGCAATTAAATAACCTTTAATTTCAAGTGGTAACTTACACTGGTACAGACTTCTATTCAGTTTGTTCTGAACCTGTTGTAGTGGATGCTCCCTTTCTACAGAAGACAAATAATATATTATTCTTTAATACAACTCTGTTGTTATGTTATTATCTAGCATTAGATAACTGGGAAGAATGCTAAGTACTTGAATTGTTCCATAAAATAAGTCACAAATTGAATGCAAATATTTTGGTAAAGGAATTTCTAATTTTTCTTGTGTTTTTTTTCTGGTTTGAAACATGAAGAAAGTAACTTGTAAAGCTCTTCAAGGTTTGTTTACAAGGTTTATGATAAATTTCTTTCTTTGTGTTCATGAAGTGAAACAAACTACCAGGAGTCAGAAATGACCTCTTCATCAGAAGAAAAAGCCGTACCGGTTTCAACAAATCCACAGTTCTCTGAATCCCCGGAGGCAGACAGTGAATGTATGTACAGTATCTTGTAGGTGTTTTGTGCATTAAGGTGGCAGAACTCCTGAAGTGAAATGTGTAGTTTGCCATGCCACTTCTGGGTGTCTCAGACTGAAGTAGTATGCTGGCATATTACCGCTAACTTTCATTAAACTATAGAGAGAATGCCCTCTTTAAAGAAAGCCGCTTACAAAGTGTGTAGTGGATCTCCTGTTCTTGATCCAGATGCCGAGAATGCTGGTAGAACTTGAAGCATAATAAGGAAAGATCATTGTCTATTTTAATGTAATACACCACTACTAATTTGTGTGCCATGAGGTCTTCTGAGTTACTGTTTTAAAAGGTGATGCATCCTCAGTATTTAGACTGAAGAAACTACTCTACCAGTGTGCCTTTCCAGCCACCTTTTCCTCTGTTTTTTTTCCCTATGAACTTGACAGCTGATTTTCTCCTTCCTCTTTCTTACCATGGGGCTGCATCCTTTACCAGATACACAGTTGCTGTGGCTTAAACACAGTTGACAACTAAGTCTCACACAGCTGCACGCTCATTTCCCCCCAGGTTGAATGGGGGAAAGAATTTGAAATCTAAAGGTGAGAAAACTTCTGAGTTGAGATAAAGGCAATTTAATAGGCAAAGCAAAAGTCTTGAATGCAGGCAAGGCAAAACAAGGAATTCATTCAACACTTTTCATCATCAGGCAAGAGTTCAGCCATCTACAGAAGAGCGGCGCTGCATTGTGTGAGTGGGAAGACAAGTTCCATAGCTGCAAATGCTGCCTGCTTCCTCCTTCTTTCCCCTGCCTTTTATGCTGAGCATGATGCCATGTAATATGGTATATCCCATATGGGATACCCCATACTTGTTTTGCACCCCCAGCTCACTCACTGATAAGGTGGGATGAGAAGCTGAAATGCCTTGGCTCTGTGTAGATGCTACTCAGCAGTAGGTAAAAACATCACTGCGCCATCAACACTGTCTTAAGCTCAAATTCAGAACACAGCAGTACCAGCTGCTATGAAGAATAGGACCTTTATCCCAGCCCAAAACAGCACAATAGTTCTGGCTTCTAGTTTTTGGAGAAAGCCCTATATAAATATGTCAGGATGGAGAACTGTGTTGTTGTCTCAAGCTCCATCTATTACTTCCTGTTGATTAAATTTGTGTCTTCATGTAACAGTGAAGTTAAAATTACATAAATCTCTTCCAGCTGTGATAAGTATCCTTGACAGTGAGGATGTGGTCAGTAGTCCTTCAGAAAATCGACTCGAGGGGAAGTGTGGGGATTTACCTGAAGAATGTAACCTGGAAGCAGCTGAGGTTGAAAAAATCCCTGTTTCTAATAATCTTCCTAAAACTGAGGAGATTAATGTAAGTAAACTATTTTCCCATTTTTTCCAAAACAGTTTTCAAATTGAGGATAGGTCTATTTTACTGACAATAAGAAGGGAAACAAAAATGTCTCAATTTCTTTAGCTGCTTGACACAAGTTGTAACCTCATTATTTAAGGACAGATATGTTTCTTGCTGTGTGTTTTCTGTTCCTGTTAACACTGAATAGAACCTGTCAAAACCTAGGCCTTTGAGGGCTGTAGTAGTACAGAATAAATGCCTAAATTATTTTGCAAAAGAACCCATCATTCATTTGGTCTACAGAAATTCAAGTAATTTTTATTTGACTTAAATATAGTTTCAATGTTAAAAACAAAGCCACAGGAGTGCGTCTTTCTGATACTGGGGGCCATTTATCAAATAACAAAATGATGTGGGAACCAAACTTATTTTCAGAGTGATTTTAGGTGCTTAGGTCATTTACTATTCGCTCCTTCTTAATGGAGATAGAATTTCCAGTAATGAGATCATTGTCAAGTCAAGATATTTTTTCATGGTATTTTGTGTTATGCCATGCAATCCAAGTGACTCCTTAAAGTGCTGTGTTGACTTGTTGGATGTGATACCTGGTCAGTCTGATGAAGTGTTGCAGTCACAACTATCATTGACCAAAGCTTTAAACTCTAAGGACATAATTGTACTTTATCATGTCAGACAGTGGGTCACTGTGTGTGGATGTGTGGCAGTGCAGAAGGCACTGCAATGTGATGCTGCTCACTGCCAGTTGCCTACACACTGTGGTAGTATACAACTGCTCACTGTTCGTGGGCAGTGGCAAACTGTTCGTCCTGAAAAGAAATAGCTGAAAGGGAGCCTATGAATTGCATCCACTGATGGCTCTGGTCTCTGTCCTTTAAAATATAAGTTTTCATCTGCAGTAGAGAGTACGTTGTATGTTTCTGACTTTACATTCGGTGGCGATCTGGAAGGAAAAGCAGCTTTTCACTGTCCTCAGTTTCATCTAGCTCAGTGTGAAGTTAGTCTGTTTGGTAGTGAGTAAAGGATTAACAGACCTTTTTTAATTTCAGGTTATTGAAGATACCCCAGAACCACCACCTGAAACATCACCATATAGTGAACTAGATCCATCAGGCGATCTTCGTTATAGCTATGAAAATATAGAGCAACAGTTTGCATGTGATTTGCCTGATAACAAAGGTGGTGAATGTGATGGAGCTGAGGGAGATGGAGACCTTTTTCTATCTCGTAGTTTTACCTTAGTTTTGGAAGGAGAAGAAGGGGAAGCAGAGATAGGAGACCCTACGTTAGTAGATGCTTCTAAACCAGATAGCAGAACAATAGATGAAAGACCCATGACAAATTTTGGAAATACTGAAAGCCAAGAACATGTTACAAATTCAGTGTCCACTGTAACTGGTGATCATGAATCTCAAAATACTGCACAGTCACTCCCATATGTGCCTGAACCCATTAAGGTTGCTATTGCTGAGAACTTACTGGATGTAATCAAAGATACGAGAAGTAAAGAATTTGCATCTGAAGTTGTAGAACAATCTATTCACGAAACTATAGGTAAAAAGGTAACTAGATTCCAGAAGGCAAAAGCCCCCTTAACACCTGTGCCAGAGGGAGTGGAAGAGGAAACCAGCAGACATCAATTAGAGTATGCCATTACTCCAAGAACACGCACAAGGGCACAGCTGAGTAGAAGTGTAAGTATCCTGTCAGCAGACCCTCAGCAACTACTGAAGACAGACACACTGGTTCCCTTTGGGCTGTCTCCACGCAGAAGTACCAGGCGAACAAAAGTAGCATCTGAGACTTGCAGTCTTCAAACAGAGGAAAATGCTCAAGAGGAGCAAAAAGCTGTGATGCCTGTTACTCCTAGGAGGGGTAGGAAACCTAAAGGGACTCATTCAGAAAAAACAGAAAGCAGTCATTCTGATGGACAAATCTTGTCTGACAGTACAGAGTCCCTAGCTGTTACTCCAAGAAGAAGATTAAGAAGAGCAAAGGAAGCTGCATCTGAAGTCTTGAAAGAGGCTAATGAGGAAATGTCTCTTGCTGAAGGTAGCATTATTGCCTCTTCTACTTCCAGAAGGACTAAAGGAGGAAAAAGTTCAGCTGGAGATTCAAAAACTGACCAGACTGACACTGATCATAAGATAAAAACAGCAGTCAGTCCCAGTAGAAGTGGAAGGAAATCAAAAAGCTTTAGTTTACAGTTCACTGAAAATAGTGTCAAGGATCAAGAAGTTCAGCCTAGTGACCAACTCCTTTCACCTGTGCCAACTAAAAGAGGCAGAAGAAAAAAGATGAGTTCATCAGAAGCTTCAGAAAATTCTGACCTCGATCTGCCTAAATCATCGCTTCCTCAAACAGAATTTAAACTTCCTTCCACTCCCAGAAGAAGGGCGAGGAAGGAGGCACAAAACGTCTTGGCAGACCCAGAGCCTACCTCTGCTCAGGAAGGCACACATTCAGGTGGGAAAGTAGAAGTCTTTGATACTCCTAGGAAAAGAACTCGCCGAGTGCGACGTGAGGAACCAGAACAAACAGATACTCATGAGCAGACACCTGCCCAGCCCAGCAAGGAGCCACCCAGGACTCCAGTAAGTAAAGGGCGTCGGGGCAGAAAGAGGCGATCGGTGTCAGAGGAGGCCTTGCCCCAGGGACCTGCTGGCAGTCCTTTGCTGCTTGAAGACATAAACCCATCAGGACACGATCAAAGACCAAGAGCTCTAACAGATCGTGTTACAAGAACCAGATCCCGCCAAACTGCCATGCATCAAAAACTGTTGGTTGAGGAAGATGAGTCTTTTCACTTCTCTCCTCCTCTCACAAAGCTGACAAAGAAATCTGAAGGTAGGTGCACTGTTTATATGCAAAATGGGGCATATTCCCCTTCTTTAAACCACAGAAAGCAAACTGTGAGGATGGCTTTAAGTATTGTAAAAAATGTAACAAAAAAATTTGGCAAAAGGCAATCCATCTTTTGTCTGAACTCTACATGACTACCTGGTTAGTTCTGAGGGAAACAGATTATGAGGCTGATCTAAGCAGTGAAATGAAATTTAAGCTGAATTTTTGTCATGGCCTTGGTTTTTGTCAGTTTTAAAAACCAAAGGTTACCTGTGAATATGTGATGGCCATCTCTTCCCCTCAGGGGAGAAGTAAAGGAGCCTCCAAATTCTGCTCAGTTTTGAAGTTCTAACAAGCTGCATCTTTCAACAACTATACAGCTACTTAATTATGTGATTGTTTTTCATGGGCATGCTTGATCAGCATAGTTAGTGTGCATAGGATTCTTCTAATGAGAGTCCATAATAACTTTTTTTTTTAAAATGTATAAAGGCTGTTGATGCCTCTTGAGCGTAACTTCTTTGATTATGTACGTACAGGTAAAATCATACTCTGGCGAGTTTTTTTTTCACAATTTAAGAGAATGGATACCAAGAGGCAATTTACTGGGGGAAAAACTACCTTTGCATTGAGGGTTTAAAAACCTGAGTGCACCTTTTATTTCATTTAGCTATTTTGCTCATGTTTATCAGCTGTAATTTAATGTTACTACTTGTTATGTGTAACCCGTGTGCATGCTAACAATACATTGTCATTTTAGCTGGAAAAGCAGACCATCCTGTGCAGTTTAAGGATTTAGATCCGGAATTGTCTTCTCAATTTGTCTTTTCACCCCCTCTTTTGAGGTCAAGGAGAAAAACTGTATCTAGCATTTCCCGAATTGTGAAAGAACCAGTAAGTAAAAACTCTAGTTATCCCATGCTCTTGAATTTTCCTCTGTACTGTTTTTTGAGAAAGTATGCATTGCATACTTTGCAATGCATTTCCTTATTCTTCGGATCTATATCTAAAAAGAGAGCTTTAAATGAATCAGCAAAACTATTTTTTTTCTTCATGAAAACTACCTACAAAGATTAGTTTTGAATCTGTGTAAGTCAAGAATTGTTAAAAACATCTGAAGGTACAGTGAATTTCTTTAAACGTACTTGGTATGTTATCTGCCAATTTCAGAATTTGATCTTCCGGGATTGTAAAATAATTTGAGGTGGGCAGTTTGTTATTGCTTTTGGAAATAACTTTGGCATGACTTCTTAAGGAAAGAAACAGTCATTTCTTCTGTAGAAGTGCAAGAACATTTGCATGAGTAACATTTTTATTGCTTTAACAAAGGAGCTCCCTGCTAAAGAGGAAGAGGATACCAAATCCATAGAGTCTGTGGAAAAGCAGGAGTTGAAGAGAGGTAGAACTCCAAAGTCCAAAATGAAGCAAGCAAGCAAGTATGAAATTATTTTTGAGAAGTGATTTGCATTTCTTTATTGTGCTAGTGATTCAGCTGCTGAGCACCTATTTCTTCCTCAGTTGTGTTCCACAAAGTTCTCCTCTGACTCTGGGCCAATTCAGCTTGCTGACCTAATGGGCACCTTCTTCACCACTTAAGGGTTTGGTTTTCTAATAGAAACAGAAGAGGGGAGGGATAGAGAAAGGCAAGTGGATGGATACTAATTATTGTAAAGATGTCAGGCTCTTACACTGTGTTATTCACCTTATGAAACCATACGCTTATGGTCTTTAGTTCCCCATAGAAGACAGGAAGGGGCCAAACAATGAGTAAAGAGAACTTCCTTGTTTGTGAACATGTTTTGTGGTTCCTTCTGGGAAACTGTTAGAGGAAAATGTGCCGCTTAAAAACTGGAATGGGGAGCTCTAAAAGTTGTTACAAATAGTGACCAAGAATGCTTGGGACAGTCTGGTAAGGAATGAAAGCAAAACCAACCTTATTTATGTACTTTTCTGCCTTAATTCTATCTACAGGGAAGCCCATGACTATTTCTTTGGCATGGATTCTGTAATTTAAGCTTTTTACTCCATTTTTTTACTCTACTAAATACTTTTGCTAAAAAAAAGTTGATTTGATACTTATCTTTCCTTTCAGGACAACAAAAGAAGCTTCCTGGTCACCTCCACCAGTGGAAATAAAATTCATCTCTCCTTTTGCAAGTCCAGTGGATGGAACAAAAGGCAAACAGAAAGAAACCACAGATGCAGCAGGGAAGACTCTAAGAAAGAACAAAAAAAGACTGTCTAATTTTCCAAAGCCAGTTGTGTGCCGGAAGATGTTGTAACTGTTTTTTAAGTTTATAATGTACACCACTGTTTGTAAAGTCATCAAAATTGTGTGAATTAGTTAAAAGAAGAAAAATCATCTAATTTGGAAGAGATAATTTATATAAATTATTGTAAAATTTCATAAAAAATGGTCTTCAGTAAGTAACTCCATATGGAGTACGATTTCTCAGTCAATGCAGTTTTCTATTTTATATTAAGACTTCATACATTTATATAATATGTAAATACAGCTTATTTTAGGAATGTTAAATAAAAATGTATACTTCACAATGTGCTTACTGTCTGATAGCTTTTTGAGGGAATATTGGGTTGAATGACCTGTATTTCTCAAAATTTTTAATGTTGGTTTGTGGGAGTTAGAGACTCCCTCAAAAGTGGTTCCAAAAGCTTTTTAAAGTTTGTTTAGAATTCCTAAAGGAAGTAAACATTTTAGTCATGCTAGTTTAAATTTTAGAAATTATGTTTGACCTTCTGGCACAAATAATTGGACTTGCAATACAAACTAAGAATTCCTTTACATTCATGGTTAAGTTGTACTGTACTGAAGTCAGAATGTAAACAATTGTGTTTTAAGCTGTGCAATATTATTTTTGTTTTGTCTTAAACTTTGGGAAAGCTGCTCTTTATAGAACTAGATCACACCTCAGATGTTTCACTGTTTCTTACGGTTTGTTGTCAGCAAAAAATGAACTGTATTGTTGGTGTGATACCTACAATGGCATATCAAATTTAAAGGGGTACTACCCACATACTTTGCAATTTGAGCCAAAATTATTTTCATAAGTTAAATGCTACTGGAATTGGAATACTTACTGCCTGTAAACATATTTTGTAGTATTTGAAGCCTGCATATCCCAGGACTGAAAACCTGATAGCAAAGCTAATGTAAAAGGTACAAAAATGTACAGAAATCTTAGTTACAAACCATATTTTTGAATAATTATTTCATTAACAGTCTTTGGTTAAGGAGTGAATGTCCCTATAAAGCTTCAATTTGTATAAATAAAGTCACAAACCTATTCTTTTAAAAGCAGACATGGAAGTACTATTTTGATGTGCAGTCTTTTAGACAATGGATTATTTTTCTGTATGTTAATTTATATATGGATGCAACTTTGAAGACTACAGAATGGTAGAACCTGATATTAAACTTCAATTGGTAAAAGCTACTACAGTTATTCTAAGACATAATTTATTTATTGACTAATAGCTTGTACATAGTGAATGAATGTATTAATAGCAGACTAAGCTTGTAAAAGAAGATTGATCTGGGGCCGTGATTTTTCTCTCAGAACAGGTGATACTAGAAAAGCATGCACTTGGATATCCTTTTTCTCCTTCAGGGCATATTCTGATTGACTGATTGAAAATTTTAGAAAATGTCAGATGTTTAAAGTGTGAAAGTGGCAGTTTGAATGAGACCTCTCAGTCAGGTTGGTAATTATTTTCCCTGAGAGTATTTTGTACTTGACAATATAAATATGGTCAAAGAGGAAAAGGGAGAGAAGTTCTAGCAATATTTTGTTATATTCAGGTTGCACATTGGAAATGCAGTGACTAGCTCAGAAAATTGGGTAAAAGGTTAAACTTTCAAAACTGGAAGAGAATATAGATGGCAAATCTGATTATGTTTTGTGTAGTGCACAAGAGTTTATGAAATACTTCCAATTCCTGTCAAACGGAATTGACTGAAATGCTAGTGTAGGTTGCTTAACAGAGTTTTAAAGTTTTTCTGTCATTTCTACTTACATACATGTATTTTTTTTGTATGAAAATAAATTAGAACAAATGAAAACATAATAGCTAGTTTTATTGATTTTTAGCCTTTTAGTTACAGCTCAGCTAAATTATCTTCATTTGGCTGTACTTAGGAAGGAAACAAGGAATAGCAATGACATGACAATTGTCATTAGATTTAATAACTTACTACAGGTTTTTAATTTTCTAGTAATTTTTTATTTTAAGGGAATTTTAACTAAGTTATATGTTAAATTTTTTAATTTTTTTTTTGTGCGTGTGATATGCTTAATTCTCTAGTGTTCACCAGTTTCCCTGAGGAGCAGTTTTACCAAGGAGAGTGATCATCATGTAACACAGAATGAGAGCTCAGAAATTTGAGGACATAGGAGGAAATGGAAGCAAAACCAAACACTGTGGATTTCTATCTTGAGCCTGAGAAAAGGAAAAGAAGCTAGCTAACAGCATTGAGATGGCAACATAAGGATGGGATTATAATGGGGAAAACAGATTTAATGTGAGTGCTTTTTGTGTAGGCTTACTACAAGTATGTGTAAGATGAGTGGAAAAGATGAATTGCAGATGTTTGCACATGTATATGAGAGGAAAGTAATACTGGTAGTGCCAATAAGGGTGTGAGCATCCTGTGAAAGAAGGAGGTGGTGCATGCATGCAGAAGGCTGATGGGGTATAGAGCTGCAATTTTCTTGCAAACTAGATGAGAATTTCACTTGAGTTACTTGATACAGCTTATCACTAGATAAAACATTCTTTTCTGTAGGAAAGTAGTTGCTTAAAGGATGTGTGTTTTTGTAGTAGAATTCTTGAAGTGCATTTTGTTGCATCTGCTTTGATCCAATGTCAGATGGCTAAAAGCTGAAGCCACGTTGCACATCTGTTCCTTTGGGGCTGAAACACCAGAGAAAATTCCTATCAAACATTGACCACCTTGGGATAGCAGAATCTCACCTCTCTGAAAGAATAATGGCAGATTTTATTTCCAGAAAAGACATAATAGGAGATACTAGTAAGGGCAGAATGAATAAGGGAGGTATTTTGTCAAGAGAAGAAATGTTTCGGTAGAAATGGTTCCCTTTGTTACCTTAGAGAATTAACAAACATTCCTAAGACTTTTTTTCTTCAAATGATTAGAATCTAAGGCTGTTGAAAGTGTTAGTTCCAGGTTATAACAGAAGAGTTAAAGCAAATGTATTTTACTTTTGATAGCTACCAGGTACTTAATGTGCTAATTGATTTACATTACTTTGTTTATTCGCCTTAATATTTATACATTCCCTGTGTGCAAGTACGGGCACAGATAACTAATTTGATCTCCCATCAAAACTTCCTGTCATGGAAGACTATTCTCAGGTCAGCACAATAAATTTATTTGCTGCAATTTCATCACTTCCCATGTAATTAATCATAAATATCTAATAGTAATTGATTTCTAGTGGGAAAAGGGAAACTATAGGCAGAAACCATTCCATAAATTCTCTTGAGTAGTTAGGCAGTGCTTGTAACCAGTTCGTTTAGACCAATCTGCAAATACTAAAATAATAGAATTTTAGATAATAACATAACATTTTTTTCTTTGATCTGTACTTTTCTGTGCAAAACTTCAGGGTTACCATTCTAGGAATGCTTTTTTCACTAAAGTAGTCAAGATAACGAGTCTGTTTGATATGCGTGGAGATGAATGTACTGTGGTTCATTTGAAGTAATGCATTTTCCAATGCACTGGTCTGTATGGATGACCAGTATGTGAGGCACAGATAAAAATGCAAGTTATGGTTACTGATGTGTCTGTTCATTCAGGTCACTTACCCTGTGACTGTCATGGTTGAAGACGAGGCTTATCCCACAGCATTCATTGATGTGTTGTGCATTGCTGCAGAGGTTGGTTTAAATCTGGACTAAAACATGAGTTATTAGTGAATGACTGATTGCTTGTTTTTGAATACTACGGTTAGGATTTTAATAAGAAAATAATGCAGGAAGTAGGTGTATGATTTCTGTAGAAATCAACAGCACAAGCATGTGTGACCTCAGGAATCCAGAGCACAGGAAAACATTTACCTGTTACATCTTCTGACCACGGTACCATCCTCAGGGACAAGAGTGGTATGCTCATCTCAGCAGGATCCAACAGTTACACAGGCCAGGTGAGATTTTATTCAACGAACCAATTAAAATCAGTCTTAGGTAATGCACTGTTGTAGACTGATCAGGTTTTTATGAACATTCACTTAAGTGTAATGCAAATCTCTGGTGCTTACCAGTTTACAGATTTGAGTAGTTAACCTAAATGTTATCTACGTTTCAGTTATCCAGCATCTCAGTGCTACTTTCAAGTATGTTTGGAAATCTTGGTTCCTAATTTAAACTGTTAGTGGGGTGCTCCTACAGGACAGCAGTGCTCGTGTATGCATTTGGTTGCACACCTATGAATGAAGAGGATGCAGCTGATTGTTGCTTTTAGAGAGGGATCTTTTGTGTTCTTGGGCACAGAGTGCTGGAACTTGGCCAGGTTCCAATGCTGATCTGCTGGTGTGTGCAGGCAGAGCAGCCCAGAGAAGAGCTATTTGGTGATTAGATGTGGTACAAGCAGAGGCCCAGCACCTGTTGAGTGCAAAGAGCTCTTCAAAGTCACTTGACATCAGGAAAAGAACAAGCAATACCACGTGGGATTGGCACAAAGCATCATTTATTTACAAGGTTTTCCACATTGCACTACAGAACATTCAAGCTGGGAAAAAGAGAAACTGTGGATAAGGAGCAACTTAGATGAAAAGCCATTGTGGATTCTTTAAAATAGTGAAAACTAATTCCTTCCCATCTCGCTTGCTCTATCAACATGGAAATGCCATGAACCTTCTTTGAATCTGAGTTACTCCTATTTTACACTGGTCTTGGAGAGAGGAAAAACCATGTACTGGATCTCTATTTTTACACTGAATTCTGAACCTGTAGCCTAGAACAGAACAGGTTGCTTTGGGGGAAGGTTGTGTTTAAGTTAGTGAACTTATTACTGCAAAGCTTAACATTTGGTGTCAGTGCCTGCCCAAGTAGTGAAGGGATGCTACAAATCTGCTAACCCAGGGCATCTTCCTTCCTGGCCACAGGAGCCTGCCCCAGTGCACTCCATACCTTGGAGGTGTTTCTGCCTCAGACCCATGGATGTGGCTGCTGCTTTCCTCTTGGCAGCTTTGGCCAGTACTGAGGCTGAGCATGTGCCATGCACGTGCATGACAACAACATGTCTGGGTACATAGGCTGCTGGAGACAGAGATGTGCCTTTAACATCTCCCATCTAGCACAATGGCAACTCACCAAAATGCCCTTCTCCTGCCTGTAGCTTCCCACACACACCTGCGTTTATCGAGCTCCAGGAGTTTAGTACAGCTTCAAGTCCAGCAATTTTCTGTGTCTCCACGCTGGGCTGCATCCCTGCTCTCTGGCTGAGGCATTAAGTCTTTCCAGAGGCTGGTTTCCCCTCCTACTCACTGGCTAGACCACCCCGAAGTTTGCCAGCAATTTACACATGTACATAGGGCTGGGGAAAAAGGCAGCCCCTCTCCCCTTGCTGGCACCTTGGACATAGGCGCCCCATTATTGTGGTCTTCAGACCAGCTCCTGGCACTGACACCTCACTGCCCCACTCGCTGGCAGTGCAGACACGGGCCTTGACTTTGGTTGCTGACACTCACAAAACGCCCTGTGGTCCTGTCACTGAAATTCAGGAATAAAACTCTTCAATGAAGTATTAAAAAGCTGGCATCACCTTGTTATGTTGCTGGATGCATTGGGGATAACTCTGCCTGACATCCTTGCCTGGCTTAAGATGATACATGTATTTTTTAATCCTGGTGGCTCTGACATTCAAATTATTAAGGGTTTAGGGAATCTCCCCTTCTGAAGAGTTGTGTAAAACCACCCATTTTACTTGACAATGACACGCTTCAAAAAAAAAAAAAAGCACACAAAGTGATTAAATAATGTTGCTGTGTTTTTAACCTGCGAAAGTCGCAGTGTAGTTAATGTTAGACTTTCAACCCTCAGAAGTACTGTAGTACATTCACATGTTGTATGGTAGGCAATTTGAATAAATGCTGTATTTGGAAAGAGAGTATTTCCACTAATGTTTTCTTAGAAAATGGTGGTATAACAAGTTTATGATGGTATTTCTGTATATCCATTTCTGTATATCTGAGATTTGCTACTTTGTAGTAATGTATGATCCTAAATACATTGGCCATCTGCACAGCATGTCCTCTTTATAAGGAATTGAGGGATATTTTACCCATTAGTCTCCTACAAGATTAGAGAAGGAACTGGTAAATGTTTGTGTGGTTTGAAAGATTATTATTCTATAAAATATATTCTTCAGGGTGATGCTCCAAAGGGCCACGGCACACTTCAGTGAAGATAACGGCATTTAACGGATATCATACCGATGGGAGCCTATTCAGCCTAAGGCGACTGAAGGCCCACATCAAGACCCTAAATCACCTTGTCCGCGAGCTGCTTTTTGCTGATGGTGCTACCCTTGGTGCTCACACAGAAGCAGCTCTGCAGCGCTTAACATCCTGCTTTGCAGGGGCTGGAGGTCAGCTTGAAAAAGACAGAAATTCTTTACCAACCTGCACCTCGGGAAGACTTCCATCATCCACACACCACCATAGGCAAGTCAGAGCTTAAGTCAGTCCAGCAGTTTAACTATCTCAGAAGTATCATTTCCTCGGATGGTAAGATTGACAGAGATAGACAACAGGTTAGCAAAGGCATACAGAGCCTTTGGAAAATCCTTTTTATAAGAGTCTGGTGCAATAAACATTTGAAGAAAAGTACAAAGATTAGTGTCTACAGAGCCATTGTACTGTCTAATCTTTTATATGGGTCGGAATTGTGGGTCATCTACCGCCATCACCTGCGACTCCTCAAACACTTCCATCAGCGCTGCCTCCGTGCGCTCTTAAACATCCACTGGACTGACTACGTGACTAATGTCACTGTCCTTGACCAGGCAGGGGTCACCAGTATCGAGGCCATGCTGCTGAGGACACAGCTGCACTGGGCAGGGCATGTCTCCAGGATGAAGGACCACCACCTCCTGAAGATTGTGCTCTATGGTGAACTTGCCACCAGCTGCCGCAACAGAGGAGATACAAGGACTCCCTGAAACAATACCTCAGTGTTCGCCATCAGCGCGCTTGCAGCAAGCATGGGCAGAGCCCTTCCCATATCTTCATTTGCCAAGCCTAGCCAGGATGATGATAATGATTCTATAAAATGATCTCAGTTCCTAGAGAGAGATGTGTGTTTGCTCTAGTGGTGTGCCTATAGATAATACCTCTTGGCAGAGCTTTAGCTGCTGTAATGTGTTTCTGTAATCAAGACACAGAGCAAAGACCTTTGCGCACTCATGTGTTGGATTATTTCAGATATCTCTTTGCAGGTATATATTCAGGTTTGTAAAGACACCTTGATGTTGCAAGGAATTCTGCAAAACGTGTTTAGATCTGACTAATGTTAGGGAAATGCTAAATTTTGAAAATGTGCCAAAGCCTTTACAGCCAAATTTGCCCATTATGATTTATAGGTTGCACTTAATGGTCTTTTCCAAACTTGTTGATTCTGTGATTTAACGCTTAATTCTCTTGCATGTCAAATGTAGTTTGTATTCATTGGAAATATAGAGTATAATATGCATATTATACTAGATATTTGCATTCTTTCATATTTAGGTCTAATGTAAGAATCTTTATTATACAAATACATGATTTACATTACGGTAAACTTGCTTAAAGAGTTTAAGGCAGCTGCAAAAAAAATTTGAGTCATCGAAGTTTTAAGATGAAGAATCATTTTTTTAAGATCAGAATCATCAAGATTCTGGTGTACACTCTGACAGACAAAAGTGCTTGTCAGTTGTTTGTGGGCCTGATACATTGCCCCAACAGTGAGAGTTTACCTGTTATTTCTTATTCATTCATTGTTTTTGTTCCGCATCCTCTCAGATGAACACAGCAGGATTTTTTCCCATTTATTAATTATGTTTAAATTGTGCATCTTAACAGATTGCTGGATTTGGTGGTTCGTCCTGTTCCTTCCTGTTCTGCGACACAGGATGAGAGCTGGCAGTCACTGTGCAGAGCTTCCACTTCTTTGGTGGCATCCAGCCCACTGAAATCCAATACACATCACTCCATCTCTCAGAAGAATTTTCCAAGAGCATCAGAGCTGAATTTACTGGAGACTCCTCTTGTGGTTAAGGTTTGTATTTTAAAAAGCTGATAGCAACCAAATGAACAAAAAGCTTGTGAGCTTTTTTTAAGATGAAACCACTGAAGTATTCAACAGAAACACTTGTGGATTCAAGTTGAGTTACGTTCAGTATGCATGACTGTATTCACAGACTTTTTGAAAGCAGTAAGATCGCAACAGTCTTGAAGAGAGAAGTTTATTTCTCAGTTAATTGCAACTTGTCCCAT
>VXBA01005678.1:0-189254 GCA_013399895.1 Serilophus lunatus
AGTCAATTTTTCTTTTTTTTGACTTGATGGTGCACACGCTTGCCACTGGTGCTGACTTGCTTGTCCTGCCTGGGAGCTGGAGGGAGGGAAGGTGTGGTTGTTTAGAACCACGACTTCNTTGTTTAGAACCACGACTTCGCTGTGCAAGGGCTCACTAAAATGATGACAGAAGACTGAACAAAATTAACAGCAGGGAAAACAGTTTATTTGCCCCTGGGGCTTTACTAAGAAACAAACTTAAGGGGAACCCCCTAAACTTAACACAAAGATAACCCCAGAAAACACAAACACAAAAAGAAGGTGCCGAGGGGAACAGATGGAGTCGCCGCGCCATCACCTCACTGGCCACGGGCACTCTGGGGACGCGCCGGAGCGACCGCCGCTGCCGCCCCCAGGGAGCCCCCGCAGGAGGGACCCCCCGCAGGAGGGACCCCCGGGATGAGGGGGGGCCGCTGGGGTGCCCCGGTGGCCACGCTCCCAGGGCTGCTGCCCGTGTTGGGAGCAGGGGACCCCGTGCCAGCCCCCTCCCCAGGCAGGACAGAGGCGGGGGGGTCTGTAAATAGCAGCGGGCCGGATTGAGGACCCTGGGGGGCCGTATCTGGCCCCTGGGCCGTAGTTGGAGGACCCCTGCCCTAAACATTTACATGTCTGGGAGATACAACACATGCACAGCACATGTGTGTGCGAGCGCAGGAGCCTTGGCCTGGAGAGGAGAGCATGTGGGGAAAATGTGCAGTGGGGTTTTGGCAGGCAGGAATGATCAGTGCTCCAGGTTTGATAGTGAACTTTTTCATTTTTAATTATTTTATTAATTATACTATTCTGAATATTTAATTTAGTAAAGGCTCGTTCCTCAGCCCCCTTCCCCTGAGGCGCCGCTGGTGAGGTGAGGGCAGGGTGGTGGGAAATGGCGGCGGCACCTCCCGCCTCCCCTCACAGCCTCCGTGAGGGGATGTGCCTCCAGTGTGAGGGCTTGGTGGAAACACTTGGGAGAGGTGAAAACACCTGAGCTAAGAGGAACGCTCAGGTGAGCTGGGCACAGCCAGAGGTACCAGCCAGGGCACAGGGCTGTAGGATGAGGGGTTCAGGGGTGGGCGGGTGCCATGTGTCTCCGTGAGGGGCTGTTTGCCCACAGAGCCACTGGCGGACCAAGGGGACTCAACACTGGTGTATTTTCACCTGGTGTAAACTCAGCAGGAGCCTTTTCTGTCCTGCTTAAACCTCTGCTTTTGGATCTGAAGAGAAACCTTTGCAGTGGGCAGTAAATCCTAATGTTGCACTTGCTCTGGCTTGTAAGATTTCTAATAGCGTGGCTTCGGAGATTTGCCACTTGGCAGATCAAACAGCTCTGAGGGCACAGCAGATTTGGGATGAGGGGGGAACTTGACTGTCTCCATCTTGTTTAAATGAGCTTCAGGTTCAGTACATTACGTGCTCATAAGGGAGTCTTATGTTCCCACACTGCTCTTACAGGCGTTCTCACACTGCTGACCTGACCTCCTTAATCCTGGCTTTCCTGAAGGAAAAGCTGATCCATCAGGCCTCCTGTACCTAAAATGGGATGAAAAGAAGCAATGGACCTATTTCAGTGCTGGTGTTTCTCAGGTACCTCAAGCAGCCTTGTTCTTTTTGTATTCATCTCTTATTTCCCTGGGAAGAAAAAAAAAAAAAAGGAAAAAACCCTCTAGATCTGAGGGCTCAAATCACTGAAGATGAGAAGCAGCAAAAGGAAATAAAGAGGTCAAACACCTAAGTTAGCTTATGATTAAAAAGAAATTAGTGGGGCTATTTTTAATTTGTTTAAATATATTACTTTCTATTAAAAAGGTCTTTATATTTCGCTAAGTATGAGATGAAGTGTGTCACCAGAGGAAGATTTTTCAGTTTTAGTATCTTTTCTCAAAAAATTAGAAGTCCAATGCCACTGAAGTCACAAACGTGAAGCCAGTAGGAATGGCAGCAACGTGGGGCTTTTGCTGTACAATACACTCTGGTCACCTTCCAGTGGGGCCATTTTAAGAGCATTCAAGACAGAAAGATACAAGCTGTGCATAACAGGTACATCGTGGGTAAGTCTGTGGTTCCACACAGGCCCCGCCCCAGCACTCAACCTCAGAATGTTGTGCAGCCTTGAGAACCAAAACTCCGTGTCTCTGCACTCAGATACATCCCAAGGAGTTGGGTCCCAGCCCAAGGAGCTGCTGGGAGCCCTCTTGGAGGCTGAAGTGCATCTTGTCTCTGAGTTTAGCTGCCAGAGCTTACGTCTTTTTTTGTTAAATCTGCTAGACTGTGGATATTTTCAGGCTGCAGCTGACAGAAATTAGAAAGGATAGTTGTAAACAAAGTTTTGTAATGCCAGAAGTCTATGACGGAGCTTTTTTAATCAGTGCACAAGCTTAACAGTGAGCTGACTGTTCCAGGGCTTTCCATGAGATTGCTTTTTTCCCCCC
The DNA here is from genome assembly GCA_013399895.1 of Serilophus lunatus. Classification (NCBI taxonomy): domain Eukaryota; kingdom Metazoa; phylum Chordata; class Aves; order Passeriformes; family Eurylaimidae; genus Serilophus; species Serilophus lunatus. The sequence continues at coordinate 2,451 of VXBA01005678.1, forward strand.
ATTTTTCTTTTCTTTCTTTTGTAAAACGAAGTTCTTTAAGAGTAAATATAGCAATTGGTTGAGCCTCTGCAAACCTGTGAGGGAAATCCACCATAATGTGTAAAATAAAGTAACACAACATTTGGTTAGGAATTTTTCACAAAACTCCAAAACAATGCAAACACCCTCAGTTTCTTGTTCTGTTCCCAGCTGGAAAGCCAGGCCGGAGTCACTGAACATTTCACCAAATCTTGCTAACCTTCTGAGCTGAGTTGTGAGAAATTGTTCTTGACATCACATGAGCTGGGCCACAAGGCAGGACTAATGTGATATTTGCTGTCGAAGGTTTCCTAGGAAACATGCTACTTAGAGCACTCAGCCCTCCCTGCCACCCTTCCCACATCCTCCGGCTTCACCCGCTCCCACAGGTTTTGCAGAGGGCAGCAATGTCCCCTCTGACCTCCAGGAGCCCTCGGCACAGACCTTGCCAGCTGAGCAGAGTGGGGCTGTGAAAGTTTTGAAGCTCACTCACCTAATTGTCCTTTTTTCTCTGATTTATCCCTCTCCCTCTTTTTTAAATTTTTTTCCCCAGCACTCTGGAATGGGAGAAGCAAGAGAAACTTAAGCTACATCCTGCAAAGCTGGAGATGGAGAGAAGGAAGTTTGAGCCTTCCCAGCAATCTTAAACTTTCCTGCCAAAGAGGGAACTGGTGGAAAAAGGTTAGGAAAATCAGCAGATAAATTACAACTTAACATGCCACAAGACTCCTCGTATTTTGCCTGCAGTTTGCAGTGCAGTTGCTGTTACGGTACATAACCTGTAGGGGTTTTCACCTGAGTTTGGTTCCCTAATTCACTCCCATAATCTCAGCTGGTGGCTGTAGAAGTTGTCCTCGACACTAGACCCACATAAATGATTCTTGTCATTCAGGCCAAACTTTTCAGCTTGGCCATTTGGAGCAGCAGGATAGTTCCCATTGAGGATGAGATGAATGGAGTCAGTTCACACATGTTAACCAAATGCAAATCCTCAGATGGAAACCCATGGTCAGCTTTTTCCAATGCTATTTTCAGAACTTCCACAAAAGACCGTGCTGTGATTATATGTATTCATGATATGTATATCATGTATTCAGCTCAAACAATATTTGAATGATGCATTTAGAATTCTTCCTAAAAAAGGACCATGCTTCTGTAAACTGCATCATATTTGTAAAAGAAAAAAAAATCTAGCTTGCTTTTCCTTTCTTTCTCTCTTTCTTTTTAATATATCATTTGATAAGGCTGTTAGAATTGGTGTTAATGCTACATTACACACAGACACACTTGTACATAATCATATGCATTTGCCTGTATTCCATACATAAACAACCCTATGGAATCCCGACTCTTCATTGTTAAGTTTGTCTCCATATTTTTCAAAGCAAAGCTGCTCTGGATGTCAAACAGTTGGGTTTTTTCCCCCTCTTTCACTGGGCTTTACAGCAAATACAGCCAAAAAAAATAATGCATTAGGAGTTTTTTGGGTGGGTATTTTTTTTGTTCTGGTTTGGATTTTTTGTTTGTTTTGTTGGTACAGGTTTTCTTTGGGTTTTTTTTGGCCTTTATTTTTGTTTTGTGTTGGGTTTTTTGTGTATTTTATTTTGTTTTGTGTTTCCTACATGGCCATTTATAACCACCTGTTTTGCCTCTTGTCTCCTCCACTGATAAAACACCATTTTTTTGACTCTGCCATTAAATGTCTTTCACGGTGCCAATATTGATTTCCTCAACCCCTTGAAGGCCGAGAGTGTCACCTCCATGATGCTCCCTGAGGCAACTGACTTGGAAAACAGGAGTGCCAAGGTTGCTGTTGCCAGGCATTGGTTTCCCACCAGGTAAGGAAGAAGACAAGTGGCCTTAAGTCACTGGCCTGATTCATTTCTGTCTGTGATTCCAGTCACTTCACTTTACCATGTTTGTGTAGTGAAGCTGTTTGGCCAACATGCCCTGTGGGCCTTGTCTTAGTAGTGAAAGTGCAGAGAGTGGAAGAGAAACTCCTTTCTGGATCTTTCAGGTCTCTCTTATGTTTCTGATGGCATCCAGGGCTGGCTTTTGGGCTGTCTTTCCAGTTTCAGAAGAGTAGCATCTGCTGGGCCCTGCAAAGCCACCGGGGTTTCACCTGTGTAAATCTGGGCAGAACTGGGATCTTTGTGTCCAGAGAAGGAGCTCTAGTAATACTCTTATTCTTCTGTTCAAATCCAGAAAAGCTTCTTCAAAGCACTAAGACCATGATGTCAGTCAGCTTCAGAGGAACAGCATCAGCTTAGATGAGAATCTGCATGCAAGTCTCAGGTCTGTACCAATCTCTTAGATCAGCATTTTTCACTGTAGAATCAGGATTTCCTTGCATGGAATCGTGATGGTTGATTTGCAAATCAACCCCCACCTGTGAGATGCCATCGGGAAATACATTGCTCATAGAAGGCAGAACATTTCTAAATTATGACAGAATATCCTACACTTAAGAATCTGGTGGGTCACACAGACATTTCACTGTTTTCAAGGTACTTTCTGAATGTCAGTCCACATGGCAGCATGTATAATATATGTCAGGGGCTATTGTTAACCCCTATTGCCAACTGAGGAAGGGAGATTACAAAACCACAACCTGAGTTATTGTTGGAGGCAGGACTGGAACTTGGGATTTCCTGGGTAGATTACCACCCTTCACTTCTCCCTCAGTTGGTATAATCAGCAGTGTCCTGAATGGCAAGAATGCATTTTTATTTGATAGTGTCCATCTTGGGGTAATTTCTGTTGTGCAGTTCCGCCTGTTGATGATCCGTTGTCTGCAGTGAAATGCTCACTGGCAAATCATATAAAGGCATCTCTGGATTTCTGCTATTGGCTACCTGTAAAACTTTGGGAGCCTCATCTTGAACAAACCAATCCTCTGTGGCCCTTTAATTTTTTTGTTCCTGGCTCCTGGCCATTTAGATGGATGTCTTACATCCTTGAGATGAACTTAGTGCAGTCCTCATTGACCCAGCAAGCCATTTTTCCCCCTGATGACAAGCTGGTATCACATTTTGTAATGACTGCTGCAAGATTGTCTTGTTAGGGAAAGGGCTAAGGTGGGATTGTCTTTAATGACAATGAAAGCACCTCATAAAACCTGATTCTTAGGTTTTACAGGCATGGCTCTAGAATTTTAGCCGATGCAGACTTAGTAAATCAGTCAGTCAAAAATTATATCAGTTGAAGTAAAATGTTCATGGCAGTCCAAAAACCTGAACATGTAGGTGATATGGAGGGCATTTTGTTAACTCTTTAATTGGTCGTTTGAGTGCTGGAGGCAGTAGCTAATTGCCTGTAGGTCAGAGTAGTCCTAGAGCTTAGGTAAATGTATATTGTCATATGTCACATTTTCATACGGCTCCTTTGCACGGGTTGATAAAAATGATTGCTGCATAATTAAAATTAAGACAAGGTGGGAAAAGTGATTCAATTAAACCCCTGAAGCCATTGCACGAATTATCTGAAGTACCAAAAACTAACGAATAGTTAAAAGTAGTTTTATCTTTTCATTCTTGAATCCTGAGGGTATCAAAATGGCTGGAGTCTCTCTCAAAGTTCTTAGAGGTGAGTTTTTGGGTGGGCAGTGCAAGTATGAGTCAGCGCAGAGGAATCCAGGCCTTTTAAAATACCAGCACACAGAAACTTTGTTACCTAGTTGTTTTGAATTGAAAATAACCAGACCTTACGCACAAGAGACCTTTTGGTTTCTCCACCAGCCCAGAATTATTTTGAAAACATCTGCAATATTTCACTCTGCATGCAGCAGGTATTATATACCAGGGAGGGTGATGACAGTAAAAATAAATGAGATATGTTGTAACCAAAACATCCCAAGTTTTACATCATACATTTCACAACCCTAGCAAGCATCCTGTGCTTTGACTTGAAGTCTGAAGGCATGTGGTAGTTTTACAAATGTCTATTAGTATTAACAAATATGTTCCATTATTAGACAGTGTGCCACTGCCCCAACCTCCCAGTGCAAGAGGTGAGTTAATGTGGCTTATAAAATACAAGAGTGCTGCAGGCACAAGGTATGGAAATCAGAGCCCTGGCTGAGCAGGAGGTCTCATTACATTTCGTGGGACAACTTACTAGAGGCCTGAACATGAGCATAAAAGCTGCCTCCCAGCTAAGGCTTTTTATGGTTCCTGTCCTTTCCCAGAGCAATACAACTTTAGGAGATTTAGAGCAACAAAGTCTGCACCTTTGGATACTGGCAGTCTGGCTGGGTTTAAAATGAGAGAATTAAGGTACATATGTTTGCACTGTCCCTGTGCTTTTTAGCTGAATTTTTTGATGACTGAAAGTAGCAGGGCACTGAGGAGTTGTGCTGTTCCACAGTTGTGAGATTTTTTTTCTTCATAGCTCTTTGCTGTTACCTGTAAACCTCCATTTCTGGGAAACACAGTGTTCCTTGGCCAGATTTACCAGGACTGTGAGACTTGTCTTCTGCACTGAGGAGGCCCAGTATATTGAAACTGGATAAAACAGTGCATCTTGTGAGGAAATAAAAAAGTCTTGTTGCTCTTCATTAGAACAGATCTGGAAGATTTTTAAAATATGCCCTAGTAGACACTGTCTGCAGCCATCCAAGTAGAGATGTCTGTAGACATTTCCCCTTGTAGAGGTGGTGTAGATTTATAGTATAAGTGAGGAACGTTTTTTATGCTTCCATCTCTTTGGAAGTTATTCTCATGCTGCATTTGAAAGTAACAGTTAAAAAACCTATTCTGATGCTTATCCAAACTTAATCAGAAACCTTAAATAGAACTAATTTATTATCACAAGTAGCACGTTCATCTAAGTACTGGCTTTATCAAGCCAAAAAAAAAATCCCTGCTGAGCACCAGGGTGATTCAGGGAATAGTAGGTTATGAAAACATGATGATGTCAACTGACTAGATGAGTCCTTCATTAATGGGTAAAGCTTCTGTAGGTAGAAAAAATAAACCTTCCTATATAGATTTCTGTGGATCAAAACCCAAGAGATGAGAGCAGACTGGAGAAGGAGAAAACTGAAACATAGAAGGTGTTCAAATCATGTGAGCCCTCTGCTTTCCTATGCTTCCTAGTGGAAAAGGAAACAGCCAGACATTGTCAGGAGTGTCCTAAAAAGTCAAAATTGTGAGTGGACATATTGCAGTCTCCCNACTTGAGTCTTTTTGGGTGTGTGTTCAGCCTAGGCTGCTGGTAATCAGAGACAAAATTTCCACTGCCTGTGATTTAAGAAAAACACTGCTTATGTGATGAAACAGAGTGTAGCCTTTTCTGTATAGTGTTGGCTTGAGACCACCCAAATGCCAGGTAAAGTATTGCATGGGACAAATTGAGGTTTTCCTTCCACTCCAAGGCATAAGCAGCAGGCTGCAGTTGCTTTTATAAATGCAGATTGGGATTTTTTAGGAGGCTACCAACAAAAACCAGGTTATGGTAAGGGCTGTTGTGGGCTGCACCAAGAGAGCGCTGAAATTCCTGCTCTGCATATAGGAATGTGGAAATGACCCAGGAGTGTTTGGGATGCCTGTGTGGATTTCATGTATATGTACAGTGTTGTATTACATTTATAGAGATGTATATGGCAATACCATACAGGACTAATGTGAGGCATGAAAGTTGTTAAAAGACATTATGTGACAGATTCACAATTTCTCCTCTGTGTATAGAGAGCAATTCAAGGTCACGGCACCAAGTTCATCTTTCAAAAGTGCCTTGTTTCACTGACTACGGAAGGCCTGGGCCAGTGCCCCACATTTACTATAAAAATACATATTTTGAGATACTAAAAAACCCCAACAGTTAATATGGGCTTTTTCAAAGAAAAAATACAGGCTACTGACACCAGCCAGGTCCATTCCTGTGTCAGACCCTGCAAATAACAAGTGTATGCAAAGAGGATTGAGGATGCAGCTAGGGTTTCTGGTGGAGGAGCCAGGAGCACAGCACCTGCCTGCTGGGCTTTATGGAGAAGACCTACACAGTGAAAGCTGTGGAAGGTAAAGGAATGCATCAAGGCTTTGGGGAAGTGATTTTAAAAGCCTCTGGAATTACAAAGGCAGTGAGAAAGGCTTCCACAGACTTTCTGGAAATGCCCTGTGAGTCACTGGTGGGTTCCCCTGGGAGCTGAATGAGGCAGCAGGAAGATGGTAATGGCCTGTTAAATTCAACAGGACATGGTTTGGTGGTGGGTGGTGGGACCATGGCATTTCCATGTGTTTTCACTAGCAAGCAGCAAAAGGACATGCACATCGTACTTCCTTTGGGGGACATTTTCCATGCAGTGAGGTGGGGATGTGAAGGTGGCTGCCTTCTCCCAGGGGGCCTGGAAGCACTGAATTTCCCTCTGGACTACCACTCCTGTTGATATGCATCAGTAGTTTAGCGGTATTCTCTTGTAAAGAGCAGGTTTTAGAAGGTGTTTTTAATACATGAGACAAACCTCATTTCCAGTGAGTTGAGGGATCCACAATCCTTGTGTTACCTCAGGGAGACACAGCCCTTGCTCACAGTAACTCTGTAGACTCCTTGAGACAACAGTATCAGCCCCTCAAAAAGGCAGGGTTATGAGATATTCCTTTGGCAGTGCATTTGCCCTGGGATGCATCTGGAACGGAAGGTCTGCTTTGCCATGAGTAGAGCTATTACAGTGATGTTACTGCCTTTCCAACAGGATAATGTTCCTTGGGTGTTCCCACCTTCTTCTGGCTTACACACAGGATGACAACAAGGCTGAAAAGACCCTGCTGGATGCCCAGGGAGGGACCAAGTTAGTAATGATCAGTGTTCAAAGAAAGATTAGACATGAATAGAATTGGATTGATTGCTTTAGACAACTTTATGACTTCGTTTTCCTTCCTAAAGTTTTTTTTGCGAGTTCTTTTCTAGTAAAATAAATCACAGTTCCTGAGAGAGGACTATGCAAATCCTCCCAATGTCACAGTATTTTTGGTGACTCACGGTTAGCCTTGATAAGTGAAAGGATGGAGTCTAGCATATGTCATGGGTGGAGTCAGGAATAATGTGCATCTTTGTGTCTGTTGACATATGACAGATTTCTTCAGTCAGATGCAGGCCAGGCTGAATTTAGCCACCTTGGCCTGCATATTATCCACGTGGCTAAAATTGCCAGTCCATTTACCCTGGAAATTATTACAGTGGTGCACTGCCAAATGCACAGTTGTATTGTTCCTTTGCTTCGTGCTGTTGGGTGTTAAATGTACCTCTGAGTCTTAAGCAAGTCTAGACTGAGTGTTTTTTGTTTACAAGAAATTACTGGGGAGAAGGGGGATCTTGGACTGTTCTTTCAAAATCTACCAAACCCTTTGTCATTTACTTCTAGCTTAGGTAGTTATGACTTAAAGGATAAGTAGGAAATAAAAGGGCTTATGTAAGAGTTCATATGATGGATCACTTGAATTTAGAGTGGGAAATCTGCTTTAGTGAAGGCTTGAGAAGGAGCTGGAGTGAGAGCCAGAAAATTCTGGGATTTTCTACACACAGCCAGAGATCAATGACTAACCCAAGTTTTTGAGATAAAAAATGAGCAGACTGTTTAGATCTTAGATGGGTACTGATGATAAGTCTCCTGATGATATGGAGATGAAGGTTCTATCTGTATGTAGAACAACTGATTGCTTGGAAATACTTCGCTATGCTAAAACTCCTGTCTTATGTCATCTGAATGCTGGGGCTGTCCAGGCTGGGAATTGTGTGAGTCCTTCTTTAAGGTAAGAATGTGCTCAGGTATCCCTGAAGAGCAGCCATTTGGGGCACCTCATCTTCTGGAAAGCTGTCAGGACCTGCATGCTTGAGAGGCATCCCAAGCTGGGGAGGAGATGTTTGTTTTCCAATTAACTCTTGTCTAAGAAATAGATCTAAAAGAATGAGTCTTCCGTTAGGAAAACTACTGCAAATGACAAATTCTTCACTGTTGTTCCCAAAGCAGAGAGATTCCTTCCACTGGGGTCACTCATTCTGCAATAAAAATTTTCTTACAATTCCATGAGGAGATAGTGTTATGTCTCCATGGGGAAAGGTTCATCTCTCTCTATGTGATTCTTCCTTTGTGTAGGATAAGGAAAGCAACTGCAAGGATTAGAGAGTAACAGCTCTCCTGCAGGAAGCAGGATTGCAGCCCTCTCTGGGAGCCAGCACTGCCAGTCAGGGAGAAACTCTGTTCTCATCACACAAACCACACATTTCACTGTGCACTTGCAAGGCTAAGGTTGAGCATAATACAAACCTACATCTTAGTCAGTAACACCTGCACAGAGAGAAGAAATATTATGTCCTTTCTTGTTTGTTTTGCAGAAGAGAACAGAGGATTGTTGGCACCAAGAGAAACCTTTTTTTTTCCTTTTTTTGGCTTTCACTGCCATTTTTCCTCTGCGGAAAGAGAGAGACATTCTGGCTGTTGTTGCATCTGTTTTCACTATTACCAAGAACAAAACTTCCATTTTCCAACTGAACTCAAGGTCCAAGGGCCAGCTCAGTTTCCTTCAATAATTTCTGAATTTTTCTCACATGATCAGGTCTTCTCATGATGAGCATGAGAAGGAAACCAGGAAGGGCAGTGCAGCTTTCCAAAGCAAGGTCTGTAAGGCTTTTTCCTAAAATTCTTGCAGATTTGGGGTGTGGTTTATTAAAAGGTTGTATTACAAAATTAAGTGGCTCTAGATGACTGGTCTGTTCTGCGCTGCCTGCTCCTGAAGCCTGAAAGGCTCTCTAGTAAAAGTAAGTCTGGTGATAGCTTGCAACCCAAATAATAAGCCACTGCCCTCTTGCATGGATTCAGCCTTGGCTCATGGGAATGGACACTCTGGGTGCATGTGGCCAGGTCTGTGTGAAACACTGCAAATAGTACCTGGAATGTAATGTGCCTTTTCTCACCCCATTTTCTTCCTACCTGCTTTCTTCCATTTCCCAGAACAACAGCATTTTTTCAGCCTCTTTTCTCCCTCCATCTGGCATTTGCCTCCTTCCTCTTTCATTGCAACCCACAAGTGGCTCTCAGCTGCTGTCTTGGGCCCTGTGTGGTGTTTGATAAACAGGGGCTAATGTGGAAGGAGCAGGTCTGGTCTGCCTGCCAGGCAGCAGGAAATGGTGGTTTTCCTCACAGCACCATGGTGAGGTCCCTCCAGCAGGAAGGCCCCACTCTCCATCTTCCCCTTCCACCCCTTCTCCTGCATCCCTGCACCTGGAGTGAGTCCTGGGCACAGGAGCCAGAGAGGTTGATTAAATTCAGTTAAAAATAAAAAATGTGATAGTTCAGATAGATTAGACAGAAGATAGATTAATTATTATTCTTTTTTTACTTGAGTAACTTGAATTTTCCATAGTAAATTGAATTTTTAATAATTTCAATAATTTTTAATTTGTTAGGTTTAGCTGGCTGAAAGGTAAATATCTGCAATTTGAGCAACACTGCTTTGTTCCAACTGGACACTTGGTACTGTTTATTTCTGGAAGAAAACACTGTACATACTCTTCCAGTGCCCAAATGTGAGTGTTCTTTCTAAAGTTTCCTTTCTAGGAGTGAACACCCCTGTAATAGTTATTGCTGAACTGTTTGCAGAAGAGAAACAGAAAGGGGCTACAAATGCAGCCAGAGATAGAAGTCAAAAGAAAGACTCTCAAAAATGTTTGGCACTGTTTGCTCACCTTTGGAATACATGTCCTGCTCCTCTTCTTACGATATTTTATTTTTTTAGTGTAGCTGGGTGAGCTGGTATTTCTCCTGCTCAAGCTGTCTCTAAACTTATATTTCCAACAGTGGCAGCAGATTATGAGATGATACTTATAGAAATGACATTATATCATTCTTTAAAATACCCATCCTGAAAGGCAAAATCTGCAGAAATTATAGGACTAAGAGGCCTCCTTTGAGAGGCAGAAACTATTTTAACTCGTTATTTTTAGAGCTCTGCAAATCACATATTTTTCTCTTCACTGGCAATTCAAGAAAAAAAAATTGGAAATTGTAATAAGTTTAAAAAAAAAGAGAAATTTTCACAACTTTTTTTCCTATAAAATGGAAAGTTGAAATGTGTCATTTATGGGCAAATGAGATGCTTTACTTTAATTTCCCCATTTTTTTTAGTTCCTTTTCTTAGGAAAAAAATAAAGAGAGAATGATCTGTTGTGGGATGGCTGCTCATGGGAATGGGATGAGGGTTCTTGGTCCTGGAGCACAAACAGTGACATGGACACATAGGCAGCTAAAGGAGTCCTTAGTCAGGTGATCCATGTGCCTGTGCATCCATGGACCTTGTTCCCACCTCCGTCACCTACCATGAGTTGTACCAGATTAAACAAAGAGATTTGACCTGAAATATTTCAGAGGAATAATGCTGATATGTCCTGTGATTGCTGGCATTATCCTCAGTTTCTTGAATTAGCCTATTAAGTCAATTGCCAGGAATGGGAATTGCTGTGCTGAGCTGTGTGGGGAGGCCCACTGCTCCTCGGGGAGGTGGTGGATCACACACCCTATGGAGCACCCTATGGATGCCACCCTCCCATCCTTCCTGCCCACCAGTGCTTGGGTGAGTCATGGCAACAGCTGTTTCCAATGAGGAGATGCTGCTGTAAATGGAGCAAACAGCTCTGGAAGTTTCTGGTGTTAGGGAAGGTTGAGTGCTGATTTCATTTTCATGGGAAGGATCTTGAAGAGGGTCCTGACTGGTTATAATCAGACACTAAAAACTGATGTGGTAGGGAGGAGGTGGGTGAAAAAAAAAGAGTAATAGTGGTACAATAATTCCATGTGGGTTCAGGAGAAACCGACATCCAATATAGCACAAAAGAATATTTGTCAGGGTTTGCTTTGGCTAATGCAGGATTTATAAACAGGCATACAGCTCACTAGAGACAGGTCTAGCAAAAATAGGTTTGGGGCAGTGAATGAAGATGTTTGCATTGTGAGGCAGAGGGACAGGAGGGTTAAATGATCAGCAAGGATCATTACGATGTTCTGTGAGAAAAATTACGTTTCTTGGGTGTGTTTTGGACAACCAGTTCACTGGATCTCACACAGTGAGACCTTGTGATCTCACACTCGTGGGGCAGTGTCAGAGAGCACCTCCTCTTGTCAGACACTGCTCACAAGCAGATGTCCCAGAAGGTGCAGTCCTGAGCTTTTCCAGCTCAGGAGAGGATTGGTTCAGTATTCATTGTCAATAAAGAACAGTAATGCTTCTGTTTCCTTTTTCTTTTCTAATGAGAAGACATCTCAGTAGGAGAAACTTGTTTATCAGAGATCTTGCTTCCAAAACTTTTTCCACAGAGTGATTCAGGCTACAATTTAAGAGTTTTTGTTTAATTACATTTTTAAACTTCCCTCCCTTAATTACTCTAATTTTTTTTTATTAACACCTAAATATGCTACTATTTGGGGCATAAACAGACAGAGATTACAATTAACAGAATAATTACACTCTTTTTGTCAGTGTAACCTCATGTTACAGAAAGTATTACAAATCCATTTTAAAACATATTAAATGTTCATATTAATGAGGATAATAGAGAACAAGTACCAGCAAACTAAATATTGTTAATGATTTTGAGCTATTAAATTCATTACCATTTCCTTTCATAATAAAGTGGTTACTTGCTAATTAGACCTTTTTTAACTCATCGTTATTGAATTCATTACATTGTGTGCAGTTAACCCTTAAAGATCTGCCTGCATATACAGATGCAATTAAAAAATAATTCCAACAGCATATGAAGCCGATACGCCGTTCACAATCCTGCTTGTATTTTTGACAGCAGCTCCATGTACTTTTCTCCTGGTACATTTTCTTGACACATCATGCCTAGCAGCTTCTTAGCTGTCACAGCAGCTCCAGCAACACGCACGATGGAAACATGCTGTATTCATTTCATTTAATAGCATTTAATGTTAAAACTAAAGTAGAACCCACTTGCTTGGCCAGGGAAAAAATTATCCATCAGCACACTAAATGGTTGACGTCAACATCAACTCTTCTCTGAGCTAAATCTGCTGAGAGTTGGGATGATTTACCTTTTCCTCCTACAGACACAGATGCACTTGTGCCTATCTGGGTATCTGGTCTTTCTCTGCAACTCTAGGTGGAAATCCCATCCCTGCTAGAGTTCATGTCAGAATTTCTCTTGAAACTCATCTTTCAGCAGCTCTGAGGTTGTGCTCCCTGCTTGGGGAAGGGGTACCTGCCACCATGTCTGTATCTCATCCCAGGGCACTCCTGGGAACTGAATCCAAAGGGCTGCCTTGCTTCTCCTTCTTCCTCTAGTTCTCACTCATTCAAAGCAGGGAGAGAGCAGAGTCTCCATCTGTTAACTTCTGGGTTTTTTCACCATAAACACTTTCCTTCTTCTCAAAAAAACCCAAAACACAAACAACAACCTCCAGCCACCCCAAACACTTTGAAGTTATAGGTACTTAAATAACACAAAGATACTTATCCTGCAAATCTCTGGGACTATATGGATAGCACTCCATCCTTGCCTGGTCGTGGCACAGCAACATGGAAGGAAAGGGGTAATAATCTCTGGCTGGAAAATGCTCTTTTTGGAGCAACTCTGCCGTGGCTGTCGCAGCACCAGCCGCATTGGCAGCAATTTTACTTGGGCAGGAAAGGCTTCGTGACACTGCTTGCTGCTGTACCTGATAGCTGGGAGCTGGGCTGATGGATACCCTGCAAATCCAGCAGATAACAGATTAGATATGCAGGTCTTGCTTGGCTCTGGAGGAATGCCCCTCGGCCGCCCTCCTTCTGCTGCCAACACACCGCTGTGTCTTGGCGTGGGTGAGATATGGGGGTGCAGCTCTGGGCCCGCTGCTGGGCCCCTGCTCCTTCCCCTGGCTCAGGCACCGCAGCTGCACCACAATATATAACAACAGTAACACCACGTATTTGTAACCTCTGTTTTATTTAAAACCAGGTCCCTTTCACCTGTAAACAGCCAGGGTATAAATGTGCCTCACCAATCACATTGGACTATTGTATTATACAGTCTATTGAATGTTTTTGGCAGGCATGAGCCCCTGTGCTACTGTGTCCTTATTTTATTATTGTTTTGAGGGTAGAGCTGTGTGATTATCCATTCTTGCTTCAGGCATAGCAAGCCATCTGGAATGCTTATTAAACCCACAGGCAGATCAGAAGGATATAACTCTGATGATGTACATGTACATGGGCTGTACTACATCATCAGAGCATTGCTCCTCTGATGATGTAGTACACATTAGTGGGCCTAGATAATGGATTAGAACTAGCAGAGTGAAAGTTAGACTTTTTGAAGGATGGATTTGGTGAGGGTTTTTTTCTCCCTCTGGGTAACTGCTGGCATAAGATGTGGAAAGGAAAATTTAAAAGTGAGCCAAGGAGGCTTCAAAACTTGTAAGTGCTTAGCTTGTCAATGGGGAGGGACAAGTGGTGATCAAGAGGCTTAAGGAGACAGCTTTGAAACCCTGAATCATTGCAAAGAGGTCATATGTACTTGTCTGCTGAGTGAAAAGGGACATGGAGTGTGTCCAGAAATAATGCTGCTTCTCCGATCCTCCTTTGGCTGGTCATCAGGGAGTGGGTTTTTGGTAGGACTTTGGCTTTTCATCACACTTCAGTCCCTCATCAAAAACCCAACACCCTGTGTTATGACACATAGAACTAGTTTTTCAGCAGTTTCCAAATTTATGCTCATCACATATTTGCAAGTACTATTTAGAAATAAGCTTTTCAAATGAACGAGGGATCTGATCAGCTTTCAAACTAGCCATGTGTCTCTTTTCTGAGTATGAAAAGAAAATCAACATCAGTAAAAAAGAAAAACAATCTGGGCACTACGTATGGGCTGTAGGTGAAGGAAGGAATAACTATTTGCATCTCTGTGGAGTTCTAAATATAATTTCTATTCCTCTTTGTTCATAACCCTTTTTGCAATGCTTTTCCGAGGTAGCTGATATTTGTCTAATCATGGAAAGGTGTTTCGTGTCTAAACAAAACCTTTTCCTGTGAAAGCTGGAAAGGTTCATAAAAGTTAGGTCATTCAGTCGGGAAACTGAATGTGTGCTATGCAATTTAGATAACAAATTGCACACTTTAAATATCAAACTGTAAATATCAAGTACTCAAAAGAATATTGACATTTTTGAGCAATTCCAAAGAGTTACAGAACTTTCAAAGAGGAGCCGTGCATAGTGAACATATGCTCTAAAATTCACAGCTGCAAAGTAAGGCAAATGCCTCTTTTAACAATGGCAAATAGCAAGTAGGGAAAGGCATGGGTCACATTTTATTAATGCTTAGCGTGTCTCTGGTTTGTCAACACCCTCACTGTGGGCTGTGTACACCTGTATGGCTGAGGGGAGGGTGCAGCATGAGCAGGGAGATGCACGTTCATCAAAGCAGCAGTTAATTACTTTGGGTGCAGAGCAGCAGTACTGTAGCAGCACTTAAGCAATTGCTTTGCCAAAATCTTTGTTTTAGAGCAACTGTGTGTCTCTCTAGTGACCAGGTTACCCTGGAGGTGTAAAGGAGAGTTAATAAAAATTCCCAGTTAGTAGACTGGAATTCATCATTTGCATGACTCTAAACTGATAGTTTCCCTGTTGACAGATTTCTGAGGTTTGTCTTGGTGAAAGACTGTAGTGAGCCCCAGTTGTGAATATTATATGCTTCCCTTAACCTGGGCTTGACTGCCACTAGGAGGGTTCTATCTTTCTTAGCAAGTATCCAGAGAAGTTTCTGTTTCACTCCTCTGCAGACTAGAAAGAAACTTGGAAAACTCTTCCCTCACACTGCCAATCAGACGGTTCCTTTTTGGATAGTCCATGCTAGCACAGCTCCTAGGTAGCAGTCTTGGCAGGAGGGGGTGTGTGTGGGTGTCTGGGTGCACGTGTTGATTTCCAGATTTGCGCCCTTCTTACTGAACCATCCAGCTTTTGCCCTTTTTCAAGCCTTCCTTCTGTTCTTTTCCCTGGGTATGTTTCCCTGACTGTGTTTTCACTCACAGACACACCTTCCTTCTCTCCCACATGAATTTCCCTCCGTCCTCTGGAGCCTGCTTCCTTGCAGGCTGTTGCCTTCCCCCAGCAAACCCGTTCATGTTCCCCTCTCACCTTCCCCTGCCAGTTTGTTCCTCTCCACTTTGTCCCCAGCTCCAGTTTGCTGGGGAAGGAGATGACAAACTGTCACTTTCTCAAACACCCTCCACCGACTACTCTTAAAGAGGCAGTGGGATAAATGAAATTCAGCATTCGAAAGGCTCAACTCCTCCAGAAAATATTCCACCCACAAGTGGGGAGCTTCAAAATCCATTCCTAGCAGTTAATGCTCCATCCTAAATGACACAGCTTTTCAGTAGTGACATGTGCATTGATCTACATTACAAAAATAAGAGAAATTGCACTTCTTTTCAGCAGCAGATAATTACCAGCATACATCAGGTTCCCTCCTGCTGATACCCACAGGGTGGAGGGGATGGGAGTGGGCATTAGGTGGAGGGGACGTGGAAGGCTTGCACGTTCAGCCAGATAAATAATATTGATTAGGATTTGTGTGGAGCCTCGGCAACACCCCTCTTTGCTGGTTTTATTAGCCACAGGGGGACATTCACTCCAGTTAAAGGATTTCACCCCAATCATGTCTACCATGCAAAGGTGCTAGTTAGGCTGCATGCAGAAGCAAGCTGAGAGCCGAGAGGTTCTTCAGCCCGTAAGAGAAAACATCAGAGCCAAGTGGCTGTGGCTGGATGAACTGTGGGACAGACACGCGTAAGAAACACATGTAAGGAACTCCCACTCTCCATCAAGGGGGCACAGGCACCCTGGCATAAGTGCAGAATTCCCACTCGCCATTCTCTGCCACCCCAGGCAGTTTGGAGGCTTAGGAGCTGTGGGAAGTAATTCCCGATGGCTAACTATTGATTTCCGTAGTCTGCACGGTGAAACAACGTGCACCGCTGAGGCAAGGGTCTGCCTGAGGAGTTTGAAGGGTCCTCATTCTCTGGGGTTTGGCTCTGGGTGCCCGAAGAGCATCACCCTGTGCAGGCGAATTCAGCTCTGCAGAAACTTTTGAGCTCGTCTGCAATGAGCCCCCCTCGGGCAAGAGACACTTCAAATATTTGTAAGGGAAGGGGTGCCACTCACCAGCCGCCAAACGCCTGCGCTGCCCTCCGGCGGGACAAGGGCTTTTGCCTGACTCACCTCTCCTTGGGGCAGATGTCTAAAAAATCACTGCTGTCATTTTTCTGGCTGAACCATCAGTACACAAAACCACCTTCATTTTCACAGGAGTGCTGGAAAAGCTGCAGCTCGCAAGGAAAGGGGCTCCTGCTGCCTACCTGGGACTTTCCCATTTCTCACTTCATCGTCTGTCTGTTCTTTAGAGGCAAATAAAGCCCCTTGGCAAGGGGACTGAAAGTGCTCTCTGGGTCTAAGCACACCCCTGTGTGTGAGCTCGACTGAATTTCCTCTCATCAGTGAATGCAATCTGCCGTGAGAAAGTTTTACGAAAACATTCTTAGATAATTGAGACATTCCCAAACAATTAAGATAACCAGATGTGTCTGTTATTTGTAATTACCTGAACATGAATTCTTTTTTCAAGAACAGTTCAGGTTTTTTGTGCTTTTTGAATTGCTTTAGATAATGGATAGGAAGATTAACTCCTGAAAAGTAATCTGTGGTTTGTACTAGTATGTCTCATTCTGATGCAAAATCCCCTCCTCTCAGAATTAAGTACTGGGGCTGAAACAATATGTGAAATGAACTTTCCAGTTGTGCTGTACTTGTGATCCACTGCCTGCAGTGCCCTTTCAGGTGACACCATGGGGTGAACTCGGAGGCTTAAAGTCTATGAACAACCCATGAAGAAGATGCTAAAATGATTTCTTCAAGCGGGGAAAATTGCTGAAGGCTGGAAAACGGTTTCACAAACCACTTCGTTAAGTAGCACAGTTTGAATAAAAAGGCTTTTGCACATGCTGCATTTGCACCAGGAGCTTCTGCTACAGTTTCATTTTACTTTACCCAGTGCGGCTTTCGCTCCATTGCAGCGCGCGAGGAGAAGGAGGTCGAGGCAGCCTGCTAAATTCACAGTGTAGTAAAGACACCTCTCCATTTGGTCTCTCATTCTTCTAGTGCTTATGACTTAGCCCACGTGTCGAAATTGTTGTTTTAGGGCAGTAGTCATGACCTTTTGTTTTTGAAGTCTTCCCCCTTCCCGAAGTAGAGATTGTATCAGAACTGGCTGATCACATGCAGCAATGGGCTCTTCATTTGACCATCCCTTTTTCCAGAAGCCTCCATCAGGCTTGCTCCTGGTGGGTTTCCCTGCTGCTGTGCCTGCAGGCCGTGCTGCAGACAAAAGTTTCATCTGGACGTTGGTTCCACTCCCATTCATTGCAGTCTTTTTGTGGGCAGCTCCCTACATTCAGCACCTTGGTCCCCCAGGGGACTGTATGCCGGTGCCTTTCTGCACCAAGAGCTGTAGCTCATTCCTCTGTGCTGGTTATTTCTGAATTGGGGTCATTACCTCTTGCAGTCCTCCACTGAGCTTTGCACTGATGACTTCCTCCAAATCCCTTCTTCTCTGGTCCTTCTCCTGGAATTGTCTTTGAGGAGACACAGGCAAAGGGAAGCACTGTTGCAGCTCAGGGCAGTTAAGCTGCTTAATCACAGCTATTATCCTCATCTCAGGTACATATCTTAGTGCTCATCTCATAACTGGGCACTGGAAATAGGAAGGTGGGAAGTGTCCAAATCCCATGGTTCTTGCCTATTTTTTCCTCTCCCGTTTACTCCACTTTGTGAGTCAATGACCTCACCTGTCCTTTCCCCTGGCAACTTCCTCCTGTTCTGTATGTTTACCTGTGTTTATAATAAATAGTAGTAAGACCAGTGGTGTCACCTTTGGTCAATCCAAGAAAAGTGTATTTTTCAGAAAAAAAAAGTAATTCTTCCATGAGTTCCTGGTGACTGGTGAGTTCAGTATAGAGTTTTTTTCTTGAAGCTCATTCAAACCTTCCCTCTTGACAGTTTTGCCCTGGGCGCTGTTATCTTTGTTGTCCCAAAGGAATATCCTTGAGTGTGTTAGTCATGTACATACCAACTGAGACTTCTGTCACCACTTTCCAGCCTGCTGAGGACTTGGAGATCACAGTCTGGGTGCTGAAAATAGAAGTGGCTTAAAGATGGGTTGGAAGACTAGTGAGAAATGCTTGTTTTCACTGCTGCTAACTAGTTAGGTCTACGCAGTACGAGCTGAGTTCCATTCTCTCTGCTGCACACAGTGAGCTCTGGGACCTTTGCCCAGGTATGAGGAATACATGGTGGAGTACCGGGTTGTCAAATTGCCATCTCCCTCTCCTTCAAAAGTGGAAGGCATCATTTAGGTGGTACTTGGGAGCCAGTGATATTTTCAGGAAGGTCTGAGCATTTTCCATCCCTGGTAAATGTAAAACAGGATTTCTGGTGCACAGAGGCAGTTTGTCACTGATTTCTTCACCTGATTTCTTCAGGTGAAATCAATCAAATCAGTCCTTTTTATTATTTTATATTGTACACGTTTTTTGTGTTGCAGGAAAGGAGCACGCACCTTTCTTTGGTATGACCATTTTGTGTTAGTCTGTAGCTCCACGGGCTGAACTTCATTGAGCTGAACTGTGGACTGGTGGGAAGAAGGTGAATTATCTGAAGCAAACCATGTGCTGAAGTTTGCTTTTAGATGAACTAAGACTGTACAAAGACTGTCCTGGGATTTCAGGAGTGGCTTGAAAACCTATAATGAAGAAGAGAGTTACACAAAAGGATTTAATTTTAATAGCATTTTTTGTGAGAGCGAGGCAGAAGGCTGGAGTCTAGTCACACAGAACCAAATATAAGGAAAGGGAAGCAGAGGGAGAGGAAAACTGGGCTAAGTCAAAAAGATGACAAAAGTTATAATAAAAAAGACAAGACAGAAGCATGAGTCTTATGAAAGGTTGGTAGAAGAGTGTTCTCTTTGCATGTATTTAGTAGTGTGGAAAGAGCAAGGCGAGAAGGGGAGGGAAAGGAAATTGAGCCTAAAACTATTTCTGTAACTACTGAAGAGTGTTTTTTTCTTCCCTTTTCTTGGAGGTTTCATTAAAATGTGTGAATGCCTTTTTTTTCCCCAAGAATTCCTGAGTGTCGTTTTCTACTAACATTAAAGCAGACATCATAGTTTTATCATGAACAACACAGAAGATGTGGCTGGAATTGCCTAGGAAAACAAATCCATGGATTATGTCTCTTTATCAACATCTAAATCTCTTGTCAGATACAAGTTGGTCTCAGGGAGCACTTCCAGGTAAGCACTTGGGGGTTTGGCAGGGCCATGGGAGGCGCTTCAGGCTTGGAACGTCCCCTTTCCATTCCTCCAGACTGCTCAGTTCCTTCTCTGTCTCTGCCCAACAGTCCCCACAGGTATAAAAGGGCAGTTTACAGTAAATGCACTGTGCAATTCATTGCCTCTTACTTTCCAACATGCAGAGGGACAAGGAGGAGAACCATGACAGGACTAAGCCAAGGATGGCTGAGGACCGCTGAGCCCCCTGCACGAGCAGCATTCAGACCTGTTTACCCAGCCTGCCCTCATCACAAATCTTGTCTTTCCAAATGAATATTTTAACGGAAGGGAATTGTGTAGATTGTTAGTGTAGCTTATTAGGTTTTAAAAATTCATGTTTCTAAATTCCCAGTATTATTTTCCCCTCGCTTTAAAGGAAAAATGAAAAAAGGAAAAAAAAAAAAAAAGGAGAGGGGGGGAATCTCTTTTCAATAAGAGTTTAATTGTCTGTTTTATCTGGAAGGCCCTCTGAATTGAAACTCCCTTCTCCACAGTACTACCTGAGCACTTCACAATTTTATTCTCTTGAAGTGTCTATCTTACCATTTGTCTCACTTTCAAGCTTTTAGCTAGAACTGGACATTTGTGGCCAGACAAAGGAATTTAAACTAAGTAGCGTGTTATGGAGTACTTCAGGTGACTCTGCTTGGATTATATCCCTCTGACACTACAGCAGCTAAAGCAAAGGGCATTAACACGAGTCTATTGAATGTGGACCTGCAACTGAGATGAGAGAATTTCACTGGATTTCCCATTGCAGCTTTCTAATGACCTTACCCCTGTGTTTGGGAGATGGCTGAACTAAGAGAAATATTTTATCTTTTTTTGGTTTTTCTTTTAAGCTCCTAAGGAAAGATGTTTGTCTACCAGGAAATGATACAGTTTACCTGGAGTACCTCAGGGTATGAGAATTTGGTCTTCTGTCTCATTTCATTATCAGCCTGGAGCTTAGGTTTGAAAATGGAGTAGAGTAGGTGGTATTTATACTCTGGCAGATGGGGCTGCCTTGTAATACGTGGTGAGGACAGACACCTGAATCTGGCAGGTGTTGCAATAGTGGACAATACTGAATATGAATGGTAATTCAGTTAAATGACAGATAATCCCTCCTGAAAAACTCAAAGAGCCACTGGACTGGAGCTGCTGTAGGTCTGTGAAGCAGTAGCTGCCCCAGAAGCACCTTGTTGTGCTGGCAGGCAAGAGTACCAGCAACTGGGAGGGAATTTGGGACATAAACCCCCTCTGCTGTTACTGTCAGTACTCAGGTACACTGCAGGAGTGCCTCTTCCAGTACTGCTTAGAACCAGTCCAGAAGGCATAAATATGCTAAGCAGCTGTTAAAGGGGGGAAAAATAACGTGTGGCAGAGGAAGATGAAGGATATGCATAAAAATATATAGAAGACACTCCTGATCAAAATGTGAAATATGCCATTTTTCTGTTTGCGGTGCCGCAGGGTGCGGTAGCCGTGCTGGTGGCAGGGCTGCTTTTCTATTAAGGGCAAACAAAATGAAGGTAAAATTTTAAGTTGAGGAATTTTTCTGCTGCTAGAAGGCAAATTACTACACGCACTACTACAAAAGAGCAGGGGTAAACAATACAATATGCTGGGAATTGCAGATGCGTGTGCGGGAACGCCGTGAATACATTAACTGCCCGTGTTGTCAAGGCAAGTGACAGCGGTGACTGAAACCCAGAAAGGGGCTCCTGTCAGCGCAGCCCTCGCCCGGGCACAGTCACATCGCTCCTAATAACAAAGTCTATTCCGTTTACATCTGACACGGGCAGCCAGAGCCTCTGGTTTGGGGAGTTTTATTTATTGTGACCCAGGGAAGTCCACTGAGCTGCTCCATCAGGCTCCAGCCTCCTGCCGTGGCAATTTGACCAATTCATCCACGTAGGTAGGACTGAATTTTTGCACCCCTCTTTCCTCTCGGTACATTTTTTCCTTCCTGCTGCGTTGTACTGTAAAAAGGACAAAAAGGAAAGCACAGGAGTAAATAAAGGAAGCACTTCTGGAGCCATGCCTTGGATGCTCTGATCATTCATGAAGTTATTCCATGGGAGGCAGCGAGTCGTGGAAGTTTGTAGTTTTTTCCCCTACAATCTGCACCAATCTGTTCAGAAAAGGGACTGCACAGCCCCGAGTTTCTCTGTCCTCGTGCTGTGCACGTCTCCAGGAAAACCCTTCAAAGGCCGAATCAGTAGATTTAGTCCATGTCCCAGTTTGATTAAGGGAGGTCTGTATGTGCCTTAGCCTGGGCTGAGCATATCCAAGACAGGAAGGTAAACATCCCATTGTGCTACATATGATGAAAGAAAATCCTGGAAAACGTTGTGCTTTTCTATGAAAACTGCCAGAGGCAGATTATTAGGTCTGAATTAAAATGCAGACGAGATTCATTAAATTGTTGACCCTGCCCCCTCCAAAAAAAAAGTCAGGTTGCCATCTTAAATTGACAGCATTAGAGACAAATTATGTGCACTGATTAATAAGTGTGGGCTAAATTACGGCTCGGAGAGCGGGTGGAGCGCTGTGGGAGCAGGAGTGAGGGAGGGAGCAGAGGAGGCCAGAGCCATCCTGCCTGTGGGCACAGGGCACTGCCAAGGGGTGGGGGGGCCCTGTGGCACCAGGGGACAGAGGGGGACAAAGGATGATCAACGAAGGAGCTGAGGCTCCTCCAAGGAACCCATTCCCTCTACAGTGGTGACATGGCACCCGTGGGACATTTATGTTGGGAGTGGATGCTGAGCTTGGGGACTGTGTTACCTTTTTTTCTTTGGGATATAGAGGGAACTTTTCCTTAAAAAAAAAAGAGGAAATAAACCCGCCCAAACCTTAGAAGGTCAGATTTCAGAAGTTAAATATGAAAAGTAGCATAAATTAGAGACTTGAGAAGCTAATTTCCATCACATTGGGGGAAAAAATAGTGACCATTTCACCATTTCAAACAAAAAAAGGGAAAAAGCAGGCATAATAGTATGCATATTACCCACAAGACATAATTCTCTGAAAATACTGTGACCGGTACATAAATAGCAAAATGAATGTTATTAACATGTTAATTTTACTAACCCTTTAACCTATTGATTAGCCAAACAGAAGGAAACTGCATCTTCATGCTTCTCCCCCCCCCTTGCTTTTCATGTAATTGGATTCAAATTCACATCTGTAGCTACTAAACCAATGTTTTCAACCTTTCTTCCACACCTCCCCACCCCCAACTGTTTAACCTCCCATCTCCAGCGCTGGCATAAATGTAAAGCCTTTATTTGTGAATATTCCGATAAGCACTTTGCCTCCAACTATATTGTTCAAGTACCAGCATCATTGTTACAGCTGTAATTGTTACTATCAAGACACAGTTCTTTGTAATTAGAAAGTCAAGATGGTATTCAGCAGTATGGCAGCACAGATTCTCATTTGTTAGGCTATTAGAAAAAAAATGTTTACAGAGAAAACAGTGTCATTGTTTAGTGCTCTTAATTGACCATCTGCCTGGTAAAGAAATGTCCAAAGAAGGATAAATAAGACTATAGTGCACTTATTTATTTATTTTCTTT
This sequence comes from Serilophus lunatus, assembly GCA_013399895.1. Taxonomy (NCBI): domain Eukaryota; kingdom Metazoa; phylum Chordata; class Aves; order Passeriformes; family Eurylaimidae; genus Serilophus; species Serilophus lunatus. The sequence goes on from VXBA01005678.1 coordinate 25,405, forward strand.
GTGCAATGAGTAAATTAGGAAAAGCAACAGCAGATCCAAACTAGACAAGACATTGCTAAATCAGGCTGCAAGTGAAATCATGTCATGAATACATTAACTTTTATTTCTCTCAGTGTCAAGACTCATGTCTGCATCTTCCTCAAAGTTTGTTGGGAAGAAAAAGGAGGCCAGATCATGGTGGGCACTGTGGAGTTGACAGCATTCATCTTTTAACAAAGTCAAGCATATGCTGCTTTGAGTGCAGCATCTTTGCATGCTCAATGACGTGTTTAATGTCACCTTTCCCACTGTAAATCATCCCTGAGTAAATCCACAAGGGAGAGTGGTACTAGGAATTAAGCAGGAGAGAAATAAAATTCATGACCATGTGGTTCTATCTCAGGGAATTTGGTACGTATTGACAAGAGAGATTCACACCTGACGGGGCCGAGAGCTAATTTGTAGTAGGGCTGTTTATCTTCTGCCTGAAAGGAATACTTTTTCATATTTAATGTGCATTTTCCTCATCTCCATGTGTGTATGTGTTTGTGATTTAACGTGGCTAAGGGTGCATCTGGTTTTGCTGCTTGGCAAAAATGTAGTTTCAAATTTCAGATTAATTCAAAATTCTGGGTTTTCCCTATGAAGAAGTGAAGGAGGGGCAGCTTGGTCTTCAAAAACCAGATTTGATGTTTTCAGTGCACAAGGCACTATCTTAGGTAGGGAGTGTTTGATCTGTTCTTGCAGCATTTGTTTACAGTTTTGAAATGAGAACTGAAAAAACCCTGACAGTATTACCATGCTAAACCAATATGGCAAATGACCAAACTGATCTTTTGTACTATTTGTCTTCTAACATTCCAGGTGGAAATAATCCAGTACATTTATATGTTGATTTATTACAGTATAGAGTAAAAAATAAACAGAGAGAAGCAATAGGAAAAAAAAAAAAAAGGCAGGAAAAAGAGAAATGAACTGAAATAGTAGGAATTACATTTAAAAATAATGATAATTTCTCAAAACATTACCTTCCAGGTTTGAAAGGCACCAGGACACCAGTGAGGGGGCCCCAGTTTTGCCCCCTCCATTGGTGACTGCAATGTCCATGCAGAGGAGCAGCCATTTGCAGACAGGAACAGCAACCAGTGCCCTCACAACAATTAGCAGTGTGACAGTGGTCATGATGCAGGTAGGTCAAATTTCACAATACTTAAAAAGCTGATAGGATAGTATTTTAGCCATCAGTTCTTCAATGTGAATTTTCATTCCATAGAACAGCTCCTTTCATGCCTTCGCTTGATTCCTCAGGTGCATCGTCTCTTGTCCATCTGTTCCTTACTGAAACCGTCCTCTGTCCCATTTCCTCTGGTTGCTATATAAGGACCATAATATTTTATATTTTTTTTCCCTGGATACTTACTCTTGGGCTTTTTTTTTTTTTTTTTTTTTTTAGTTTTGAGGGAATACCTCAAAATCTTTGCTTTCTGCCTGATGGCTTTTGAAAAGGAGTGGTAGCTAATGGAACCTGGCTCATTTGTCTTAAAAAATCCTCCAAACTCAATAAGAAATATATTGCTTCTAAATTTAGAATTTTGTTTTTCTCCCATTTCTGGAGATCTTTCATTGTTGCCAACTCTCTTTTTTCACAAAGCAATGACTCACCAATTTTTTTTGCCTTCTTGTATGGGTTATAATGAGTATAATACCTGCCATCAGCAGGTACAGGAAGGTGAGAAGCGCATGGGGCTTTCAGGGTACTGCCTTTTCCCTGTCCTAGAGACACACAAATTTATGAGGTCCAAAGTCTTTCTCTGATACCTTCTGAACTGGAACCAAAGGAAGTAGACATCCCACTCTATCAAGATTGAAAAGCCTCAAATATCCTCCTGTTTGAGCATGTTGATATCCCCATCCACACTGCCCATTTCCTCTTGGTTTGGTGAAGGTTTAATAATGAATTCTTGCAGGTGCCTTTTACAGACTGCACCTGTACCTGTCTCCCCAGCACTAGGGGCGTGTGCTGGCACCTCACCTGTACATAGAGCCCGTGCCTGCATTTCATCTGAGTGTGCTTTGGAGCACTGAGCAGCACAAGTGGCTCAGAAAAATGTGATTGACACCAGTAGTTTTAAGCTCATGCATGTCTAGCTACTTGTTCAATTTGTTTAGTCCAGTGGTCTCCTTTATTAGGAGCCTTAGGGTTTTTCTTTTGATTTGGCAGGATGATTATAATGAGAGCTCCTTAGTGCTACTCCACCAGGGTATCTGCCCACTTGCTCTCAGCCTCTGCTGTATAGCTTGTGATTAATGTAAAACAGTCAGATGCCCTTCAGATCAGTTGAATTTGGGGATTCTATTATAAACATGAAAAGCGTGCTGACCGCACAAAGCCCTTGGTGGTACCAATTAAAGGCAGCGTCATTCAGTTGGCACTTCTCATGCCGCTGCTTTTTTTGCTTTTTTTTCCCTTTTTCTTTTCACAGCAAAGCTTTTCCATGGCAGTGGTGGCCCCTCTGCCACCACACATACCTGTGCCACGCTCCAGCCCCAAGGCACCACTTCCTTGGCTAGTGGGGAAACACCTCTCTTCCCCCTCTCGCTGCCCACTTTCTGTGCCCCTTTGCTCGTCCTCCATCTGGCCAGACGTGAGCAATGGGATTGCAGTACAGTATCTCCTCGTGTCATCGTGCAGGGATGGGAGGTGCTGCCTGGGCTGCCCCCAGCAGAAAGCCCTGCAGTGTCCCTTCCCCACTGGTGTGGTGGCTCCAGGCTGCCATTGCAGATCATTTGGCAAATTTCACGGTAAGACCCCATCTTATCACCATTATCTTTTTAATCCAGTCAGTATTCCAAGTATTCCTTGAATGTCACAAGTGAAGAGCTGGATTACAGACAAAGTGTCCGGCGTTAAATTCTATTTACATGCAAAAGTTGTGCCAGCTTACCCTGAGGTTAAATCAGTGCAAACCCCTTCTGTGAGGACTCTTCTAAACTAATGAGAATGACCTCCCATAATTTCTTTAATTAAAGAACAACAACCACCTAAATCAAGATAAAACATGCTTCATATTAAATAAGATTGGCCAAGAAAATGGGTTTGCATTGCTGGAAGTGCTGACTCCACTTTTTGCAACGACTGAATTACACAAGTGCTTTGGACAGAGCAAATCCCAGCTCTGCTCTCTGACTTTCTGCACCAGTGAGGGGGTCTCACACCTGCCCCCACCAAAGGCAGCACAGGGTTTGCCTCTACCTGCGAGGTGGCCAAGGTCTTTTGTGTTAAATCCCATGCATCCCTTTGGATATTCCACGAATCCTTCCCAAGACAAAGTGTTATTTTTCATGGAAGTTACTCCCCCCGCCACCACTCTGTGTTTACCAGAAAGGAATAAAACTGCACCATATAAAAGCAGAGAACAAAAAAATCTTTTATTTCTGGAATTTTATCTTCCAGAGTCAGGTTTTCTGTTGCATAAGGCTTTCCATAAATCTGAAGTCTTGTAGCTTTGATCTGTTCACCCTCTGTCTACAACATAGGCTCCAATTGCACCTCTTACTTAATGCACTGTTAGGAATTGAGGAACCCTCATGTAAGAAAAACACCAATACTGGTTTCTTATTTCTCTGCTCATTTCTTAAGAAAAAAAAAAAAGACCTTTAAAAGCTCCTTTGATGACACTTTCAGTTATGAAGGCAGCAGGTTTCACTATTTTCACTATTTCACTCCTTCCTGTCACTGCTGATTCAGGGAACCCCTGAGCACAGAATTGGTGTTGTTTCCCATCCAACACCAACAATCTCATCTCAACTCTTGTGATCACCTAAGATCATGTTGTTTATCTCAAGATGTCCCTTCTAAACCAACTGTTTTCTAACTCCATCCCAAGAGCTGATTATCCAATGACTTTTCACAGACCTCAACCCTTCACTTGCACAAGTCACCTGTTCATGTAGGGGTTGTGCCACTCTCCCCATCAGACCCTCCTGGAAGGGGCAAAGCCAACCAGGAAAGTTGCCCCTTGAGACTTGGGATATCAGTCGTATTCACTGTGTCTGTATCTCGCTGAAGCCATCTTGCTTATGAACCAAAATCACTGTGATTAATCCCAGCAGAAAATGTGCTGGAATCACTGGAATGTGATTTCTTCTCAATCAATATTATGGAGCTCCCACCGATCTTTTAATAATGTTTTATTCATGGATGAAAAGATACCAGAGTCCCAGTATATTACAGCCATTCCTGTTTAGACCTGTAAATGAACCCCAAAATAATTGCAGTATTTTGTTGCCTTCTGCACATACGCACTCAGCTTACTTGTATATAAATTAAAGATAAACTGCATCTAATCCTGTTAAGCATTAAAACGTAAGCAAACAAATTGACCAACAAAATACAGCAGGATGGCAGAGAAAGAAAATAAGCTCAGAAAATAATTGGTTCTAAGGAAGTTAATGAAAGTTTGTAGCATGCTTTTTTATATGAATAGAGTTCAGAAGAGATTATTTTTTTGAAGTGTTAGTCACAAATCTCCTGTATCCACAATAGATCTTTTGTTAACTGTACCTGCACATTTATTGTGTACGACAGCCTAATAAAATGAAGTCATTTTAATAAACATTGTATCAGAATATCCTATCTTCTATGTGGCACTGTGAATTTCCACTACTGAAGGAAACATTTAACATTCTCACCATTTTAATACTTTTAATAAATATTTGCAATTCCTGTGATAATGCATAATGGCAGAAAAATGCATTGCCTCCAAAATTTATGTGGCTGCTGGCAGGTGGCCATTTTCCAATTTTCTGTCTCACTAATATACATTTATTATGTATTTCTAAGGGCTTTTTTTTTTTTTTTTGAGCATTTGGCTTGCCATAAAATTACTATTTCTTTTACAAGAGAAAGTGCTCATGACAAAGAAATTTCAGTTGAACCTGAACCTGACAAATGGACATCTGCTGGCCAAGCCAGAGAAGAAAAACATTTGCCCGACGTAGCTTCCCATCAGCTGAAGCCACAATAGGTTTGGATCAGAGGCTCATATTCTGAACTGATAACAAGAATCAGTTCTCGCTTAGTAATATTTTCTGAAGTGTGACATTGCATTGCATCATGTTGTGCCTGACATGACACAGAATAACATAACATCACATGATGGGTTAGGACGCAGGGAAGGAAGATGCAAGTTAATGTGATGCGTCGCATTTTATGTTTTTTCTAAATTGTTGGATCAGTGCATATGATGAGCTGTGAGTGGTCTCTTCTGTGCTGGCTTTATACAACAGCCATCGTTAGAGTACCTGAGCCTCCACCAGCAGATAATTAAGCCTCTATTGATAGCTGAAATCCTTGAATCTCTCAATAAGCACACACCGTTCTCTGTATTTAAGTAGCAGCGTTCATTTGAAGAGCAAGGGAGCAGTGACTAAGTATGAGCCTAAACAGGCAGTAAGAAGTGGTAAAACTATGAAGATGATACATTCTTATCCTCTAAATGGAAGGAAGCTGGTTTTGTGAGACTCTTTATGGCACTTACAACAAAGCAGGGGATATCCTGTATCACAGAGCATGTGAAGATCCTTCCTGGTAGCAAATGATGCTCAGAGAGCGTGATTTGTTATCAGGGAGCTATTTACGATGGCCAAGATAGAGGGGCACTGAATAAATATCTATAGCTCTCAGGAACTGAGACATGATGGTGCAGGAGATGGAAAGAAATATCGCAAATAAGCAGAGGAACAGAACCTCCCTACCAAAGGGGACTGCAAATTCAATAGATTTTTCTTTTATTTTTTCAGAGCTGTGAAGCAACAGCAGAATCCAAATTAATAATACACTGTATGTGGTGCTCTACAATAATACACTGTGATCAAACCAACTCCTAGAATGATAAATGCAAAGGGAGACAGGCTGCCCTGTGTCTGTGCTTACAACAACAGCAGAGGTAGATTTACCTCATCAGATATTGTTAAATATGCTCAAAAAAGAGCTTTCTGGCCATAAAGAAGTGACAAAAAATATGGTTCATTTGGACACCTTCCACACACTTCTAAAATCAGGGACCATGCAGGATCAGTGCACTGTCAGCACCTCAGAGAGGGCACTGAGAGGGTCTTTGTCTGACCTGAAAAGGGACAAGACTGGAGTTATCCGAGCCACAGGGCTGGCTGGACTTCATGTGAATGTTTCAGTGCTTTCCTGCATCAGTCCTGGAGATCCTGCAGCACTGGATGTGCAGCAGGGAAAGGCACATTTTTCACTGGTGATCATGGGCTTATGCCAGGACTAAAATTGCACTTTGGAAGGGTTCAGGTAGAAATTTTCTGTGTGGTTTTTTGTTTTGTTTTGTTTTGTTTTTTTCCCCCAAATGTAATGTGCTTAATTCTTTTTCATGAATAGCATCTATTTCTCTGGTTTTAGAAACTAATTCAACTGAAATGGGTGCAAAATTTGCAGTTTCTCACCAGAGATTCTCAGTTGTCTGAAAAATTATGTCTGCTTTGAGCATCTGCCAGAAATATAGCATTTTAATAAAATACTATAATTATATAAAGTATTATATATTTATTAAAGTATTATATAAACTATCATATAATATTTACTAATGTATACACATTATTACTATTGTTAATATACTATATATAATATAGTATTACTATATTACTATATTAATATTATATAATAAGTATATACTTACTAAAGTGTCATATAATTAAGCTAACATTTATTCATATTTTTGCATAGTAAACAATTGGTAAAATTTATTAATACATATTTTATTAAATATTTATTATAGTATGATGTATTATAAGATTATACATTATAGCATATAATACAAATAGTATTGTATAGAATGATATAATTAGTGTTAGTGATTATTCAAGAGGAAAAAAAAGACATGACTTTTCTTGGCAAAGGATAATATTCAGATATTGTGGTGAGCAGATGGAAGGCCCTTGTAACCCTCCTCCTGACACATCAGTGGCAAAGTGTGGACTTTCCTACGTGTTTGGTTTTTTGTCTAATTGATTTCTTCTTCCTGAACTTATGGCCCTGATGCCTTTTTAGAACTGCTTTGCAGACTTGCTCCCATGTAATATTTGGTTGCGATTAATCCATTGCACACTAGAGAACTGTCTGTGCTTTGTTTGCATTTGTTTTATTAAGTGAGGGACACATCGTGAAGTTTTTGCGTCGCTCGTGTTCCATGTGGGTTGATAAGAACCAGATATTTTTAGAAATGGAGATTAAAGATTTCCTGTCCCCTCGTGGCCAGCTTTTCTTAGATGAAATGAAGGATACAAGTGGGAGATAAAATAATTTCTCTACCAGTATCTACTGTATCAGTGGGCTGGATCTTAGCATTTTTGATAATGGTTGATTTCCAAGAAGAATTCATGTATTTCTTACTCTTGCTGCTGATTTGATCCATGTCAGTGAGTTTGGTTTGCTTGCAAAAGATTTCTCAGAAGTAACTTTTCCTTACAAAGAGTGGCCATTAAAAAAAAAGACACAAACCCCCAAAAAACTAGCAAAGAAAAACACCTGACTACAGGGAAATCTGTGGTACTTCTCCGTGTATCTTCTTGAGCTCATACATTTTATAAGTATTTAATGTGATAGCTGGTAGGAACAGAGAGCAGCAGGTGACTGCAGTAACTTCTTTTCTGTCACTTGTTTTACAGAGTGGCCCAACACCATTCCTAACAGATACCCCTTGCACAGCATCTCCATTTCTCTTAGGAAAACCAGTATAGATTGGTAATAAAGCATAGCAACATACAATTAAAAATTAATAGCAAAATGATTACATTATTCTCTTCTAGCAGAAAAAAAAACCCCTCCAACCTACAACAAAGGCCTTTAAAGCACTTTGGCTGTTTTCCAAAAGAGCTGATTAATACTCCACATAGAACTGCTGCTGTGATGCTCTTGCCAGGCAGGAATTGCTCACTGTCCGTCGAGGAACGGGGCAGGTGGCAGGGGGAAGGAAGGCTCTTCTCCACATACCTGTGCCGAGGGCAAAGGAAAAGCTGCTCAAATGGCAGCAGCATGGCAAGGCAGTCCTTTAGATTTTTGGAATAATCTGTGACATTCAGAACTGAGAGACAGTGCGTCAGGAAGCCTAGAGAGAGTGGAATTGCTTTCCTCAACACCAAAACAAAGGCTTTGCAATGTTACATATATTATTCTGATCACAAAAGTATCTTGCATTAGGGCTTTCAGCGTGAGATAATTGACCTTGACATTGCTTTCAGCTCAGGGCACATAACTCTTTGTGCAGTGACTTACCTTGAAGAACAGCGTGCAACTGCAAAGAATATTTACTTACCATCTTCTCTTTTTTATTTTTAATTCCTGAAAACTGTGCACTGCAAGGACAAGTAGGCAGAAGTGTAGTGAGGGATGGAAGGTATTTTATGTGGATGAACACATGAAGAGGTGATTATGTATTGCTAAAAGTCTAATCCCTGGATAAACTACAGTTTGCTATTAATTCTTTGGACTTGCTTAGCTGCTACTTAACACTTCCACGACTTAACAATTATATTCTTGAGCTAAGAGTAACTTTTCAACAAAATGTGTAGGGATTAGAAACATTAATAATTATATTAATTAATATTAATGGGAGTGACAATATTTGTAGTCATATGACAAACATAAGGAAAGCAGGGCTTTAATTTTATCAATTAATTCTGTTTCTAATTGCTTTCACTATTCAATTGTCAGAACGTGTTCTACTTGCAAGAAAGAATGTGTTAAGCAGGAAAAACACAGACCAGAATTAAGGGGAAAGAGGGCTGTGTATTTGTATATGGTATCATCTGTTATCCAGAAACATACTGAGCCTTCTCTGTGGGCTTTGGATTTTCTCCTCTCTTTCTCATAAATGCCAGTCATGTGGAGTAATGGATTCACTCTCATTGAGATGTAGGCACAGAGGCCATCAGGAACAGGAAATGCCACTGATTGAAGAGCTCTCCAAATTATCAACTCTCCGTCTTCCCACACCTTCTCAGAGGTGCGGGATGAGCTCAGGACAGCAGGACAAGCAGAAAAGAGAGCTCAGTGTGTATATCTATACTGACTCCTCGAATTTAATACATCTGATTGGATCAAAGTTGTCTCCAGAGGAAGGCAGAGAGCTGCAATCCATTGGCCTTAATCCTTCCCTGTGCTCCCGTATCTTTATACTGCTCCACCAGCTCAACATCCCCGTAAAACCAACACAATCCCCCCTCCTGCTCCCTGGTATGAGGAGAATCCCTCACCAGGTCCCTGCTGAGCACTTGCAGCTGCCAGGGAGCTTCTTGGTACCAGGAGGGAGGCCAACCCCTCCCTGCCTGATGTGTCCAGTGCTGTGAGATGATGCTCCTGCTTGGTGTCCCAACAGGCTCTGGCCATGCCAACCCCAAAAGGGTGGAGGCACGAAAGTCTTCACATCCTGAAACTGAGACTTCAGCCCACAACAAAATCTCAGCGTGCTGAAGTTTCCCTCTGCACAGCCCCCCCACCACACAGCAATCCAAGGGGCCCATAAAACAAATAACGACTATCTCCTGGGGCAGCCACAAAGAAAGAATGCTGCCAGCTAAGAATGGTGCCTTTGATGGCTCTGCAGGCGAGATATCAACAATCTCTGCAGCTGCCAACCCCCTCGTGTGGTTTTGCACTCACTGCCCTCACAGCCTGTGCCCAGATGCTGAGTGCAACGTTTCTGGGTCTGCTTTTCTTCTCAGCTCATCCCTCCTCTGCCCCTCCTTAGGATTACACCCCTCTAGGACTGTGAGTATCTCACCAAACACTGCACGGTCAGATGAAGGGAGCTGTCACCCAGCACATGCTTCTCCAGCGACCTTTGGCTGCTGCCAGATAAGAGAGGAGAAGTTGCTGCCTGTTCATCTTAGCTGTGTGGAGGTGCAGCTCTAGAGTGGGAGAGAAAGCGGCCTGGGGAGTTCCTTGCCAACATTTCAGTTAATTTCGAGGGTCTCACCGGGAAGAATGAGGGAATACGCCCAGGTCTCTTGCTTCTCGTGGGCTGGAGACTCTGCCCATCCCATTCCCCTTCCTTGTGTTCAGCAGATGCTGATCCCAACCATATTCACATCTCTGCACATTTTTAGGAAAGAATCAGGAAGCACAATTTCATCTTGTTGTTTCAGCCACATCGCTGTCAAAAGGCATTCAGGTCAGATGCAGATCTTTGTGGTGGTATAAACACTGCTTCTTCCCCACACTCTTGTGAGGGGACAAAGCTCAGAACTAGTCCTTTTGTGTTTATTTCCACTACTCCAGGATGGACCTGGGAGCCTTTGCTTTTCCCCATCAGGAAGCAGAGATTTAACGTATCGAATGCACCAGAATTGCTTAATGAGTGCTCAGTGAATATTAATAAAAGTTTGGACGTGACTCAGGCTACAATGGCTGAGAAGTTTGAAAGCTCTGGTTCAAGATTACAGGAGGCTGTGAGAAAATATGGTCTCCAGCAGCTAGCATATAGTGCGGATATTTCACTATCCAGGGATCTCTAATTACTAATAACGTACAGGAACAGTATGATATGTCCTTACAATTGCAGAATCCTTTTCAAAGATAATCTTTAATAGTTTATTTGACAACCTGTAAAATTATAGAAAATTATTAGTCTTGGGAATTACAAAAATCCCCATAGTACAGTCAAACAATAAAATTATAATTACCTGTGGGTAATTGAAATTTAACTGTTTTTTTATTGTATATTACACATCAATAGCAACATAAGTTCAAGAGTGTCCCCCTCCCCTCCCTTTTCTTTTCCCTACAGAAATGGGGAAAATGGACAACCCTGCTGGTAGCTTGTGAGCCCTTGTCACAGAACAGAGCTTGAACAATTTCGATTAAAGCAGTATGTTCGAGACTGTCATTAGACCTGCATTAAATTACATATCTGGAATGTTAAAAATAAAGAGTACTGAAGCTTATTCACAGCTGCCTGTGGTAAAGTATGCAGTCAAGGTTTTTATTATCTTTAAAGTTCTTATTTTTCTCTTTTCTAAAACTTATTGTTTCATCAAACAAATACCTAGTACATTTAAGAACAGTATGAGCACAGGAGCAGAATTGCTTGAGGTGGATAAAGCATTAGCGTGTTTCCATTCTGTGCTCAGTAGTATTGTTTAGTACTAACAATGGTAATTTATCAATTATACAAGAGGGAACAAAGCTCTTCACTGTCTCACAGCTCCAGAACTACCTATTACAAGGCCCAAAGCTTGAGACCCTCCCAGACCTCGTGAGGCACCATTTAGTGTTAGAATTTGCAGCCCTGGGTTTTGCCTTGTCCTCTTAGTGACCCCATGGAGGCTGCTCAGTACTCAGTTCCATGGCACATCAACACTTCCATGGCTTTTTTCCTAAACCAGGGAAATTATAACCTTTTTTTCTTTTCTCCTTCTGAACCAGGGCTCTTGACAATGAGGCACAACTGTTTGCAGCCTGCTCTTGTCTAGTCGGTGAGACCGTCCAGTCCCTCTTGTGTCATTTGTGGTGGCATTAAAGCCTTTTAGAACAAAACCCAAGCTTTTTGGATGCTGCCTGGCCAGCAGAAACCCTAAAATAAGGTATGTTTGACAATTAATTGTCTATACAGCAGCTTTGTTGCACACACTGAGATGCACAAAGTCTTCTATAGAAGGATCAGGCTGGCTACTTTGATTCTGTAAAGTGCTTTGTGATCATTACGTGAATATAACTGCACGAGTAAAAATACCTCTGTTTTATTAAGAGTTTCAATTAAAATGTTTAATACACAGATTTTATCATGAGAGAGGCATCACAAAGACTGAGTACAACATAATGGCAAGCCAGGTACTGTTACGATTGCCATTACTATTATTTATGTGTAATCATTGAGGTATTAACTGAAAACTGGGAAATGGACTTCCTGAGCCCCAGAGAGCTCACTGTGACAGCTTTTTTTGGAGAATGCAACAATAGAAAACCAGCTCTGCTTTGTGGCACAATTGACGGTGCATGCTGCCCAGACTGGAAATTCCTGATCTTAGATGGGTTTTCTCATTTTCGAAGAAGGTAAAAAAATCAGTTGGATCCTGCCTTTTTTATTTTTATGCCTCTTGCTTTTCCCACCACCTCTTTTCTCTGCCTGTTGGTGTGAAGGGCATCCCTGCACGTTAGAACTGTGATGTGTCTGTTTACCCAGGCAAGGAGCTGGAAACTGCCCTTCAAAGTGGTATTTGAATGCCTTTACAAGGGAGAGAGACTTCACCTCCTTCACTTGTCCTTCCCATCAGAGGGTTTTAAGTGTCTTGGCCTCCTAAAAGCTAAAGTGGAGCATTCGATTTAGATTTAAACCAGGTATAAATCTTTCAAAAGGAGAAGCCCCAAGAGGGGCTGTATCATCAGAGCAGTTAATGGTCTAAGCTGCAGCACAGGAGAGACAGGGCTGGCCCAAAATCACGGTCCTTGTGCCCAACAGCCGTGACCTCGTGTAACACACCAAGGAGATGGAGCTCAGAGAGCTTTGTTTGGCTTTGGCTGTTTCCTAATCCTGACCCTTGACCAACACCTGAAAGCTACAGGAAAGTTTTTCTCCATCCTTATCTCAACCCTCATTCCTTGGTAGATTCCAGCTGCTGAGCTCAACCACCATAAAAAAAAAGCTGGAGAGCTCTTGTCCACTGGGATTTATATAGATGGGATGCTTGGAAGCTAAATCTTCCAACCACTGCAGTGTACACCACACTGCAAGACAAAAAGCAAGAGATAAATTGTCCTGCCTTGGAAATTTCTGCTCGTGTCACTCTCTGGGGCTAATTTTTACCATTTTGACTCCAGTGAGAAGAACTATTCCGACGTGAGCATCTTATTCCACCCTGCAGAGCAAGGATGGAGCTCAGGATGAGCAATTGTAGGTAGCACTGTCAGTGTTACAGCCAGGTCAGATTTTTCATTTTGCTAAAAGTCACTTTTTTGACACAGGAATCAAGAAAATATATTGATGCAACATGTTGAAAAGAACAAAAAGGTTGTTATTTGCTCTCACCAATATGATTCAAATAGAGAGACCCAAATCTAGTGGTAAAGGGAAAATATTTTCTAGTGAAAAACACAAACTTAGACACCGAGTACAAAGTAATGGGAGGGCCCAAGAGAGGCTCTGGGGAGCTCCTCATGGAAAGGGGACTTTCCATGGGCTTTTTGCCCCTGTCTGTGGGCTGAGCTCACAAATGTTTAGGTAGAGAAGGCTGCAAGCTTCTAAATTTAAAAAAAAAAAAAGGATTGGCTATTTTTCTTTCTCGTGGATGAGGTTATAAGGTTAATAAAAGAGTTAATCCCATCCTGCCCTGCAGAAGGAGACAGCTCATATTTGTGAGACTTCAAAAGGCTTCAGAGTGCCTGTGTGTGGATGTTGTTATTTCCTGTCAGGGCTGTCCCCAAGAAGACAGGGCTGAGACTTGTTTTTTTGAAGACTTTGGCCTTTAAATCAACTGGAGTGAAAATAAGAAGGTTTGTATAAAATGGTTTTCATAGTAAACTCCAATTCAATAAAGTTCTGGGGATTTTTTTCTTTTTCTTTCCCCCCACCCCTGTGAGAACCTAAAATTAAAACTTTGTACACAGCAGGAGGCCAACCAGAGCATCTCAACCAAATGGCTCAGACAATCTGGTTGGGGTTTTTCTTAAAAAATTCATTAACATGAGTTTAACTTTTAAAATTATGAATGGTTTGAAAGGGGAAAAAAGTAGTCTATTCAGGAAACATTTGGCAAATTAAAAACAAAAAACAAACCCATAGTAGTGAGAAATATTATTTCGCTAAATAGTTTGGTGGAAACGTAGAAGACCCAGAGAACATTGTGCCTGACAATCTTATATTCACACAAGGGGTCCAGTGTGGTCCAAGGTATCTTGCACAGTCACAAGCCAAAGGACAAACACTGCTCCAGGAATGGCAGCAGGATGAAACCATCCTAGAGAGTGTCTTTAGTTACACAACTGACCTCTCTAAACCTCTTCTCATTCATGTGGGTTTCTCATTCTTGCTGTTTGTAACCAGAGGAAGGTTTGAGCTGGTAGGTACAGGACACATCTGTGTGTGTGCAGAAGGGCTTGGACACCCCTGTTCCTTGTCTCCAGGCAGCTCTGCCTCATGCCCAGCTGATCACAGCATCAGGCAATGATTTACAAGGAGAGCTGGGTGTCCATTTGCTTTCCAGCATTATTATTGCACAGTACAGAAAATTACCTCAGGCCTTGTTGGGCTTTTCTGGGGAAATATATACCACAGTCTGGGTTACTTATGTCCCTCCATGCCTTGGTGTCCCCCTGCACAGCTGAGGGACCATACTAAGACACAGTGTAAATGTTATAGTCGATATCCCTTGGCAGAGAAACTGCACTGCAATTTCTTTTTTTTTTTTCTACTTTTCTTCCTTTTGCACGAGGCTCCTGTGCTACCAGCTAACCATTTCCTATAAGAAAATGGCATTGTGTTAAAGTTATATAGTGTATCATATTAAATTTTATAACAGTGCTTTGTGTTTTGAAAAGACTTTGGGGGGAAACAGCATCAATCAGGGAACCACATTTGATAGACCTGGAAGGGGCCTCCTGGGTCATTTTGTCCAAGACCTCTATGAAACAGGAAGGCTTCTGCAAAATACCTTTCCCATAAATGTATCTAACCTTTCCTTAAAGACACTGAGTGATTGTGCCATAAATACCTCAAGCAGCTAAACTAGTCTGATTGACCTTACGATCAGAAAGTGTCTCCTAATACGGTATATAAGGTACAATTTTCCATTCTTTCAGCCGTAGCTAAGCAAGAAAAAAGGGCAAATACACAGTAATGGGCAACAATACAGACTGTGCAAACAGTTTTGCTTTCACTTTACTGCCATCACCTACCATAAATCTGGATGTACCATTGATACCTGGTTTCCAAGTGCAGTGTCTGTGATCCTTGTAGTATCTATCTCACTTTGACTCTTAACTTTTGGAGAGCCACCATTACAGGGTGTGGAAATAAGGAAGACATATGAGCAGCACTTTCCAATTCAGAAAACCATTTGAAACCCAGCGCTGTGTGGTTAAAGTATTTATTTCTATTTTCTATTTATTAGAATTTGTGAGTTGTTTCTTGTCAGGACCATGGGAGCTGTGGTTTTCTATGGCTCCATCAGAGTGTCAAGGAATAGTTTTCATTCTCTAATTCCAACAATTGTGCATATTGAAACATAAATACCTGGTAGTTTAGCTGTTTGTTGTTGCAATAGCAATGCCTTGTGTGCTGGTTCTGCCCCACAGTGCTCTGCCTTCTTTCTCTGAGTGAATATTAGAAGTGTCATTTTGGGTAGATGTGTTATTAAATCACAGACACATTGATTGCTGAGACCTTCCTGAGCTGCACATAAATAATCTTTGGCTTGGAATTTTGGTCTTTTTTTTTTCTTTTGCAAGCATTGAAAGGTGGTGAGAGAGCTGAAGGCCAGTTGCTCACCCACTTATTTTCATCAAGTGTAAAGTGCTTATGTAGAGATGTTGTCTCTTGGTGTCCATCTCACCTGGCTGACCACTACCTAATTTATTCTGGACACAAGAGAAAGTTAGACACCCTTCAGACAACCTTTAGTTACTAAAACAGCTCGTAACAATATTTCGCAACCTGACCCAGAGAAGAGTATTTCAGACTAGCTGAGGAAGACTCCCGAGCATTTCTTCTTCAGCAGATTAGAGAAAGAGAGGTTTCAAAAGGTGGGGGCATCTTGAGCTTGATGTCAGTGTCCATTCATTGTTCTGGAGTAGATGAGGCTGTTCTTTTTTGTTTGTTTGTTCGTTTGTTTGTTCCATAATTGTAGCTCTCATACACAAAGGACTGCAGCAAAATGGGCCAGGAAAACTGGAGTTAAATCCTAAAAGCAAAAGACACAGAAAAGATAAGAGAATTTAGAAAGAATATGGTGATCTGGGTTTGAAGACACATTGGTGGCTCTGCATGTCCCTGCCCACACTCTTGCTGTGCCTCCTTTTTTGCCTTTGTGCCTGCTCAGACTGGCTCTCTTTTGTGGTTCTCGACCCAGTGCTCATCATTTCATAGAGGTCTTAAATAAGCCCTGAAAAATGCAGATTTCTTTTAATGCCTTCTCTATACAAATAACTAAATTCCATCCTTTCTCTGATGTCAAGAGTTGTGAAATATTTGTTTAGTATTTAATCGCATAGAAATATGAGAAATTGCACCGGCAATACACCTCATCCAGTTGTTTAAGGGCAGAGGCTGGTGAGATTGTGACAAGTCAATCTGATATTATAAAATTGCAAAGTATCTGTGCCAAGAAATGCACACATACTAACAGACCTGCTGTTCATTGCTTATCTTCTCCTCAGGCACTTTTTCTCATGGAATCACCAAATCAGGCTCCCCTCATCACAACAGAGTCGAGGCAGTCCCAATCCCAGCTCACCCCTCACTCCCCTCCTGCCTTAAACTGAGCTCTAAGAGCAGCTCTTCTCTGCTGGGCTGATGTGAACCCCACACGGCGTTTGCTTACGTGGGAGCCTTACATGGTACTCAACCCACAGGACAAAATCAGATCCTCCTGCTTCAGCCCTTTGTAGTCCTCATTTTTCTCTCAGTGCCCCTCCATTCCCTACACTGCACATATTTGGTGAGGAGAAAGAAGCATATTTTATTCTGTTATGTCAGGATGGGGAATGAAGGCAAACAGGGCTTTTTTTTATTCTTTTATTGTTGTTTTTATTATTGAGGGAGGGTTGGTTTGGGTTTTTTCCTGCGCAGACCAGTTCGGATCTGTAACTGTGCTCTTAGCTATTCCCGAAAAGGAAAAGTTAAATTTGCATCAGGTGTGCTTAAAACAAAAAGAAATTATATATCATAGAGGTTTTCTGATCCTGTTCAGTGCACAAATGCCAATCAGAAGCAAATATGGGGCTGTATCTTGCAATCCATTTTGATATTTACAACAGAACATGGCATATCATTTAATTTAAATTTGCAGCATGTTCAGTGTAATTAATGCTGTGCAGTGCCTAGAAAATCCTGATTTCTTAATGTGTTACAATGCCTGCATGCTGAGAGCATTTTTTTAAACTCCTGTATCATTTTGGAGCATTACTGGGAGGGCACTGCCATTAAACAGGAAAAAGAGCCGTGCTCACTTGCTCTTTAGGAAACTTCCACGCAGTTCCCCAAAATATGATGCAAAGTACAGGTTTGTTTTAAAAGAGGGGGGAGAGTCAGAGATTTAATTTTCCCTTGACACAGCATGATGCCTGAATAGCCAGACAGCTATTCCTAAATTATGTGCATTTCATTCCTAGGAGCTGTAAGCATTTTGAATGGGCTGTTGTTAAATACAGTACACAAGCATAAATACTCCAGGGAACAGCTCGCTGAAATTTTGGCATGAGCAGAAATCTGATGTAGTATCTGAGCACGTAATAATAATGCATATTGATTTGTTGGGATTGCTGGGAGAGGGGCTTTGGTGTTCTGGGATGAGAACTGTTAAACTTGGGAACGTCTCGTGTGATTATAATAAGCTGTGGTGTTTGCGTGCTGTGGTTGTGGCAGGGACGGCAAGGGTCACATGGAGCTTTGACCTGGAGTCTGGCCAGAGTCTCAGTTTGGAGACGGAACCCAAGAAACTGAATGCGTGATGAAAATATTTATATGTTTTACATATGTGAAGCATGGGGAATTTGCATATGAGAAAACTGAGCAACAAAAAGGTAATGTGTTTGGCAACAAGGGTTGGGACCAAAAGGCCTTCAAGGTCAGGGGCGTTACTGCCATGACTGCGCTGAGTCTGGGGGTGAATTTACCTGCTTTATGGGGCAGCTTGAATTGGGTTTGAATTGTGCAAAAAAAACCAAACCAAAAAACCCCGACACCCCCCCATCATTTTGCAGGTATCAGTTCCTACCAGCTGTACTATAAAAGCTCTCTCTATAGACCTGTTGATGGCAAAGCAAATTCTTCAGGTGCTCTAAATAAATGTGTTCCTAAATATAATGCTTCAACTTCTATATTCTCATCTGACACCTGACTATTCAACCTTAAGAGTAATTGGTCCTGTCTTTGAACCTCTGCAAATGCTGCATGAGGAGGGTGGACAATTTATTGATTTAGATTGATTTTTGTAAGAAGCATCTGAGGCAGAAGCGGTGTCCGGTGTCACACGGTGTATTTATCACACGGCGAGGAGGGTTCCAGAGGATGTGGAGGTGCTCAGTGAGCACCTGCAAACAGCACCATCCTTCTCCCTGTGGTCCCCACGGAGAGACACCAGTTAATTGGCCAAGTTGGAGTTTCGGGCAGCTGGTGACACGGCTCTCCTGTTGGGAAGCCTCCCAAGCCTGTGGTATCTCCAGGGGCAGGAACCAAAGGGTTATTCCAGTGCAGGTTGCCCAGGGCGTTGATCTCTTCACGCTGCGGCGTCAAGGAGGGGCTGTTGGAGTGGGTGGTATTTCCACACCTGTATTTTGCAGACAGGGCAGTGGATTTGTCAGGAGTGACAGCACTTGTGAACTGGCCATTTACTTTGTGAGAAAAGAAAAAAGTCATTGATATTAATAGCTCTGAGACCCAGTAAAGACCTAAAAAAAGCCAGGGAAACAGCAGAACAAAAGAAGACAGAAACAAGATGGCACTGAGGGGCCCATCACCAGGGAAGGTGATTAAGATGTGGGGGAGAAGGGCTGTCCCACTTGTGTGTGAGTTTGGCTGGGGAAATCACCCTCCTCCCGCTGTCTCGCTTCCCTCATCCATAATGAGGGAAGGAATAACTTTGCAGCACACTTTGCATTGGCACTGCATGCTAACTTCATTACTGTTTGCAACAGCCTGTGCAATCCTCAGAGGAAAGGAATAATAACAAAGAAAAAAATGATAATTACCAAGCACATAGTTTTCATCTATGATCTTCATTTCAGGATTCACTATTCCCGATGTCAATATTTTATAATGGAAGAATGAGATATGCTAAGTTTCCGTTTGATGGAAGTAAATTCAGATTTAATATTGCTGAGGAGCTGAATTTTTAATACAGCAGAGCAGAATGCAGCCATTCCAGCCCCTGGTTGCAGCTCCTGCCGCTCCTTTGCACCGGCTCAGTGACGTTCCCATGACCAGGCAGAAAAATGGGAAGGAGCTGCTCTGAATTTTCAGCGGGGTGACAGTACTTTGTCATTTAGCTCTGTCACGACAATTGGGAGTGTCACACAATGAAGCAACGCGACACACCCCTGGTAAATGAAGAGTTTTCAAAGTGATGTACAGCCCCTGTCAACTGCCAAAGCTTTTGTTTGTTCACGGAGCAAGGCAGCATTTCCAGAAGGCAAACCACACTGGAGAGGCACACTTGGAAAGTTTGCTGTAAATTGATTTCCTCTGTGTTTTTATAAAATGGGACAGATCCTATGAACAGTAGGAGAATACCCTCTTTTATCACACACTCCCAGCTTCCAACCTGCTGAGGACTTTCCACAAACTCTTTAGGAATTTACCTCTTCTTGTTAAATTGGGTTGGATCTCATTAATAAAAGAATGGTATAATGGAAAAGAGTTTCTAAAATTATACTGTAACCTAGAATTGTAGGATTC
Source organism: Serilophus lunatus (assembly GCA_013399895.1). Lineage (NCBI taxonomy): Eukaryota > Metazoa > Chordata > Aves > Passeriformes > Eurylaimidae > Serilophus > Serilophus lunatus. Next base: position 45,012 of record VXBA01005678.1, read on the forward strand.
AGCTTTCTCTGCCTGAAGAAAAAAAATTCTGAAGCATTAAACTTACTTTATCAAGCATTGCACCTGACATGCTCTCATAAATTTTACATACATTTTAACTTATTTTAATATTATGCAGGCTTGGTTTAAAATATTCCCATGAAGTAACTAAAATGAAGCTGCTCAGCCATAAATTACAGCTAAAAAAATACTTGTTCCCCCCCGCCCCATCAATATTTCTTTACTTAAAATCATGTGTTGTATGTAAGTTAAATTTTCCCTTGCTGAGATACTTTGTATATCTTAATAGGAACTACCACAGGCCCAGTGAGCTGAATTTCTGTGGGGTTAAATGTACTTTCTTTGCTTTTTTTTAGAGGTGTCTTGCCTAAAAGCAGATATTAGTAACCCTTTGCACGCCATAGTGCAGCAGGGCACACAACCAAGCATGTGGTCATATAGATATATATAGACGGAGATCTATTTGTAGACAAATGTATTTATGTACACTTACACATATGTGTACATATCTATAAATACTTATAGATACATATTTATATGCATATATATAATGCATGTATGAATATATGTATATTATATAAAGATATATTTATAGGTATTTATATACATACTTAATATATATGTATATATTCATACACACATATAGTAGATTCTATATAACAGAATCATGGAATGGTTTGGGTTGGGGGGGACCACAATCATCATCCAGTGCCAACCCCCTGCCATGGGCAGAGACATCTTCCACTATTCCAGGTTGCTCAGGGCCCCATCCAACACTTCCAGGAATGGGGATCCACAACTTACCTGGGCCACCTGTGCCAGGGCCTCACCAGCCTCACAGTAAAGGTTGTTTTTCTAATATCCAATCTAACCCTTCTCTCAGTCTAAAGCCATTTCCCCTTGTCCTGTCACTCCAGCATAGTCTCTCCCCATCTTTTTTGTAGGTTCCCTTCAGGTACTGGGAGGGCACAGTTAGGTCACCCTGAAGCCTTCTCTTCTCCAGGCTTAAGAATCCTAGTTCTCTCAGCATTTCCTTGCAGGGGAGGTGCTCCACCCTCTCTAATTATCTTGGAGATCATTTTTTTATATATATATATATATATATACACACACACACACATACACATATACATATGTATGTATATATATACACACACACATATATGTGTGTATAATATATAAAGGCATGCACACACATATATACACAGACATATGTGTATATATATGTCTCTATATATTTATATATGTAAAAATATAGAATATTCATATAATGCATAAAATATTTGTCTAATTTATAAAACATAATATATATAATTTTTATATTCTGTTCTATCATTATATAAAATACATAATTATATAGTGTACATAGTTATATTAGAAATACGTAAAAATATATATGCTATATAAAATATGCATATAATTATAAATATTTATTATACAGATACATTTTTATATAGTGTATAAAAATAGATCTCTTTTTCCAGGAGAAGCCCTGGAGCAGCCCCAGTGATCAGATGGGCAGACGACGGGGCCAAGGGGCTCTTCCCAGTGTGGCACCCCAAGGCTGCCCTCCCTTGGGCCAGTGTGCTCCTCCAGCAGGTACAGCATCCCTGGCAGCTGATGACAAAGGCCCGTTTGTGTCCTGCTTCCTGAAGGGATTTCAAAGCCCACGCTAAATTACACAAACAGTTGCCTATAGACATAACAGGGCTGCTGCAGAGCCCCGTTACCCCAGCACACCCTGCGTGTGTCTGCCAGGCCAGACTCGGGAGCTCTGCCGCGTGCGGCAAGGCCCAGACACTGGAGGGATTATGTCTGGACCTCCTTATCTGATGGAGGGGCCGACAATGCTGCACATCTGTGCTGCCCAGCCCCGGTGCTGCACTGCCACGCCACTATTTATTTTGCTTCTGCAAGTTAGTTTTCCTTGAGAAGCAGCAGGGGCCTTCTTCAATGAACTGAAAAATGTGTATTGTATGAAGGTCTGCAGAGGGTTTGCTCCGTAGTTCAACGGGCAAATGTGAACCTAGGAGATGACATTTCATTTAAACATTTGGTTTACATCTTTACATGCCAAAAATATTAATGTCTTGACTTTAGCAAACTGAATTCAGCACTTTTTTCTTTTTCCTCCCTTAAATGAAGTAATTATAGCCAAAACACTTCTGTGGATATTTATTCTTCCTTCTCAAAGGTTGAGTTTTGCACATGAACATTTGGTCTCAGGGCTGGAATTGTCAGTAGCTGCTCACTTGACGCTTTCCCGTTAGTTTGCACTGGAAACCACCAGTAGTTTCTTTTCTTGTGTTTATTGTGTTACTCTCAGCCCTTTGATCGGGACATCTTGGATAACAGCAAAGTGTAGCTCAGTGCCTATTTGCTGTTTAAAAAAATAGTGAAGAATATGGTTTCTGTCAAAGGACCTACAAAGACAGTTAATGCAATTGAGAAGCAGAAGGGCATCTCTGCAAGTGCATCTGAATGTCCTCTTCACATGTAATTGCATCAGGAATTCTACATTAACATGCAACTGCTGTCCAAAGGGGGGAAAAAAAAAAAAAAAGCTTATTTTTAGGTAGAAGCCCTCAGTGGGCAGTAAATTACCCATAATATCCCCCAAACTAGCAATTAGCCCTGTTTGCTGACTACCTGGATTGTTTCAGAGCAGTTCAGCACAGTCTTACCAGTTATCACCGTACTTATAATCAGAGATTCCGTGTATGATTCCTGCAGCTCCACATACTGCCTGCCTAAGGTCAGCCGGAATAACAAATACATTTCATTTGCTTCTTTTGGCCCTTGAAAGATGTTTTCTCAGGCTTCAATATGTGAGAGGAGAGCTGATGCTTCTATGCTGCTTAAATGGCAAGAATTTGGAAAGAGGAAGTGATTTGGAAGTGTAGGTGTACTTTGGTATTAGTTAATGGTTATTTTGTGTTTATTCCCTTATTAGCAGACAGTCCTGCCTGGAGACAGTGAGCTTCTGGAGTTTTCTCTTCAGATGGTTTGACAATGGGAGACATTTTTCGACATGAGCCTATAACTGAGGAGAGGAAAACTGGAAAATATGGAAACAAAAACCTATGGATTTTTTTTGTCCTGGAGGTGGCTTGAGCAGTTTTCCTATGCCCAAATAACTATGCTTTGCCAAAATAGTGACTCAGTTTGGAATACAGTAGCTGTACTGCCTGTTTCAGCAGTAATCATGGGCCTATACATTCACACAAATACAAGCACACACAACACCAACACCAGGGTTAAAGAAGAAAAACTAAGCAAAAATGAAGTGTTTGAAACAGAAAACAGAAATGAGCATTAAGTTGCAATTTTAAGCACCGTGCATACCTTACTATACGTAATGCTTTTATTTCCTTACTGTTTTTCAGGCAAAATCCAACTGAGCTAACCTTGTACACCGTTTAAACTCTATTTTTAGTGCTCGTTCTGTGTCACACTGACATGGACCTGTATTCCTGCCTCTGACCTGATGGACCAGATCTGGGTAATGAAGGTGATGGAACAGGAATTCACACTGAAGAGGAACAACTTCAGGCTGGCTCTCCTTTGCAAAGGCACTCTAAGTAAGAATGCTTTCCCTCTCCATTGGGGTTTAAGCCGGGATATAGAGACGAGAGTCATATGACTGACTTTACTACCCCAAGAATCACTCAAAATGGTCCCCAACTTCTGCTATTCCAGCAGCAGATCGTCAGGCAAGGAATCCATAGTTAATGGCATAGTGAGGCAACGACCAGAGTGAGCCATGAACTGTTTGGAACTCAAGGAAAAAGGGAAGACTTGGTGGGGACGGTGTCACCAGACCAGTTCTACAAAAGAATTTGTTTTCCAGAAAAAAAATAAAAATCTGTGGGGTAAACTGTTTCCACCCTTACTACTCAGGCCTGGACTAAGAAAAGTCCAAATAAACTGATCATAAATTAAGTCATCCCTGTTGTGAGCATGAGCACACATACCTGGCCAAGGCAGGCAAAAGCAGATTGATGGAACAACAAAGTTCACCTTGTTTTCTGAGTTGAAAGCTCACGCTGTTTCTTGGCAGAACAGGCATGTCAGGCCTGTAATAACCACTTGCTACCTTGCTTCAATCAGCATTGAAACCAGCACAGTATTAACATCTTGGGGAAAATGCATCTGGAAACTGCTTTCAGGGGGAAAAAAAATGAAAGGGAGGTAACTGAATACCACACCCTGTGATTGTTTATTTATTGACTTTTAGTCAATAAATGACTTTTAGTCATTTATTAGACAAATGACAATGACTTTTTTTTAGACAAATGACAATGACTTTTAGTACCTTTTAGGAACTTCAGACTTCTCCCTCCATTGCCTGAAAAATCTGTATTTAAAACATTTTCTTTTAAAACTCGGAGCTGAATTCCTGTTCAGAAAGAAGTGGCAAAGAACAGCCATTCTTCACCTGAAGGTAAATCACTTGGTGTGGCAGAGGCAGAACTTGGTAATTGCTGTTACTTTGGAGGAGGTTTTGTGGGCTCATCTTCCCATGCCCAGTACAGCTGGTGGCATTTCTGGGACAAAGCCAACCTGGCACAGCATCCCCAAAAACTAGGATTGAGAGCAGCCCCACTGACTCAGATGTGGGGCAGCTGTTGCATTTACACCTCAGGGCGCTGAGGTTGGAACACAAAAGCTGAACTTCAAAAATACTTACAAAAAAAGTTATTTTTTTGCTGACATGATCCTTCTCAAAGTGGCTTTTCCTTTTGCCTCCCAATGGCCTGGTATCAATGTACACTTGGCATTATTTTGCATCATCTCTTTCTATTGGATCAACTAACATGATAGTTTCAGGATGCAGAGGATACTTGTGCTTGTCTTTAAAAAAATAAATTACGTAAATCCTGTTGTGGGAAAGCTAATGCAAAGTTAACTGGGTAAATAAGCCACAGAAAGCCTGTCCTTTATGGTTTTATCTGATTTTTTTTTAATTTTTTTTTTTTTCCCTGAAGCACTGGTAAAAATTTGAAGCCAATTGTAAAGATGTATAGCACACATGCTCTAAAATGCATCTACCCTATTATGAATGTGGCTTTGTATTGCTGGTTCAGCTTGGAAGCTCACTGGACCTGTTTTGGAGACTTTTAGCATCTCCGAAGTATTTTTGGAAAGGAAGGAAGCGATCCAGGGTCTGAGCACTAGACTTCTAAATTAACAAAATATTTATCGCTTACACTGAAAAACACTTTGCCAAAAAGCCTGGGCTGTGGAGAGGGCATTTGGCACTGGATTAATTTCAAATGAAGTTTTAAGACCGGTCTAGGTTGTAGGTTTGTGTTCAATGATGCTTAAATATAATGTCCTGGCCAGTTACATCCTGGCCAGTAACTGCTGGGATCAGGCTCTGCCAAATTTCTGTCACCTTGGGCTTCATTAGCATGTGAAAGCAGACCCCTCTTGGCTTTGTGTCTCACTGAAAAACAAACCACGGAGGCTGGTTCACCAGCCCTCTCGTTTGGCCGGGGGTGTAGAGCTGCCTCGTGCACTCAGCTTGGAAAGGTCTTGGGTTTATTTAGGCTCATTTTTTTACTACAGCTCTGCAGAAGTGACCAGAGTGAAGGTTCCCGTTTATGGTGATGAGGAGACACTCAGGTAACTGCTCCTAAAGGACCCACGAGCATTGGCTAACCAGGTATTGAGCACAATGAGTAAATATTTCATAATTAAGTTGTTAATTAAGAACTGTGTATTTGAAAATAATTTAATCCTGCACTGCCATCAGAAATATTTCCCGTGCCTTTGAGGAGGCCAAGGGTTGCATTTGCCCTCTCCAGCCATTTTAAGAGTGAGTGAACCAGAACACTTAAAATATTTGCAGAAAGTAATTGTGAATGAATAACACAAATAACTAACAGGTAATTTTTCTTAAATGGAGAAACTTTCTGGGCTCATGTGCATTCAATCAGGGAAAAGAAACAGCCCCACGTAGCCAGTCTATGCACAGCACCTTTTGTCTACTGCACAAATACCATGTTTTACCCTACCTTTGCTAAAGGCAGGAAAAATTATCCTCCTTCCACAAATTATTTTGGGAATAATTACATCTAATGGAAAAAAAAAATTAAAAACCACAGTGTGTTCATGGACAATGTGAATGGAAAGGGATGTGATACTTGCGAAGGTACTAATTTGTTAAAAATGGTTCCTGTATTTTGGTTGGCAATAGTCACTGAACACAAATTATATTAAGGGCAGTTAAGAGTCCAACTAGATAGAAAGGCAGTCAAACTCCTGGGAAGACAACTAGAGAGGATACAGACCGTACTGGGGAAAGAGCACTGCAAATGTTCATTTCCTTTTTGTACTCATTGGCTTCTTAAATAAAAGAACTGACACTATTTAAAAGCGCAGACTTGTGTCACACTTTTCCCTTCTTTCCAGGAAGAATGAGTGCCAGGTAATGGCATACAAGTGGAAAGCCCTCTGTGATGCCCAGGGATATCAGTACCAGCCCCCTCTTTGAATGCCAAAGTTATGGGTAAGGTTTTAGAACAGCATCATTTGATAAGGCTAAAAGTGCCTTAATTTTCTTCAAACCACACAATGTTTAATACATGTAATTTTAAAATTTATGAATCACACACATCAATAAAAATCCATGTTAATCCGTGTTAAACACCTGAGTTCAGTGGAGTAACACTGGGAGAAAAATGGGTCCAGGCAGGATCAGAGTCAGAGAGCATTTCAACTGAGGCTCTGTGAAGGATTTTAGACTCACTCCAGTTTTATGTACCCAAAGCAGCTTCTTCCTTTGGCTTGCACAATTTTCATCTCCATTGGAATTCTGGGGTAAACTGTCCTTGTACAAAATTTGTTCAGGGTCAGGTTTTAGGCAATATTTTGTGCTGCAATAACCACACCATGACAGACAACCTTTTCATCAGATAAGGAAAAAAATCCTCTTCTTCAGGTCAGTACAAGAAAGGAACATGACAGAGCTATAAATACAGAGCCCAGAGGTGTGAAATCTCTTGCATTAAATGCGGTCATTGACCATGTTTAAATTTTTTCCCAAACATTTCAGGTGTTAAGACAGAGAAGTAAATATATACATGGGGAATGTCAGCAATGAAAACAGCTTCTCATTGTTAAATGATTCTGTGAATTTTTTCTTATAGAAACTGATAATTGGGTAAATCAGATTCATGTGCAGCCTCGGGTTTAGAGGTGGGAGAAGCTGGGAAGTGAGGGAAAAGGCTGCCTGACCAGGTGTGGGCCAAGGAGACCCAGCAGGGCTAAAGGAAAGTTTTCAGATGACAATTGGAACATTTTAATCTGTGATACTAAAAGGAAAGCCCTGGTCACCAAGCAATTAAAAGTAGACATGTAAATTAGGCAGCTGATTTCCAGAGGTGTGTAAATACAACACAGTGCCCAGTAAAGTCAGAGAGAGAGGAGGGATGAAGGAAAAAACCCACACACAATGTTCTCAGGATTGTAAGGGTAAGTTTAATCACTTAGGTAGTGATATTTTAAATATTGTCTCCAAAGGTGCCTTGCACAAGCCTCATTGTGGGGGTAGTGATGTCTATTGGGATGGTTGGGTGAAAAAATTGTAAATGGCTGCCAGAAATTGTCATCTGCGTTTCTTTAAAAAAATATGTGCCCACACTTACAAATTAGAAGGATTTGCCAAAGGTCACCATTGGCCAGAAAGAGTTTTTTGTAACTCTGTCTTTAAAGCTGTGCTTAAATGCAGAGGTTTTTGGAGGATGGTGCTGGCTGTTTGTGTGAATGTAAGTGGCAATTCTCAGGAGGCTCATCCAGCACTGGCTTAGATGAAGTCATGCCCAGGTCAGTGCAGCCAGAAGGATGGTCCTGATAAGGCAGGGGAAGAATGGATGTGAAACAGGGTGGATAGCAGTGATTCACTGCTTATCTGAGGAGTTTGCTTTCTCATCTTGCCAGAAAAACAACACCAAGTGGCACAAAATTTTATTAAAAACAAATACTAAAAGATACTCTTCTCCTAAAGAAATTTAACTCATTAAAATTAACTCGGTGGTTCTTTTCTTCAACTGAAGAAACAAAGTTACTTAAAGATTTGACCTTCAAGGTCTGCTTCCCGCCCAAGCCATTTTATGAATCTATGAAAACGAGTTCTCAGCTTGGTAGTTCCCCAGGCTTTTCACTCTGGGGGAGTTCTCCGTGGCTTCCCTCAGTGTTGGGACCACTGTGATGACCTCAGGTGTGGAGGTGTCAGTGATCCTTGGGAGCTCTGGCAAATTTTCCGAACAGCCACAGCCACTCACCCCACGTCCTGTGCTAAACAAGCTCCCAGGTAGGCCTATTTCATGAAAAAATGGCACCACCACAATTTGAAGATGACAGCACTATGGCAAACCAGTCATCATATGCTGGAGTTACTGGCCCAAGAGATAGATTTAGAGTGTTATGAAAATATATGCATTTTGAAGTGCTGTGAATTACACCAAATAATCCTGAATGTCTCCTTTGCTGTACTAATGAATCGGAGCAGAGCTTACCACATTATCTGCAATCACCATGGAGAAAATGGGCTTCAGTGTACATAGTTTCTGTATAAATAGTGCATCTCCAGCACATTCTGTAAGTAAGTAGTGTCTGATTGCATAATAATAACAATAATAAAGAGAGAGCTGTCCAGCGTGCACACGGGCCAATTAAAGCATCAAGTGCAGCGTTCCTGGCAAGGGGAAAAGTTGTCAGGGAGGTGCCTGGCTTACCAGCGCCCTCACCTCCATGCCTGTGCCTCCCACCAGCCCTCTGGCAGCCAAATAAGGAGTCTGGAGACCTTTTTCCCTGAATCCTTGCGTGGACAGCACAGTATCCACTGTTTTAGAGGCTCCTGGCAGAAACCATGGGAGTCGTGACTGCAGCACAAAGAGGCACAACTTAGAGGTCTGGGTGAAGCTTTAGCACTTGAGCGATTCCTACTGTGCCTCACAGCTTTGCTGGGCAGGGTTTTCTCCATCTGGAAGGACCAGGCCCGACCTCCCCTGTGTGCCACAGGTATGTTTAAGAATTCATGAAAAGCGGAAGGAATGTATTTTATGGGGTGGCTGGATCATATGTTTATGGCCTGAAATAGGAGATCCCAACCCAAACCACTTTGTTGGTTTCTAATGGTGAGAGGCAGAATATGAAGATCATATAATTCATGCTGGGGAGTGGATATGAAAAGAGAACATGGGCAAAACCTGGGACAACCCACAGCCTCAGTAGCTGCCTTGCCATTAATTATGGCTAATGGGCTAATAAACACCTTCACATTTAATGCACTGCACATCCAGCCTGTGGAAACTCCCTTACAGAGATGACCCAGAAGAACTAAATGATTTCTACCCCAGGATGCTGGAATTATGCATTGCTAACAACATTGGCATGAAAGAAGTACAGGACTGGGTGCTCTGGATACTTGGAGACAATAATTTTCCACCCAAAAGGAACTTCTGACAGTTGACAAAATCCTTACGGTATTTTTTTGTACCCTCTGCACAAGAGAGGTGGGTGGTCACAACTGTACAGGTGCTGATGGAAGGGCTCTTCTGGGTATGCTGGAGAGGCATAGGTGGCTGGAAACACAACACCTGGGCTGTGATTCCATGGGCACATCCCAGCCTAGACACATGCATACTAATGCTCTGCTCCCGTGGCCTTTTCCAGAGGATAATTGGATGCAGTGCCCTGAGCTCTGGGAATGGCCTGCTCCTGAAGAAACAGCCACTTACTCCCCTCTCAGCTCTGCAGAAGGGTGCACGTCCCTGGTTCACGCCTTGGAAATAATGAGGTAAAATGGACTCGGCACCTTAAAACCTCCCCAAAGACAGCACGAGATATTAGAATATCTGTTTGGGAAAAAACAACGGGAAACAGAGCCTGCCTGGGCAGGACCCCCGTCCCACAGAGCCACGGGAAAGGCTCCCAGGCCACAGAAGGAGAGCTGGGAATTAAACATGAAGTAGCCTGCAGGGATGCAAGAAAAAACCCATAAGCCAAGTGCATCTGAAGACAGTGGCAGCGCTGCAGTCGGTGACCGTGGTTTTCCTTGTTCTCCCCCCCCAAAACAGGCCAACAACAGGCCAACCAGGCCCTGCCTTGCCAGCAATCCCGAACAGCGGGAAAACAGGCAGCTCCTCATTTGGGAATCCTAAATATACAACCAGTGCCCAACTTCAAATAATCAGAATTTTATCCTCTCTCTTTCCAAAACACAAGTGATCACCCTGAAACCCATAGTTGCCTTGTATGTTTTAGCCTAACTTCACTGAATCCAGACTCAAAAGTATCTCAGTACCTTTGCCATTAATATAAAAAAAAAATGAAAAAAAAACCTTGTGACCCTTTCATAAGGAAAAACACAATGGATACAGCTCCCTGCCCTGGACACACATTTAGCTTGGTTCACTCCCAAAGGCTATTCAGTCAGATGTTCAAGCACCTGCATAACTTAAACGTGCTTTTAGACACTGCTCTGAACTTTGGCAAAAGTAGGGAAAATAAATTCGGTTAGAACACAACTTTATTTCTTTCAAATCTGACTTTTTGAGAATCTGGACTGCAATGCATCACTTAAAATACTTCCTCATGCAGAATATTTTAATATTAAGCTAGATATTTTTATATTTCCACAAATTAAAGGCACCGTGGCTGAAGGTGTGACAGAAGCTCTAATTTGCACATAAAAGGGTAGAACGATTTCAGTTTTGACAGCACAAGCTTTTTGATTTGTTAATAAAGACAATTCTTTCTCAATTGTGAACATACTCCCCAAATAAGACAATGTAGTTTGTAGCAAATAAAAAAAAAATAGTCTTCCTGTCGTGGAGAATAAACTTTTGATCCATAGTTATAGGAATTCAGACTTTATAAAAATAAAAGAATGAAACTTTCCCACTGAAGCTTTAATAGCAACAGAGCAGGAATCAGAGGAAGATACTTGTTCCTGCCACAATCTCTGCCTGTTGCTAGTAACCTACCTTCAGTGTGTCTGGGTGAGGTTCACTGCTACAAAGTACCTGTGGCAGTTGAAGTAGTTTTGGAGTTAGGGGTGAGAGAGTTGTGTGGAAATGCTTTTGATGAAAATTAACACAGATTTTCCTTGTGATGTTCTAATCAAACTGGAATGTAAGAACACCAGGATTTCAGACTCTGCTGCTGAAACAGAATTTGTAAACCAAGATACAACCAAGGCCAACTTGACAAGAGGCCAAGCCTTCAGAGTGACCTCTCTGTGCCCATGTCAGAGCTCTCCTTTTCCCCCGAGACACCACAGAGGAGGAGAGAGTGTGGAGCTCTGAAACAGTCTGGGCAGAGCCAGCATGGAAAAAAAAATAAAACTAGGATTTCTGATCTCACATCTAATTATTCTGAACTTTCCCCTGTGTGACAGCCAAAAACTTCAGCATGGAAGCAAAGCTGAACAGTACCCAGGATCCATTTCAGGATATAAAAGGGTAATGAAGCACCCGCCCATGGTCCTGCCAAGGCCTTTACAGGCTCGGCACATACTTTGCCCTGGCACCAAAAGGTGACTCAAGTTCTCCACGAGTTGAGCAGCATGTCCAAACAGCCTGGGGCACAAACCAGCCAGTGCTGTTATTACAAGCCCCCACTTTTGAGAGCTGACGCTGCTCCAGGCCCAGCACGTGGGCTCCTGGGCACCACTTGTGTGGGCACAAGCAAAGCAATGAGCAAACGCCGTGAAGGTGCCTGAGGTGAGATCCAGCACCTCCCACACGTCACTGGAAAGCCCTTCCTGGGCATGTGCAGCCACAGCACAGAGTTGGGGCCTGTTGGAGTCACTGGGGACAGTGGTTATTACTGATAATGGGCAGCAGCACATCCTGCTCTAATGCAAACTAAGCCTGTGACACAACCTGCTGTCAGTATGCTTTGCACTGACACTGGACACAGTGTTCTGAGGGTACTGGTCCATTCCATGTGAAAACTCTTGATTTTTGTAAACTTCTAAGCTTTTGCTGGAGGAAGGAAAGCAGTTCTATACTGAAAGACATTCTTGCTTTCCAAACAGTGTCCCCTCCTGCTTTTTTTTGCTTGCATCTCACCACAGTTGCCTCCTAATCCAGTGTTGGTGAAACAAGGCTGAAGGTATTTTGGTCATGTTTTCACACTTGTGATGTGCAGTTGCCTTGTCTCCTTCCACTTTCCTTCTGACTACACTCTGCTTCACAAATGCAGCCATCTGGCACAACATCTCAGTTTTTTCTATCGACACCTGAGTAATCAGAGCCCTTTTTTCTCTCTCTTTATTTTTAAATAAAGCAAGTATTTCCAGCTCCAATGCCCAGGCTTATAATAGGCAAGCCACATCCCATTAATGAAAAGCAGCAGAAGTGAGAGGTCACTGCTGTTAATGGTAGAAAACATTTAGGGTGAGATGAGAGGGGGAAAAAAAGCACCCAATATTTTCAATAAGATTATCACAAGTCATCTCCAGCACTTTGTCTCCTTAACATTGGCTAACGGCCTCAGGAATGGTTGTGTTGGTAGGAGGGTATTTAAAGAGCGGTCTTTGTGAAACCAAGTATTTCCATCTATTGTCTGCATGAAACACACTTACAAAACATCGGTGGCAAAGCTGTGGCCTCAAAAATTCAGAAGTCTTACCCCACGGTGCTGTATGGCCAGCGTCGCACCCCAAGAGGTTTCTTCCCAGCCTGTTCTCAAAGGACATCTCTCAGACTTACTTTCTCTTGCAAACACCCACCTTTCCCATGCCAGCAATAAATCTGACAATGCTAACTTGATCTCCACCTGGCTGCCATCCCCTCCACATGTCTGATCCTACCCCTGAACTCTGTCCCCTCTTGAAATAAAAGATGGCCACCACCCCACAGACCAACTGACCTGGAAACCCTGCACGGAGATATATGAGCAGTGGAGCAGCTGTGCCAAAGGAAACTCACAAATCACATCCTCCGGGCACCGGGACAAGTGGCAGGAAGACAAAATGCAAGGACTGCCTCTCCACCTTCCCCTGGCTCCCTCACCCAGCAGCACTGCAGTCTGTGCTGAGGCACCTCTGCATCAGCCGAACCCGCTGCTCCTCTCACAAGCCTCTTGTTCCAGTCCTTCCATGCAGGGGGAACTGGGGCAGTTGGGAGCCAGGAGAACCATCCAGACAAATATGCAGGGGCAGAGGAGCAGAAGCAGGATGGGGGATAAGGAGCAGAGTTCCTGTAGGCACCCACCTGACCAGTCCCTTGGAGCACTGTGGCATGGTCGGGTAGGAAACAACCACAGCAGCACCTGGAATAGAGACACAAATCCTCAGGCACAGCCTCTGATGCCCCATCATTCAAGTTCTCCCAAACCACAGGCATCCAACAGAATGATTTTTGCTGTCCAGTTATCAGTTTGGCATCAATAATCTGCCAGTACAGTTCAGTGATGTTTGCCTCCACAGACAGAATCTCCTCTGGAATTCTTGCTATTTCTTCCCATTTGTTTTAAACAGAATTTTCTAACAAGAGCAGTGGGCACCTGTGCCACTTTAGCTTGGGGACTCTTTGTTTAGGTGGGTTAGAAAAGATTTTTTGATGTTATGAGCCTCCTCCCCCTGTGAGTGGTCAGCAGGGGCCACAGCAACCTTTGTGGGTGGATTTGCAACTCATGGAGATGCCAAAGGAGGTGGGGAAGAAGCTTGTCATAAAAAAGCTCAATCTAGACCCCTTCAGAACCTGAATGCAGACTCAGAACCAGCCTAGGACAACCTGGGCTTGGTGTTGTGAGAAATACCTGGTTTTCAAGACACGGCCACCTGGAAGATTCCCTTCTTCTGTTTCAGCCTGAAAAAAGAGATGGAGCAGTTAATGGAGGAGGAGAAAGGCCGTGAAAATGACAAGCTCAGTGAAAAGTTTCTTTGCAAATAGCAGTTTAACACTGAGAAGTTAGGTTAAAATGGTTTCAAAGTCTAAAATTAGTTACATTTTAAACTAACAGCATATGCTTTTATTGTCTCTGATCTAAAATATAATCCCAGGAGGCTGTGAAAAGCATGCAAATTACGGAAAGCTAATTTGCTCCAACAGCGACACCTCCCATGTAGTTGGGAGGTCTATTAGACCTACTGTACTCTCCATTATTTGCATATTAATAGCACCTGCTGAAATACTTTGGGATTTACTTTTCCTGCCAGCAGAGGGACAAAACAAATAAAATTATATAAAATTCTTTTCCTACAGATTTGATGAACAATAAACTATTTAGACAGTGCAATAAATGCCAAATTAGTGAGAGGCAATGGGGCAGGACTGTGATACTGGGATTTTCACAGAAACTGGACTGCAACTCTGGTTAAAAAAAAAAAAAAGAATATCCTGAACCAAAAAAACCAAACAACAAAAAAGGCCTCTCTGGAAAATGCTGGGTAATTTGAAATCACTCACTTGGCTCAAGGCTGAAAAATGGAAAAGTTGAACTAAAGAAATCCAGACACCACAGCAAGAAAAAAAAGAAAAACATGACAAAAAAATCCTATACATCCACAAGGCCTGAAAGCAGAACCCCCAAAGTGGACCTTGATTAAATATCTACAAAACCCCAGGCTTTGATATTAGCCAGGCCTGCAAGGCCTAGTCTCCTGCACATAAAACAAAAAATAAATTAAAACCAGCCACAGCCTGAGATTTACTTAACAAGCCAACTTCCAGTCTCTGCTCATGACCACTGCTTCCCCTTCTGGCCCCTGAGCTATAAAAAAAGCCCCTTGTATATTCCCATAGCTCATCTTCCTCAGGGCGAGGGTGAGAGCAGCTTCTTTTCCACAGTAGCACATGGAAAAAGCTCCGTTTGCAGCGCCAGGCTGAGCCAGCCCCGCAGGCTGGATGTGTAACGTGTGCCTCTCTCTGCAGAGCGGATTTGGGAAGCTGACCAGGGAGACAGGGACATTGCCCAGCACCTCTTTTTCCAAACAGGCAATTGCTATTCCTAAAGAAGCGCCAGCCATGTGCTCGTATTCCTTCCAAGAGTTACAAGGGGCCTGTATTTCTCTATATTCCCTCTGCTTTAATTCGGATTATGTACCCTCTTTCACACAGGCACGGGAAGGCCCACCAGAGTTATTTACTGCTGCTGTGCCAAATTTCTGTAGCGTTTTAACTACCTTCACATTCCCAAATGCAGGAGGCAATTGACTTTAAGTTAAAATGATCAAATTGTTCTGTACACATTTCAAAATGTGGTGGAAGAGTTTCATGCAGGACAACAAAGCACAGAAAAGTGCAGCAGCAGAGCCAAAAACTCTGTCCCTTGGCACCGTGAGACCATGCGAGGGGAATGGAGAGGAGAAGGGATATTATTGGGAAATACATTGTTATTATCCTTTTCTCTCTTCACCACAGACAGAGCCCAATATGTCTTTCAGCTCTGCACAGCCAAGTGAGACCTATGAAGAACTTGCTCAGTGTCAATGCTAATTACTGGAGGAGGCAATCAAACATTACAGCAATGGGGACCCCTGAAAGGCTGCACACAGACAACTCCCACCATGGCCGTCAACAAATGCTAATTCTCATTAGTGTGTGGAACTCCTAAATGCTGCAGCAGTGGTAGCTATTAGTGTTAGCTGGTAGCTAACTAGTAATAAGCAGCAGAACTAGTTAAAGTTGCGTGATGGCACGCGAAGCTTGTGATCGCTCTTGGTGATAATTCAGCACATTTTTGCATAGCAAGAACCTGTAAATGGTTGGAAGGGAAAGGGGTGATCAGAACAATTCCTGGGAGGCTTCAGGGCACTGGAAAGCAGAGCTCCCTCGTTGTGTTTAAGATTCCATCTCAAAACTGTTACAAACTGAGCATTGCGGTCACTCAGGTAGATTCAGTGCCCTGTAAAAATGGGTTTGCATCCCTTTTCTAGAAAAGGAGGGCAGGATCCATCTCCTTTAACTTTTCTCTGTAGCTGCTGTGGGCAGGTCACGGATGCTGTGCTTCAGGGATGGCAGGAGCAGGCAGAGCCTCGGAAGGGGAACAGAGCTCTCCTCTCCCAGCCGGGAACATCCTGACCGGGGGTATAGCAGGGCCTGGAGATATGGCTGTTACTGCTGCCATGCCCATGGCTAAAAACATCCTGTGCTGCCTCACAGCACTGCTCCAGCCTCTCTGCAAAGTGTTCTCCCAGTCACTGAGAACTGTGTACTTGTAATGACAGCAATAAAAATAATAACAATAATAATAATAATAATAAAGCCACCCTGGAAAACAAAACCCAGGCCATTACCTATTATAACAGATTGGATGTTCCTTACCTGAAATTTCATGAGCAATTAACAAACAGAATTATCCACAAACGGGTGTACGCCCTGTTATCCTTATAGTGGTTTTGGCAGCCACATTCCCAGCCTGCAGTTTGCCATCCACCAGAGTCCAAACCACAGCTTTTTCTTCTTCTTTCCTTTTGTTTTTTGTCATGAAGTTCATGGCAGCCAGTGTTTTAGCACCTGCATATTGGGGGAGCAAAAGAGGCAAGGGGGAGAGGATGAATACATACAATACGTTTATATTCAGGAAGAGCACGTTGCAGAGCAGGGAGCCGTGATGTGTGTGCTTGCATTGTGTAGGAAGGGATCCTCAGTGGCACTGCAGCTGGAAAAATTAATGGAAGATTGGGGGACTCTCTGCAGTGACAAACTTTCATCTGGTAAGTTACATTACTGTCACAGGTAATGATACCTTAGACTGCAACTAATCTGTGAATCTCAATCAAGGCAGATCACTGATTCTTCATCAGGACTGTAGGACCTGAGATCTGTAAAAATTTGGGACTCAGCAGGAGTTTGTGTCTAAGTGTGATTTGCATTTCAATTCTAAGTCCACCACAACCTTTGAATCTTCCTGCAGCACTATCACAATGGAAGTTTTTGGTCTCAATGTGCTCAAAATACATATGAAAAAATAGAAATGCTGGTACAATGGCAGTCAGTTGTTAATGGGAAGGAAAGTGGCATTTATGTTTGAATTGTTTCACAAAACACCATTACATGGAAGTGTTTCATCATTTTATGGGGGATCGAGTCCCCTGACACCAGCTTCGGGGACCTCATGTGGTGCTTGTCTCTATCATTCCACTTGCACAAACACCCCGGCCCTTTCAATTTTTATCTGCCCAGAACCCGGGATATGTTACATTATTTAGTTTTTGTTCTGTATGAAGAATTCACAGCAAATAAAAAGCCACTTCTCCGAAAAAATCAGCCTGTGAGTGACGGTTAAGAGAATTTGAGGCCGACCCCCTTTGCAGGAGGGGCAGCAGCTCTGCCGTTCCTCCCGCTGACTGATGGCACAGCTCCAACTCATCCTACATGAGGCAGCCACCAGCACTGGCAGTGATGGCAGGATGCTCACTTACTTCCCTGAAAAACTGTCTGGGTCAGACTACAAACCCCATAGATGTGCAGGAGATGAATTATTCATAGGAACAGGAGGGCTTCCCTGTGCTGCTGAATCAGGGAGACCGGTTTGCAGAGAGAGGTAAAAAAAATCCACTCCTGACTCCTTTAGCCAAGGAAATGTTCCACGTCAAACACTCACAGCCTCTTAACCCAGTGCCAACAGAGACAGGTCTTCATGCCCTTCCTGTGAGCTTGGGAAGCCAACTGAGCCAAGCTCTTTGAGAGGAATCCAGTGTGCAGAGCTGTCCACGGGCCATGGGAGGGGGTTATTAATGTCCTGGCGCCTCTCCTTGCTGCACATGGAGCCAGGTTTTGTCCTGAAGAGCTACACACGACCATGAATTCACATTTACGTTTATTTTGGCGATTTGATACCCGTTTTCCTATGTGTAGAATATTACTGCCACTTAGTCAGATGTGGCTAAACTCAGCAACCCTTTCCAGGGACACATTCTCCAGCTGATTAAATTTCCAGGCTCCAAACCTCACAGCCCAAGTAAAGGGGGCAGGAGCGTGTCTACCACATCAACACCCCAGGTGTGTTTCCAAGTTCCTTTCTGCTTTTGCTGTTGATAAGGAGCTTTCTAGTGACTTGAGCAGATAGGGGCTGAATGAAGGGCATTTTTTCTACCTATTTCATAAAGGCACTTTCAGTCTCTCTCTCTCGTCAGAGTGTTGCCATGTTGGGGCCCAGTGATTTGTTTCCTTGCACAAGCTGGCGTTTGCAAGATTGCAGCATTTTGACTGTGAAGTTTCATACCAGCTGCTCTGTGATGACAAATGGAAATCAAATCTCCGCGTGTGGCTCTTGAAACACACTGGGTGAAGTGGGGTGTTCCATAAAGGAAAGGCTAAACTCTGGAGAAGTCACTCCTGTCTCTGAGTGCCTCTATTCAAAGGCATTTATTGGGGGGTGGTTCTGCAGTATAATAAGATCCTGACCCTCTGAGGCTTCTGGGACATCCCCAATAATCACTTACTTTTCAAAATGTTTTCTTTTGCTCCACTGAGGGTCTGAGAGCCCAGTCGGAATATTTCAGACTGAAAAAGGAGTCTGGTCCTGAGCTTCCTGCTGAAAATAAATAAATGAAAACTTTCACACAAATGCAGGATAAATAATTTTTTTCTTTTCTTTAAGGATACTTGTTAAGAGCACAGAAAGTCAGAAGTACAGCTTTTACCAACTGCTCTGTAGCTTAACTTCTCTGGCATTCAAAACATACAACTTCTGTGTTTGTACTACATTTCCCTAACAGCTTACATCGAGGCCAAACACACAGCCTTCTGCAAAGGTCTTCTAAAATAAGCTTATTTAAAAGAGCAAGGTCAATGCCCAACACATGTCAGATTCTGTGAGCAGAAATCAAAGAGTTTGGAGCAAATGGAATATGTCAGAACTCGGTGGATTTCCACGCCGGGTTCTTTTACCAAGCTCTCACTGCTGCTGCCAAAACCAGTAACGATCTCATCCTATGGACTTCAGCTTTGGAAAAGTGTCTACAAAAACCCAAACCCTAGCTTGTGGGGGGGGGCTACTTAGCTCAATAAATAAAACTAATGCATAGATAAATGTGTTTATCTGGACATGCTATTTATTGTCCCTGTAACTGTATTTTTCTTTTAATGGGACACATGCTGATTCCATGCTTCAGCCCTAGGCTCTATTAAAATCAAATTAAAAGCATTAGTAATGTAGTTAATTCCATTTATAATATGGCCATCAAGAGAAAAGGGAATATTAAAATAGAAAAAAACCACATAAATGGGATTTAAGAATTTTTTTAAAAAACATAGTTTCATTTTGATCTCTGCATTTTTTTAATATAAAATGAAAACTTTTCAGATAAAGTAACTCTGCCTGGCCTTTTAAACCATATCTTGCAGACTGATATTTGTGATTTCAATTAAAATATGCTATTGTCACTTTAGCCTCCCTCTTTGGTATTTTAAATTGATCCTAATGGTTTTGCCTTAAGTGATTTGCGTCCCATAGTGAATCCCTGTCACTTACAGCACCTCCCACTATTGCCCTCCTGAATAATCACTACCAGATAATCGCTGCTTCCCATCTCCCAGCGTTATTCCCGCTTCCCCGACTCCACAAGCTGGTACAGGCTGCGAAGTGTTTGCTCTTTAACATCTTTAACATATGGCTTGTTGCTCTGGCACACAACAGCCAGGGATTTAAAGCAAGGATAAAAGCTGCATGGAAAAGGCCAAACTGATGGCTCTGGAGTTAGGCTCTGTTTTCCAGAGGGTGAGGAAGGGAGGAGTGGGTTGGGATCATGGTCCCTCCGGCGCTGTACTCGCAGAGCAGGGCCTGGCAGGGGCTCACGCAGCCCAGGTCCACTTGCCACTCGCTGCTTCCTAACAGAACTCTGTGGGATGGACACCGTCAGAGGAGAACCTGTTAAGGAACGCAAAATTCCCATTGGAGACTTCCCACCATCAGCAGAGCCCCTCGAGTTTTAGCTGGGAGCTGCCCCTGACTGTCCCGTCCCTCCACATCACATCCCTCACACACCTTGGTGTGCACATGGAACCACTGACGGGAGGGCCCTTTTTCTCCTTTGCCTTTCATGGAGCTCATTATTGATTGAAGAATCCTTTATTTTGCATAATTGTCCTCTGCCAAACTTAATTCCGACCTTTCTCTTTCAACTGGCTTATTAAACTAAATACAGTCTTGTGGTTTTGCGACTCCAGCTATCAGAGCTTCTGGATGGACAGTCAGGGTGATGTGAAGAAAAAAACCCAAACTAATAATATTAGGAAGCATCTCCTTATGTACATTTATGAGATCTACCAGCAGGTGACTCCATTCTAAAATATCTGTTTTTTTTCACAGAACAAAATGCTTTCTTCCCCCTACCCAGAGCATCATCATAATGCCCCCCTCCATAAAATTCAGCACTCTGAAAAAACCCAGTGTTAAATTTTACTTAAGCTGTGAACTATTTCTTTTTGAATAACACATGAAATTGAATTGGAGAGATTCAGGGATTTCCAGAGCAGCCTGATCTGTTCCTGTCTAATCAGACCTGATTAATTCAACTCAAACTGCAAACCTCAGTTTTATTTTGCTTTAAAAACTCGACACCACCAACAAATCAGCAGTATGTAGATATCACAGAGGCAGTTAACATGGAAAGCCTACAGACACTGAGTCTCATAGAGTCAAACGGATATGATTAAACATTTGGCATCACTTATTAATATTTTATATATTCAAATATATACACAGCAGATAGGACCAATCAGAGGGATGTTCTTCACCAGGGACAATTGTATTATTTATGCCTAAGAACAGGAGATCCAGTTCAGGTGTCAAAGGGTGTTTCTTCAAAATAGAAAAATTACTAACAAGTAATAGGGTTATGTGGGAGGGTTCATAGCAAAGAACTGCACTAAGCCATGCAGTGATCTACACAGATAATCAAAGTGTGCGATACCGAGCGCAGCGGAATAAACTAAGCAAGATAAAACAAAATAAAACAACCCCACCAATGCAAGACTGCAAATGCAAAATAAGCAGCCGTGCAAGGGGTATTTCAGAGATTTACTCTGCCATTATTTCAGCGGAAGGCTGAGAGAGGCTCTCAGACCTGACCAGTCTAATCCACATCAGACCAGGGAGACGCAGGGTCGGGAGGCTGACTGTGGATCTGGGCACTTGGCACAGCTGTTTTCCTTAGGTGCAATCCACTTGTCACTAGTGGTGGCACTTTGCATTTGCTGTATGGCAGCATATGTGCTTGCCACATTTGGGACCCATTATATCTCTCTGCCCTGCAGCCACTTCCCTTCCTTTCTCGTTAGCTGCATGTCCACATATTCTTCCATACACTCCCGCCACGTCGCAGTGCCAGCTCTTTGCCCCCTCTGCTTGCTCTGCTGGCTGCACACACTGCCTACACTTGTGTCAAACTTCCCAAATTCCAACCATCTGTAGATGGGGTAGAGTTTTTATATACCTTGCCAAGTTTACATATGTATATGTACCTGTGTGTCAGTATTCATATATATATATAAATATGCATACGCACACGTACAGACACGCTCTGTAAGAAATCCTATCTGTTCCATCACTGAAACACTTACCTGTTCAGAAATAGTTTTGCTACCAGGAGAACACACAGAGACAAAGAAAAGTTGAAGAATTGCCAAGGAAATCTTTCAAATGTGGTGCGAACCCAAACTAAAGGCGCAGGTTAGAAAAAGGGAGGAGATGGACTGTACATCCACGTTTCAGCCTCTGCAATTGGAAGCATAGTTACTGCACCAGCACAGACCAATTAGTATGTGTTGATATATTGTCTTGCAGATAAAGCAGTACCTGCCTGCCTGCCCACAGAGGCAGTTAAATGTTTCCGCTTGCTTTGTACACACAGGACTCGCTTTTGCTCAGTGTCGGGTCATCGCATACGACAACAGCTGAGAAGGAATTTGGTTGATGTCTCATTTTGAGGGGCTGTAGTGCTGCCAGCCTCCTAACTCCAGATACACACTGTGTCCTACCGGGATGCTGGGACACTGGTACAGAGGAAAACGTCTCCAGTCTGGAGATGGAGCTTGCCCAGGCGAGTTCCCACTGAGCAGTACCCGAACTCAGTGGAAGCTCTTCCTCGGGCTCCCTGCAGGTGTGGGTGTGCAGCCAGCAAAGGAATGCTGAGCTCCATATGAAGGAGCTTTGCACTCTTTCAAAGAAGAATATTAAAACTATAGTAGACTCTGATTCACTTTTTCATAGCTATAAAGATGTCCTTGATGACCAGAATTCAGATAAGGCCAGATCTCCTCATCTCCCTCCAAACCAGAGAATCTCAGGGTTTGGTAGTGTCACACCTGGGTGCACAGATATGAGCCAGTCCAGTGGAGAGAAGCCCCTGGGAAATGCAGATCCACGTTCAGCTTTTTATTTTCACATATCTGAGAAAGTTTAAAATCAAAATTTCCACTCATAATAAACCTCCAAACTCTAATTACTGGTTTAAAATAAGAAAAAAAACAAACACGCAACAACAAAAAAAGGAAACAATTACTCAGCTTTGATCTGTTTCTTTTTTTCATTAAATTTATCTTTTAAGTATTTTCTAAAACTCTCATCCCAAGGAAACAATCACAAAACCCCATTAGGGCTATTTTTATACAATGGTGAGAACACTGAATTACCTTCCTGTCTAGGTAAGTGGCACAGCCAGGCCTGGATCTGCATGTCCCATACACCTGCTGGTTTTAAACGCTACTCAAAGGCAGCAGTTGGGGAAAATGATGTTCCAGCCGTGGCCTGGGTGTGCTCTCCTCTCAGGGAACGCCGGTCCTCTCGGCAGCTGCTCTCAGCAGCTCTATCCCTCACCTGATGATTGCCTTGCTCAGCAACAGGTCAGCCCAGCAGAATCCCTCACTCACTTCCAGGCTCCCTAAGTACCAGTGACGGAGGAGGAACTGCCTCTGGCTGTCTCTGCAGCCCCGTTTCACTAATGAACAGCATTACACCAAATATTGCTGCTGACAACTAAATCCTTTCGTAAGTCATTATGCTTTTGGACGTGCCCCTTCGTTCTCCCCCCCTCTTACACATTATCAGAGAGAAGGCTTAGGAAGACCAAAAAATCGGGATAATTTTGGCTTTTCTTTGCGGCAACTGTTTGTGAATCAGTCGCTCAATTCTGGACGCACTTTTTGAGGGAGTTGACTGGACAGAGAGATCATCTGCAGATAAACCAGAGACAGGTTTCCAATGGTACCTGTTGCTGCAGGAGAATTCACAGCTGGGTCAGGAGAGACGAAAGGATGGAAAATGCTTGTCTGTTTAACATAAATAGTTACACTATGCACATACATTTCATGCCATCCCGGTGCCCTTAAAACCATCAGGAATGTTAAGTAGGTAGGAAGCCCCTCAAAGCAGGGAGAGGTCCGTAGCTCACGGCAACACTCCCAAAGTACAGCCTGCGGGGCTGAGAAGATTTAGCAAGCAACGTGATGGCCATCCCTGACAGAGCGGCTGGTCCTTAGCGCTGCAGTGGTGACAAGGTACCCAGAAGTCTGCACAGGTCCCACTCCAGGGGGAATTAGGTGAGGATGCTGAGCTCTCCTCTCTGTGCTTTGCTCCACCTTCTGAACGGAAAGGTTCTGCCTTTGGGGTGAATTTTGTTTGGCAGCCCTCTGCCGGGCCATGGCAACAAAGACTTTGAAGCCTCCTGGCTGAGGAGCCTGGTAATAAAGCTCCAACCTGTGACCTGGGTCGACGTTTTATCAGCCATCAAGAAACAGCGCTTGTAGTACAAGAATGGCCAACTCAACTGCTTGGAGAAAGGAGCTGATTCAGGCTGCCAATATTGGCTCTTACACAGATAATAAACTAGACTGGCCTTTCTCCTGACATCACACTTCAATCAAAAACTTTCTCGCAAAATGTCACTTTCAAAGTTGCAGCTTTAAAAAAAAAAAAAAAAAGTCTTTATAAAAAATTCATGGCCACAATGATCTGATAATGCAGCTTTCTGATACCAGCAGATGTTTTGTCTAACATGTTCCCTGAAGCTGTACTCTGTGCCTTCATATCTTTCATTTCCAGTTGCTATCTGCTGACTGTGGGATGTCATGTACGTACCCTATAGCGATGCACAGCAATTCGCATCTCACACCGCCGTGCGTAATGAGCTTCACAAGATGCTTGTCGCAATAACTCCGCACTTCCCCAACCATATGGAACACAACACTCCAAAGCCCACAGACACTTTTTTTTATTACAGTTCAGATCCTTAAAACATAATCTGTGTGATGTCTAGTGAATGTACGTGAAGAGCTGCTGAAAACAAAGTTAACACTTGTTCACATCATCTGTTACAAATGTCCAATTTGGGACAATAAATTTCCTCGGAACCTGTTCTTTTGCTGACTCGTTGCTTTATCTTTTTTCTCTTTCTCTCACGTCGTTTTTTTTATGAACTATGCATATGTATTAAATGGGATTTGTTGTCCCTAGATACCAATTTGCATAAAGTGCAAGCCATCATTGGTTGGAGAGAAGCAAATTACTTCTCCAGCAAGATCACACTTCTTTTTTTTTTCTTTTTCTTTTTTTTTCCTTTTTCAGTTCGTGTTTACTGTTTCCTTTTTGCAATGAACTCTTGATTGACCCTGTGAAGGCAAATGAGTTACTGGTTTGAGATGGAGACCAAAGTCCCAAGTATTCTATGTTCTCAGGTCCTGCCAATTAACCTGGGAAGTTTGNGAAAGAGAAGGTATTATTCAGTTAAGCACAAAGCAGAAATGTCCCAAGACTGAAGCTGTTCACCTGTAACTTGAGCTGCCTGATTCCCAGTAAAATACATCCCCACCACATCTTAGCAAAACAGCCCGACTGAGTGACTGAGCATAGCCTCTTAGGATCACCATTCCATTTTCCCAGTGTCCTCAGTGTGTTCCTAAAAGTCCCAGGTGGTTCTTCCACATGTTGCTCAGCTCCCTCACAGCAGCCCTACTTTCTTTTTTGTGTCTGCACACATTTATCCATGTTGGGCACTCCTGAAGGGCTTGAAATGCCTGTACAAGCGCAGGGAGGCTCTCCAATGCCCTGTCCTAATTTTACAGCCTCCCTGGAACAGGGACGCTCCACAGGATGGCAGCTGCCATCCTAGCAGGCTTTGGACAAGTATAATCTCCTTGTTTTCCTTGTGTTCTTCATTGTGCACACCTGGGACATGTTGGCAAGAGGCTTGGCTGGAAGAACGTGACAGATTCCCAGGTTCAGAGCAGCCCTGCATAAGCCCTCAGCTTCTGGGGAGCAGGAGAGACAGAGGAGGGGATTTTACAAATTCTCCGAGAATCAGATTATCTAAGCAGAGCTGTGATGCACAGGATGGTGTACAAGTGCACCAGCCCACCACTAAAAGGATTTGCAAGCCATGAGCCAGGCTCAGCTAAGAAGTGTGAGATGGTGAAATCACTGAAGGGAATAAATCAGCAAGGATGCTTAGCTGCAAAGTTTCCAACTAGGTCTGAACTTCCCAAGAATTTAGTGCTGGGACATTGCTGGGGGTGTTGGGGAGCAGGGGTTCTCTCTAAAAATAGTCTTTTCTTCTGCTGAGATCTCTAAAAATGAGTTCAGGTCTGTGTCTCCCTGAACGTTCACTCAGATTTCAATCCCAAACGCATCAATATGATGTGTTTGGATTATTTTACTTCTGAATTTAACGGACAGATGATACCCTGTGGGATCACACAGAACATCAGTAATGGATTGCAGACATAGGACAGTTAATCTGGGCAGTGGTGATGATCTGATGCTGAGGTGCCTTTCAGGGAGCTGTGGGTGCCGAAGGAACGAGTAAGGGCCCAGGGTGTGTGAATTCTCAAGGCGCAGTCTGTATTCCCCTGCTACCTTTAGCATCTATCCAAAGACACGCAAATACCCACAGATTTTATGCTGTGTGATGATTTGAAGGTGGAAGAAATAAGTTTCTGTCTGCAGAAGTATTGGCAACTTCCCGTGGCTTTTGCAAAAAGGCAAAAATGCCACATTTCACACATCTCTCCTATTAACGTTCACTGCTTTGTTTCCGTATTTATATTTGTCACATTTAAAAGGAATAAAATAGAATTTAAAAGAAGATCCTGACTCCCAAATGAGCACAAAAGCACAAAGAAGTCATGCAAAGATTATGAGAAAAACTCACAAGAGGGAATTAAGTGGAGGCTTTGAAAATTGGGCCTTTTTTTTTTTTTTTTTTGCACTGTCACTGTTAACCAACGGAATTGCTGTGGGATTGGGTGAAATCCTGTTTGGGACACTCTCCCGCAGATGGAGAGAAGCACCTGGAGCTCATCTCCCTAAACCTGGTGCTTTGAAAGGCAGGAAAGGTCAACAGTTTCCTCTCTGAGGCTTCTCTCACTTGAAAGCCCTGGCACACTCACCTGGCAGAGCAAAGGGGCCGTGCTTAGGTGCCTTGGTACAGGTGCATCTGCAGCCTGATCCCTCTGGAGACAGACAGAGCCAAGGAAATCCATTGCTAAGCTCGTCCCAACGTCGTGTCCCGGACCCAGCTGTACAGTAGGCACCAGATAGCACGCAATCATGGTCTCCCACTGCAGCAAATGCCACAGAAACCCAGGCCTTTGAAAGGGAAGTAGCAAAAAGTGTTTTTCTCATTCCTTATCTGTCCCTACTCCATTTTACCTAAGGCTCACTATTAGCTCAGCTGGTGATGTCACGTACTTCACTGGAACCTGTTATCGTGAAAGATTTCTCACAGGATTTTCCATTTTGCCAGCGTTGCTCTTTGTGCAATGTTGTATTTCATTCCATTAGATAAAGGGTTAAGTAATTCACGTTTTACCCATATAGACTAAGTTATACTCCCTGTGGGTTGCTGGCTTCCTATTGGCTAGAACAATGACCTTGGAAACAGACAAAAATGATGCATTGTTGCAATAAATATTATAGCTTGCACCTGTTTCTAATTAAGTCTGCCAAACAATTTCAGAGATACTGAAAAGAGAAATGTGTTGGCTTCTAATCGGGTGTTCTTTGCTGTTTGATCTGGATTTTTCAGCCCCCCACATGACCTCGCCTTCTTGGTTCTTGTTTTTCTTTTCAGACTTGTAGAAAGCACTAGATTGAAAGAAGGCTTCTGAAAGAGGGACATCTCTGCTTAAAATCAATTGTAACTCAAACCCTGAAGATTGATGGATTTACACCAAGGCTGGAAGTGGTTTATGGCAGGATACCTCAGAAATCTCCTGGTATGATTTCTTGGTTTTATAGGGCTGTTCTGGTCTTCTCCTTTTCCTTCACCTTGTCCTTCTCCTCTGTTTTAAACTTCAGGGTTCAAAATAATCTCTAGCTATTAGCAATCAGGATCAGGATGACTGGGGAGCTGGAGATTTTTGCAACTGGACTTCATCACGTTGGACAAATAGTTGAGGAAGGGTTTGCCTGCTGACAGTCACCAAGGAAATGTAAAGGGAGCCACGGTCACCTTCCTCTTTCAGAGTTAACCACACCTTGGGAAGATTCTGGCAGTTGCTGCTGTCAGAGCAGTGGCTTTAGGGAGGGTTATGGATTCAGGAAGAGAGCACTGAGGCTTAACAGACAGGCTGTGGTTTGCAGTTCAGATTCTCAAGTCCACCTGCCACTGAAAGTGCTTTTCGGTGCTTCATTCCTTGCACATGTACCTACCCAAGCTGTGCGGTCTGTGTGGATTTAACGTGTGCTCTATGATCCAGCTCTGTGGACAAATGCAAACGTATGTGGCAAATGCTGACAGTTTTCCTTAACATTAGAAGTAAAGAAATCAGGAATTACTATTACCTTCTCCTAAATGGGAACTGGAAGCCACAGCTCAGCCAACACTTCTGGCTGTCAATGACAGAAGCAGCCCAGTCCCTTTGGTCCCTGTGGGGTCCCTTTTCTCACGCTGGGATAAGCATTTGTGCATCTGTATTTTGGAACTGATTGAGGAACTTATCCATCTGAAAACTAATCCAGAGAGGTAAAAAAAAAAAAAAAAAAAGAGTTTTTATTTCAGCCACATCAACTTCCTGATTTTGGTTTGCATGTAGCCCAGCAGGACAGGACTGAGCACAGCTAGGACAGTGGGAATGGAATGCAAGAATTTTGTATGAAATTACATGAAATCACAGAAGAAATATGTTGTGACATGAAGAAGACAATGCAGGTCTCCAGAATCCACAGAAGCCTTTCCCTGTGGTTAATGCCATCAAGCTCACAGCCTAGCAGAGGCTGCTCTGAGCCACCCAAGGTTTATCCTGTGCAGACAACTTATCTCAGAAGTACCATGTTTGGTGGAATTAAATGACCCTCTGCCCAGTCAAAAATTAATTATTGGGGGTGGGGGTTGCAAGGGGATTATTTCAGCAGCCATACTAATGAAGGTGGGACCAGACAGGGTAAAAATATGTGTAGACAGAGGAAAGATACGGGAAGGGAAGGGAAGGGACGAGCTCAGCCTGCGCGGTGGGATGATGCCCTGCATCAGTGTTGTGGCAAGAGTTTTGTTCAGGAGGAGGGATGGAACTACAGATATTTGCAGGGTTAGCACGTCTTCCTCTGTCTGATACTCTCTCTCTTTCCCACTTTTCCCTCGATGGCAGGTAATAAAATGCCTGCTGGTACCCCCCATGACTGGAGGTACCCAGAGTGGTTCAGCCCATCGTGAGTGCTGTGCCAATCATTTAACAATTCCCACAGCTGCCTTTGTGAGAAGCCTCTCTCTTAAGCCTCTGGTTTAAGAATTTAGAGTAATCATGTAAAAATGATACCCCTGTGCTCTATGATCCGCTGAATCTCACTAATGCCGGATCCCAGAAGAGGGCTTATTAATGAAAAGATGCAATGCCTCTCTCTCTGCTCATGTTTCACATGAATATCTCTCATGGATTCGGCAGTAAACCGTGCTGCTGATAAAGTAAGTATAATGAACCTCTGTGCTCCACGAGAATGAAATCTCGGACTGATGAAGTAGGTACCTGCTGCACTTCCCAGCGCAATGGCAGCAGCAGGAGAGGTACAAGGAGAAGCCCTCGGCTGCCACGGGAATAGCGGCGAAGTGCCGCAAACTCCCAAACCCTGGGCCTGTTTTGCAAGCGATGCCTTTGGCTGTGAGAAAAGATCAAGAGTTTGGAAGGGAGCAGTTTGTAATTAGCTGAGAGAAATGAAATTATGCTTTGCTGTAAATCACTGAGTCAACAGATGAAAGGAGGTTTTTAAAGGGACAGCAACACCTTGAGGCTACTCTGTGTCCTTTCAACACGGCACAGGAGTCAGAAGCCTGGCCGGGCTCTTCCCAGTTGGCCAGATTTTCAGCAAGCATGAGCCCTGAGTGTTCTGCAAACAGCAGGATCCTGCCACTTCCAGCCCCTGACATCCAACTGATTTTCAAGTACTTTCAAGTCCTGAAGCTCCTCTGTTAGCGGCAGCAGATCTTGCCATCAAGAAATTCAAATTGTTATAAATCCTTTTGCTGTGGCTGTTTGAAAACAAACAAGGAAAAACCCCACACTAACAAAAAGAAAGGTGGATTCTGTGTTTATCCATGGGGAAAGAATGCAAGTGACTACCCAGAAGGCACGATGAGGCAAAGAAAAGGGTACAGGTAAAACACTGTAGGCAGCAGTGCAATCAGGCTCTATATTTCTCTGAGGCCCTCTTGTGATTTATGATTTCCATTAGAAGGAACACATGCCTTACAAATTACCCCTAATCTCAGCATCAGTAGGATGGCATAGGACAAGCAGCGAGAGCCTGGAAGGCATCACTCTGGAGTATCCCAAAACAACCACAGGGACTAGTTTTTAAGTCCAACACCAGACTGTATCTGCTCAGTGCATCTCAGATACCTGGACCACCTTTCCAAAGCCAGCCCAACGTAGCCAAATCCAAACTTCCCAAACCTTTGTGAGGCTTAAATCTGAATATGGAAAATTATTGCAGAGATAACAGCACTGAAGAGTGAATATAATTCCACCTCAAATACTGGTTGTTATCCCCTGCATGTCTATTCAAGGATTTACCGACCCACGGAAAAGTTAGCATTGTCCCTCACTTCAAGGGGATTCTCTGGTTGGAGGGAATTCAAACACCCTGAAACTCAGTGGAGACTTAAACCTTTGTATGAGCAGCTTGGGCATAGCTCCCTGTGTTATTAATACCTAAATGCCCCATATGTTGTCTTTAGAGAGGAAGGCAGTCCCATCACCTTTCTGTGTGTGCTTTCTTCCCTTGGCTTTTACATTTCTTCCACACGCAAAATGTACTTAACTCGCTGCTTATTGAATGAAGGATTAGTATTATTTTCCTTCCTCCAGTGAACTTTGTTTCACTTCATCCTGCATATATTTTGCTAGGCTGTGTTTTCCTGCCAGCACACCACTGTTCAGCAAACTACCGTACTTAAGGCCAGCCAGCTAACACAGTGATCCCTTTTTACTCACGAGGAGTGTTTCCGTAATCATGGCTGTGCTCGTGGGATGAATGACAGCTTACACCAAGGAGCACAGAACGCACTTCCAGGAGCTTTGCCGAGCTGGGACGGAACTAAAGCGGCTTCAAACTGCCAAGACATTTGAAGCATCCAGGGGAAGACACGTTTTGAAATGTAGCCTGCTCCTTAGGTCCTCTGCTGGCATGAATGTTGACCAGGGACTGTGAAGGGAGCTACTTCCCCATCCTCCCCGTTCTCCGCTGCTGTATCTCATGTTGAGTTGGACTGGGAACGCTTGGAAAAATGCCCTGCTTTGGGTCCCATAAAAATTAGTATAAAATAAACAGGTAACAAATTTGCAATGGCTCTATATGAGGTTTGCAGTCTCTCTTTTTTTGTTGTGAAGATCAGTTATGTTGCCCAGTAGGAAAGCAAGTAGAAAAGAAAGGTTTCTTTACAACTCACTGTGCTCTTGGAAAACCAGACTGGAAGTTCCTGTTCACATCACTGCAGCAATGCAGACCTCTCTGGTTGGAAGTATTTTCCTTTTCTGGTGGAATTATAGCCCAGGTCCTGCTAGGCAGTCACTCTCTTTGTTCCTGTAGCCAAGCTAGTTGCAGGATCACGCTATGCCATGCTTATAACCTCACACTAAAAAGGAGATTACAAAGGGGGCAAAATACCCTAGAGGGTTCCCCTTTATCAGAACCTTCCCTGTCAGTTTGCCTTCTCATTTCCTGAGCTCTTGTCTGATTATTAGTGTACTGACAGAATAAAAATAACCTCATATTCCTACATGAATCATAAATAAAACCCTGTTATTTCATCAAAGAGGTTGGCAGGTTTATAGTCCTTTGCAATGCATGCACGATGTGAATGACATACCTTTAATTTTGCTGACAAGCTTGTCGGGGTCCTAATGAAAAAGAGTGAAAAGTGGGTGACTTCTCTAAAGGTTTAGCAGTTGCTTTTTGGTGAGGATATATATTTCACCTTGCCACTGTAATCAAGGAGCCAACTGATCTTGGTAATGAACTCTTCAATTACAGTCCACTGCTAACTCTTCAAGAATGCCTAGGCAACAATACCACAGTGATTATTGCTGATATTACAGATTAAAGAANAAATAAAAAAAGAAAACCTGAGCAGTGTCCTTGCTAGAGCTCCAGGTATCAGGGTGCATCAGCAATGACCCAAAGAGTGATCGAATTCCAGATTTTGGACAGCCAGGTTTTATATCCCTCTTGTACACCAGGCAATAATAATCCCACCATTCTCACCTGGATTTTGACAGCATGTATTCCTCCCCATCTGTTCAGCTAGACACTTTGCTTTTAGAAACCAGTACCAAGAGGTTTTTTTCCCCTTCTTCAACACGTCCTTCCTTACTTCTGCTTTCCGTTTACTGTCTCCTATTTTGCTCATGTGAAAATCATGAAGAACACTGGCCCCTAAGTTTGCTTTCTGACCACAAACAAATCCTCAAAGCCACGAGCCTTTTCCCTCTCATAAAAGGAGTCCTGCTTTTTTGGAAATGTCCCAGGTCTTCACTTAATAATTCTAAAAGAAATTAAGGGAATAGTACAGCTTTATTGGATATCTTGGAGCTTTAACCTTCTTTTTTGGTGGTGATCCCTGTCTTTAGCAACACCTCATCAGAGAAAGTTTGGGATTTGGCAAGTTATCCCAGACTGACTGCTGTTTCTGTTTCTTTTTTTTGGCTTTGGTGGGTGTTTAGAAGTGGGGCTGCTGAGAGAGAAAATGAGAGGGACATGACTAAGGTCACCTGACAGGATTAAAAAAAAGCAGAGGTAGTATGTGCAGGATTGTGTGGACATGGGAATACGGGGCAGAAAAAGGGAAAAAATTATGGACACTGGATTCCAGACTGCTATCCTGTCAGGATTTTACAAGATTCCAGAGCTGCACTTTTCATTTTCATTACTTTCCGTCTTCCTTTGATAAGCTCAGAAGTAGTATCTAATTTTATTAGGAGCTTTTCATCAAACGTGGATATCTTCCTTCCTCCAGGGATTCCCTAGCCACAAAAACATCAGGTTCTGTGAAACATTAGCTAATCCCAGCAAGAGTTACTTGACCCTATCAAGCTAAGAAATAAATTTTACTCTTCATGAGAGTCCTACTGTTTACACTCCAGACAAAATTCTCAGATCTCAAAGTTTTCAGAGGAAAAACATATTTCATAATGCCAGGAAACTGGCCTTCAGGACCTGGGCCGTACAAGACTGAAACTGTTTCTTGTTCCAAATTCAGCATGTTGACAGACTTCCTCTCCACTGCAGCTGACACTAGGGCCTGATTTTCCTGGCATGAAATCCAACTGGGTAATGGCAGGAGCCATCCCTGGCAACATCCAGTCCCATACTCTGCACGTGGCTCCTGCTTGCCCTCGACCTTCCCCATGTGGCTGCACACGGGGGGAGACTGCCCAGAATCAAAGCCCTTCTCCTTGTCCAGTGCAGACAACAAACACTTCAAGGAGGGCTCAGTTTGGTGAACCTCTCACAGCAAGTGTTTTTGTGGTGAGTGACTGCAGGAGCAGGAAGGTGCTGTAGCAGCCATCAACGTGGCACGTGGGAAACCCAAAAATTTAGGGATGTGTTCAGAACCAACAGAGAGCAAAGAACATGCTCCAAACCCAAAGGCCAGAATCTTTCCAAAGCTGTTGTGCTCCACTTTAACATACTGAACAGTTGGAATCATCCCAGGCACGTTAGCTTGGTACATACTATATCACACCATGTTTTAGAACACAGCATAGCTTATTTTAAAGGGGAAATGGAATGTGGTTTGTACTTTCTTAGTGCCTTGCTGGACCAGCACAACCCCAGTGCTTTGGAAAACAGAGGACCAGGCACTCTGACTGTAGTGCTGTTACTTGTTCAGCTGTTTGCAACGTAAGGTCTTGCTAGAAAAGGTTAAGAAAGGACTCATATGCTCCAAAATTATCAGTTTGTTATCACTATTAATAATACTTTATAGTACTTAACAAGCTACTTTTCATCTTCAAAGCACTTGGCAAATATTAATTAATCCTCGCACTGTGCCTGAGGGGTAAGCAAATGCTGCTGCTCTCAGCAGCTGAGTCACAGGGGGAACTGACTTGACCAAGTCTAGGGGGTCGGGATCAGCCTTCAAACATCCTGGTTTGGTCCTCAAAATCTTTAAAAACTGTGCTTCCCCTATTCTTAGACGGGATGGCAGCCGTGACCACTTTTGTACACGAGGAACTTTCCTACACCACTGGCTTGAACCATTAACTGCAACTTCAGCTGCTTGGACAAGGCTGCAATTTTCTCCCTTCCCACATACTTCTGCATTGATGAAAGAGATGGACAATTACCCCTGGGTAATTAAAGGACTAGGTTGATGGAGGAGCTTCTGGCTGATTTCTGAAACCACATCCCAAACCCTGCTTTGCAGTGGAGAACCGTGCATGTGTGCCCAGAAGTGATCAGAGAGTCACAGCTTAAAGAAGAGGCAGATCTCTTTAAAGATTTTACAGGCCACTGTCACTGGAGACATAACTAAAGGGAAGTGTTTCACTGAAAGCATGCTGTGTTTGTGAGGACTGATTAGCCTCACGTCTGTTTTTTGTTCACTTGTGGGTTGGCTTTGTTTTGTTTTCAAACAACTTGCAACACTTTCAGTGCTGACAACCAAATGAAGGTTTAGGGGGAAGGAGGACAGGCCCATGATGTGGTTTTATTTGTCCATGCTTCTTTGAGTTGGTAAATCACACTGCATTGCTTTATTGAGTGTCCCTTTAGGAGTATATTGGAAAAAATTCTTTCTGCCACAATTAATACAGTGCCTAGTGCATCACACGGCACAGCCCTGGCGTCGAGACTCAGCATTCTCTGGGAGTCCTTTGGTCCCACACTGGATGCCAGAAAGGATAGTGGCTGTGACATGTGATACAACTGCTGATAAATGATGGTGATAATGCAGAACAAAAAGGCTAATGAGTTCTCCCCAACACCACGCTACTTTCATGAAATGAATGTGATGATGACCCTATTTGCTTCTTTTTTTTTTTTTTTTTTTTTTTTTTTTTTTTGGCTAGCGAGTTATTTATCCCTTTACCTGCGTGTTAGTTTTATCTTCTCTGCACAATGCTATGGAGAGACAGCCAAAATTAATGTCAGCATCTCCCTTCACTTTTAAACTATGAAAGAGCCTTTGAAGGTAGAGTAAACCAGAGAGGCCAGTAACTAATTATAACCCATTGTACTGGACTTTGGGAATAATGAATAGAAGCTATTCCCTGTGCGCTTACCAGAGACAGTGAGGTCTTTGTGGGCGAGGGAGATCCCTTCACTGGACCAGAGAGAGAAGAAATGGGATTGTTAATGTATGTAAGAGGCAGGAGGATTTCTATGGTACTATTTCATTGCAGAGGCAGAAGGTAGCAGAGCCAATCATGAAAAGCGTAAAGGTGTGAAGGCACAAAGATGGAGAGTTGATTAAAAGCACCGTGGGGAGCATGAGCGAACAAATCAATGGTAATGATGGAATTATGCCTGAGCGGAACCCAACGGTCTACGGTGTCCTGGCGACTTGGAGCTGGGGATTAAACACTGCAAGGAACAGAGCCGAGCCCTGGTCCAGCCTGTCGGCACTCGGAGATGGGCTGATGGATGGGATGGGTTATGCTGCAAAACAGGGTGAGGTCTGTTGGGGAAAGACCAAGCTCAACACGAGCCCCTCTGCACCCCGGTGAGATGTGACGGCTGAATCCTGCCCCACCACGAGCCAGGGTGGAGGAGCAGCGGTGTCAGTGCCCAGCACGGCTGTCACGCCTGGAGAGAGGGACAGGGCTCCTCTGGGGAGGTGGCAGCACGAAGCAAGAAAAGGTGAAAGATGAGACAAGGGCCCTGAGGGTGCTCAGTGAGCAGCCCCTGGCAGGGGAGCAGGGTCATGGAGCAGCAGCGGCACCGGTGGCTGAGTGGGGCAGCGGGGCAGGGGCTGGGAGGCACCAGCAGGAAGTCAAGGGAGCACAGATCAGGACTGGCTGCGAAGGCAGCCTGGAGGGAAGGAAGAGAGGACTGGAGCAGTGGTGAGATCAATACAGACCTGGCTGTAGCTGGGGCAGCAGTGGCTGAGGGCTGCCCGCCCTCACTGAGGGCCCTGGTGCAGAAACACCTCCACACGCAGTGTGACACGACCACAGCCTTACTGCCCTTCTCCTTTACTCTGCTGGTTTGAGGCATACAGCTTTATGTACATATATATATCCCAGAAACTCCTATCACTGCCACAGCTGGAGCACTGATCTTACCTGGGTCTGTGGTTAGTGACCTCAGGAGGAAGGACCTGGGGGATGTTTTGCCTGCCCAAAGTTGGTCACACAGCGTTGCCACAAGGGCAGTTCCAGTGGCCGAAGGATGACTCAATGAATGGTGCCTGTCAGGGTAGACAGCGAGCTCTGAGGTCTGTCCATTAGGGATTAAATCCTGAGCATGACTAAGTCATGTCACTAAGCAACCCCAAATTTTTCTCTCTGATGGCATTAAACACATCACCTCGGAGCCAGCAGTAAAGGCAGCACTGCCTGTGTGAGGAATGCAAGGGGACAGTTTAACCTCAGCTTTTGCAGGACAAACAGTCCTCCCACACCACGCTGCCAGAGCCAGACCTTTAGCAAATACAAGGCCATGCCTGGGCTTTTTGGCATGAACTCATGGTGAAATAAGTGAAAGCTAAACATTTTCAAACTCAAATATTTGCCCAGTGGTGAAACAGGCCACTGCAGCCAGAGGAAAACTTCCTAGGTGGCCTCAGCCAGATCCTGCAGGACCACTATGTTGAGATCTTCAGATTGCTGGAGTCTATTTGTGCTCAGGCCAGCTGGGTAGGAGAGAGCCAACTTTAGTCATCCAGAGTCTACAGGAATGAAATTCTTGAAAGGAAAAACAAAGATTCACGAGTAGCGAATGTGCATATTCTTCCCAAATGGTCTTACCGAAGATGACTTAAATATGAGGAGTTGCAATGTCCCATCTGTTGGCTCCCTTTCTCTCTCTCACACAGGGTCAAGCCTGAGCACAAACTAATAAATCCCTCATTAATAGAGAAGCTCAATATCAGAAAGCAACAATCTGGTGCTTGGCTGCTGCTTTGCTGTTTCCTAGTAATAGCAGGTGAAAAGCCTAAAAGGAAAATGTAAGGCTCACAACTGGGCTTGAGCACTGTCCCTGGATGGGCCCATTCTCCAGATATGTTTTCTTCACTCTTGAAAGGCCCAAGCACCAGAAACTGGCGAGGGAGATCTGGGCACGGCACAAATATTAAATGTAAATACAACACATTCCAGAACAGACCCTTCACTGAAACAAGCCCTAGAGCAAAGCTATCTCTTCCTGTTGATGACAATGCAAAGGACTTCAGCATAATGGTATTTACTCAGTTAAATGAGAGCTGTAATGCACTTCAGCCTTAGAAACAAAACTTGAGCTATTCAAGTGTCCCATTTTCAAACCTGAGGGTTTATTTGCACGTGGCTGTTGACTTCAGGGAGAGTCGCCACTGCCACCAAAGGCTCTGATTTGAAAGCCTCCTCAGCAGGAGAAAAGGCTGTGCCACATGTCATGGAAAATTATGCCCTTTTGCTTTAACTTAGGCAGGACCCAGAGGAAAGCAGCTCAGATTTAGTTTGGATAGGAACAGAAGTAAAAATAAATTTTAATTTTAGGGGGTTTCAACTTCGCAGAGTCAGACTAGCCCTAGAAACACAGGGGCAATTTGATTTGGCTTCTTGACTAGTCAAAAAAGTGCACCTTAGAGACATCCCAATCAAATTCCATGCAATTTACAGTTGCAACTACTGAGGACTCAGCAATTGAGCTCACACCCATTTGTCTATTGACCTACCCAGCTACCTTATGCAAGGAACTTCACTGTCTTTTATTTCACTTTCCTTCAGTAAATTTGGAATAAAAATATTAATTCTCTTGAAGAGCTCCAAATGACAATTGTTATTATTTTCACCCATACTAAATGGATGATTCCAACGTGGCAACACGTCTAGTACTGAGCATTTTTTCTGCATGATGTGGTATTTATCTTTCTAATAAAGACCACACAACTGCCTTAATCTTTGCCCACGTATGGAAGGCACTTGCAAAAACCTTTTTTTTTTTTTTAGATCCAGCAACTTTAGAAGACAGGAATGAGTAAACAGCAGGCTAATCACTCTGTCTCCACTGACAAGCAGTGAAGGAGTTAATTATCTGCTTCTTCTCACTAACTCTGTTGCAGAGCTCAGTTGTGCATATTAAATGTCCAAGTTACCAGATTTAAAGAAAAACTTGATCTCAATTTGGCTACATATTAGAAGTGCCATTCCCTGTTGTCCTACCTAGCACTGTTAATTGCATACATTTAGCCCTCTATTGGAGAATAATTTAGCTTCAGATTGAAAAGAAACAGCTCTGGCCTTGGTTATTTTGGCATACAAGACTCCAGTATGACTCTGTTTTCTAAGCAGACATTAATGATTCTAAAACTAATATCCATTGTTTGAAGAGGCATAGCAGCCTTGGCATTTACTTAACCTTTTGTCTCATGTATGAGACTGAGTCAGCCTAAATCCTTTTCTTAATTAATATCTATTCTTCTTTTTTTCTGTCCAACATTATTTATTAAACAATTTGCATGCAACAATTAGAGTTGAGAGATTAGAAAAAAACCCCTCACTCTAGGAGCAAGCTCACTTCATACAACAACAACCACGAGACTGGTCCTGCAGCTCAAACAAAGCTCTGAGCGTGGATGAGACGGGAGCGGGGAGTAAGGAAGGTCAGGTAAAAAAAAAAGGAAAACCAAGTCCCACCATTCACCCCTTAGCCCTAACATTAAGCTATTCCCTACTAAAAAAGTAATCATTCTAGAGGGAAAGAGATAAAATACTCCTGTAAAAGCATAAAACCGAGGGATTTGACACCTCCAGTGAATGTCAGTGATGATAGTTATGGTTGTGAATAAAGTGCAATCACTGAAACTGTTTGCTTATTGCTGTGGTAGAAAGAAATTATCATTTCAGATTCCTGTCGTGCCTCACAGGACAGCGCTGTCTGCTCCACATGAACTGTCTCAACCAGAGCTCACCACATTTCCAGCCTGTGTCCTTCTGTGATCACATCTCCTTAGATCATCTTGCTGAGTGAGCAACAAAAGACTCTCAGGAATGTCCAGATCGATGTGGAAGATGGCAAGGACACTTTTAGCAAAGAAAAGAAAACACTTCTGGGGTTGCATTAGCAGTTGTGTGACACCAGTGCAGAGCTGGACTGCAGCTGGCTCGCCCATCCATACTCACAGGAGGAGAGGCTGAGGATCTGTCCTCCTCTCTTCCTCCAGGGAGTAGCTGCCTGTAGTCACAGACACTTTGCTCAGTGGACATTTTGTACTTCACTGGGGTGGGATGACCAACCAGACCTACAAAACTACAACACTCTCCAGACTCTGAACTCACAAGTGACACGGGTGTGATAACAGGAGCCGTATCTTGCCCCCATTAGAAGACTCACAGGAATAAGGTTCATGGTAGACATTGGCACCAATGTCATCCTAAATCTTCCATTAGCCAACGATCCTCAATCTCTGATGCTCTTGGGATCTCCCCTCTAAAAGGCTTTAGGAGATCTCTGGGCACCACACAAAGCTCTTAACCCACACCTTTTGCAGGAACTGATGGACAGGGAACCCTCGAGGCCCTCAGGGTCACATGCACGACTT
Organism: Serilophus lunatus; assembly: GCA_013399895.1. Taxonomy (NCBI): domain Eukaryota; kingdom Metazoa; phylum Chordata; class Aves; order Passeriformes; family Eurylaimidae; genus Serilophus; species Serilophus lunatus. The sequence goes on from VXBA01005678.1 coordinate 84,148, forward strand.
GCTGCTTTGCAGGGGAAAGACACGGTGAGGAGACAAAGCAGGAAAATTGCTCGGAAGCCTTCCTGAGAGCTAAACTGGACCTCTGCCACTGCTCCAGAGCTGATGCTCCCAAAGGAAACAGTCCAGGGATGCAGATGTGTCATTTTCTTCAGAAGTACCTTGCCAGTGCGACACTACTTTAAACATTATTTCAGATAAATAGTTCAGCAGGTAATTCCAGTTCATGAACTTAGACAGTGGGTTTTAAAATCCAAATGCATGTCTATAAACCCAACATATTAATAACTTAACAGTTTTCAATAAGACATCAACATTTGCACGCATCTTCCTACTTGTTATGTGCAGTACTACATTTTTTAATGTTTCTTGGACGCTTGCCAGAGAGTCTGAGTCCCTAGTTAGTTCATCTATTACTTTCTTGCCACAATAGATCTGGGTCTTGGCCAAGTGCTGGACTCATACTGCATACAAAACCACAAAATTCTCTCCCTTATCTGTTGATAGTCTTCACTTCCCAGGGAAGGGGGGAAAAATAGCATAAATTAAGATAAATAAGTAAATACATAAAAATTCAGCACTAACTAGTCGAAGTATTTTTAGCATTTTTAACACTATGTGTAATCAAAAGATTTCCTTATGTATTTATACTGCTTTAGTCTCCCAAGAGTCTAATTCATGACTATCCACCTGAACAGGAGAGGAAGATCTCCTCTTTAAATCCCTCCTGGAGCTCCTCAGGCTTTCCACTAGAGTGAGCAAGGTTACCTGACCTGAAATAAAACAGGGGAGGAAGAGGCTTCAGTGCCATCCCTCCTCTTGGAGTGTTTCTCAGCTTATGGACTATGGGAGGGTTTAAAGAGGCCATGAAGGGTTAGAGGCGGCCTCTGTTTTACATTTGACCTTTTTATCCGTTACTCAGGGCCTCTGGTGTCTTCTGAGGAAGACAGATGAACACAGAGGAGATGCCTTTTGAAAGAGTTTTGAAAACATTGTCCGGTGTGGCTCTGATGGCAGGGCAATGAATGTTGTCTTTTATTGTGGGTTTAAGGTAGCAAACTAATACTTGGATTAACAAAGAGCAAGAAAAAAGGGTGGAATGACGCAATGATCCTGCCTGTGGGTTTACAGCCACTTTAATCCGCCAGAAGTCTGAGCTGCCCTTGAAAGGGCTGGTCCTGCCTGCCCAGCCCTGATGGGAGGGTTTTTGCTCACTTGAAAATACACATTTAGTCAGAGAATGAGGAGGTTGAAACATGACCTGACCCTAAAAGTGCCCCTTGGTGCTGCTGAGCACAGGGAAGCACAGCACTCCTTGGAGCAGGGCAGGGATGGGAAGGGTGCCCTTGCTGACCAGGCAACCACCACGAAACCCGAGCCAAGGACGTGTGGGGCAAAGCCAGGAGCAGCAGGGAAGGCATCTCACCTTCCCTGGGGCTGCAGCTAAAATCACAACCCAGCTTTGCTGTCAGTGCAACACTACTCGCAGCAGTGCACTGGGCTGACTTGTAGAATTTTGCTAATAATACCGAGGTAGCTGACAAGTTAATAGAACACGTGGCTCCTCTACCTTCTGCTTGAGCTGTGCAAGTATTTTTTTCTGCTTAATTCGCCCAAACAAAGCATCAGTGCCTTAATTTCCGTTGTTTCAGAAATTAGATGCTCTTGAAGAATGAAGGGATGCTGTGTTTGGGAGGAGTACCTTTTTTTTATGAAGAAACGTAATTAATAGAAGCCATTAAAGATACTTGTAAAAATGATTCAGATTTTTATATATGATGACTAATTATTATTGCTTTTCTTGGTCAGAGATTAATGGGAATTTCTCAAAGGATAAAGAATTATTTAACAAGCTGCAGGATATGTATGGGCTTGGAATACACTCTATAATAGTGTGAATAATAAGAAATGTGGCTGTTTATTTCCCTTACTAATGAACCAAAGCTAAATTCAGAGATAACAAAATGTCAAAAAACCCCAACCAAAACCCAACAAGGCAAGTGGATGTTTTCTACCTGAGTCTAAACACATTTAGCAAAAAAAATCCCTTCCGTTAAAAAATTCAGGTTCCCATGTGCTCCTACTCCAGGTGGTCAACACACTAACATGATCTCTGAAATAACTGAGAGGCATTACAGACTTTAAAGAAAGAGTTTAAAAATCAGGTGATGCTGAATATTCAACAGCTCCTTGTGAGGAGAGACGGCAAGGCACAGAGAACAAATCGCCACGGCTTGCAAGAGCTTCCCATGAAGAAATTCTCTTTACAAAGAGATGACAACAATGTGCTTGGTCTAAGATTTCTATGCAAGGAAAACTGACTTCTAAGATCACAAGTACCAGAGTCACTTGATGGTTCCCTTGATGATGGCACATGTGGACAGCTTTCATTTTTCCCAACTCTTTCAGATTTTAAGTGACCTCAGCATGTACTGAAGTATCGTGTCCCCTCTGGGTTGAAAAGCACGCGCAGAGAGGGAGCAGAACATCTCTGGGCTGACTTTGGCATTAAGGGATGGGAGAGAACACTTCAGGAAAGAAGGAAGTGGAAAGCAAAACAGTTTCTCAGGCAGCTGAAAGGAATGTTTGGTTCTTCTCACAACTGATTTGACAAGTATTTTCTGTGGTAACTGTTCAGAGCACCGAACTGCAATGACTCTGCCCAGGTGAAGCAGCAACAGTTCCCTCTCTCTGGCTGAAACAAATAAACAAAACTAGCGCTTTTCCAAAGCAGATCCCAACCAAGCCAGGCAGTAGCAGTGAGCCTTCTGCAGCTTGGCACCCAATTATTTTAATATCCACTGTATCTTCCCCCTCCCAGGGCTCATTGGGCTTTTTTCTTTAACTTTTTGAAGGCACACAAAGGACTGAATAACCTTTTCTCCGCGTACCTGGCTGCAGCCACATCACTGAGGGGGGTCCTTTCGACATTTTAAAGGACCTGAAGTGTATGACAACATGGCACTGCAGTCAAGAATCTTGCCGGAGAACAGAATAAGAAGATTTATTTTATTTTTAATATTTGAAAGATTTCAAAAAGCATTCAACTGGATTTCTCACTAAGAGGATGAGTGAAGAGAATCCTTTGTAACTAAGCTGGGAGGCCCAAGTCTTTTATCCATTGTTACACAGTTTTTCCCCAGGGCAGAGTTAGGAAGGCCTGCAAGCCCCAGAAGCTTAACAAGGCAGTACACTGGGTGGGCTTTTCTGCCTTTGCCTAAGCTTCTCCCGAGGTAGGAGCCATCAGAGCCGAGCAGGTCCCACGCTCCCTTTCAGGCATCGACAGATATTATTTGGGAAGATTTTGGGAAGATCCTTGCGGCAGCGGTGCTGTCACAGCAGCGGATCTGCCCAGCAATGCACGTGCACCCCCAAGTACCGAGCCACCTGCATGCTTGCTTCCTTAGCAAACCAGGAGCCAAGCCATTCCACGGCGGATTAGAAGGGAATTGGCACTTGGATTAATCGCTGTGCATCGGACTTTGCCAAGCCGCCTTTTCCTGTCGGCTGTTTCAAACCCTCACGCACGCTGGTTAGCCCAAGATACCTTATCTCTTCAGGATAGACTGTGTGAAGGGAGGAAACCAGTGTAGCTGTGCTGCTAACACCTTTTACTTTCCCCTTCTGAACTCTTTAACATTTGTATGTGAAAACCCTGCAACTCCGATGCAAATGAATTGGTGGGTTTTGATCACAGGGACTTGGATACATATTCCCTGAGCTTGGTTCACAGCAGTGATGGACTCGCCCCCCTTTCCCAAGGCTGTCTGCATCTGAAAGTGAAAACTTGCCTGAGTGATTCCCAAGTGCCAATAATGTCAGAAGGAGCTCAGATCCTGAAGCAGGACACCCAGGACATGTTACCCTCCAGCCCCACAAACTCTTTTGTTCTTGGCCAACCTAGTTCGGTACGAAACCGTAAATATACAAGATCTCCGTTGGTAACATTTTGCTTGGCAGCATTTTGTAGCCCTTTTGGTCTGTGTGAGAGTTCACTGGTAATAGAGGTACAGCCATGAAGGTGCAGGAACCAGGAGCAGCAGAAGGCAGGTGACTGTTCCTGTCCATTTGTGCCTCAATCCAAGTGTCAGAGTTCACCATCCAAAGGTGCTCTCGAATAAAAGAGCTTTTAAGTAATTAAACACCTCTTTCCTGACTTGCTAACCCTAATAGAGCTGAAATTTTAAAGGCAAATACCTTATGTCAGAGTCCACATCCCAGAAGCAGGAGAATATGGAGTTTGTAAATAACAACAGCAATACAAGGAATGCCTCTTTGCTTACTTGATCCCACTGAAATTAATGGTCTGTGGTTTAGGTATGTGTCAGTGCCATAAAGCAGGATATGCTTGGAGACCAGGAGGTGTCTGCTTCATGTGTTAATGATGGAGTTATGGAGTGGCAGCAGCCATTTCATGGTCACAGTTGCAGAAGGATTTTTACTATGAGCTCAACTCTCCCTCTTTATACTCCTACAAGAAGCTGAAGAAATTCCTAGGTCAGACCTAGATCCAAGGTCGGAAGTTTTATATAAGATCTGAAAGGAATCCAGATAGAAATTTTCAAATTATGCCACCCCTGAAAAAACAGAGCTCACAAGCACAGACTGTGCCCCTCCTACCACTCAGGTGCAAACTCGCAGGAGTTATTTATTTTAATCTGGGTATGAGTAAAACTTTTGCACAAAATCGGTGTCCCCCCACAAGCCTCTTCTCCACTAAAGCCCCTGCTCTCCTTCTCCAGCCTCACCATTCACATGGAGATGCTGGAATCACCCGAGAAAGGAGCATCACATTTAGGTGTTATATTTTAATGGTTATGCTATGGCTTTTTGTATAATAGGAATAATCGCTATTGCTTTGTAGTACACTTACAACAAATAGCTTTTGAGATTGCTCAAACACTTTAGCTCCACTTCAGCTCTTAATCAAACTCAGCAGCTGTTTATTGCAATTACACCATAAAGCAAGAGACATTATCCCTTAACTAACTGTCTTATTAATATAGGTAGTTACACAGCTATTTCATAGTTAGTCTTAAATAACTGCTTTTAATTATTTTATTAACATAAATAACCATCTCAATAAATTTAAATTAAATGAATATGTGAGAAAATGCAATTTAAAGCATTGCACAAAATTGCATCTGTTTACTAATGTTTAAATTGATGTAATTGCGTAATGCAATTAAAATGCATCTTTAATTTATTTAAATTTTTGATGGCCGTGAAACACCTAAGACACCAGGACTTCCTAAACATTGAAATGGGCACTGACTGGTCTTCTTCTGTTGCCATATTTTCCTTATATATCAGCTTGCAGCCAGAAGAATGAGATTCCTTTTTATCCACAAAACTTACAATATAATATCCCCATTTAATTTTGTTTTCTTCCCATTCCCAAAGCAACAGATGACTGGATTGCATTTTGCCTTCCAGTTCAGTTGTGCCACTCTGCTTTCAGTGGAGAAAAGGATTTTATTTTCCTGTGGAACTCTGGATCCTCCATGTCTTATGCCATTTGTTCTGGTAGGATCAAGCTCTTTGCCTTCAGCTAAGGGGAAGGCACACGTTGCCTGACCTGGCCTTTTTCTTCTCTATTTCTTCCTCAAGGGGGCTGGTTTATTGTTCAGGGGGCTCATTCTACCCAAAAATGCTCCACTGCAGAGCAGGCAGCACTTGCACAGCGGCTTTTATCCCACAGTGCCACCACGGAACATGTCTCTCTGGAAAGGGACCACAGCCCAGATTAGCATTTGCCACCCCACATTTCACAGAAGGGTCTGGCTTATTCAGATGCTCTTTGGGGATGAAACAAAAACCTCCTATCCTTACTCGCATTTAGATTCCTTCCCTAAAGGATAAAGAGGGGAAACACTTGCTGAAGAGCAGGGAGAAAAGGAGAGGGACTCCTTCCATGATTTGCCATAGAGAGGAGAACAGAAGATGCTACAAAGTGCTGGGAGAAACTTAAAGTAGCAGATGTAAGCCAGGAATGGGATGAAAATAAGGCTGGAAAACATAAGGTGCAAAAGGAGGTGAAGAGGCCTTACACACTTTCCTGCTAGCCAGTTTCTTCTGCCATACAAAACTTTTCCATTTACTTCTATACTTGGCACAGGGAAATCTGCAAATGTGAACTGCTACCTCTCAAATCACAACAAACACTCTCCAAAGTAATGGGGATGAATTGAGAAAAAGTGGTGAAGTCAGGAAGATGCAAAGCAAAATTTCTCTCAGGGTCTTGACTAGGATGTCAGCAGCTTTTTAAGCTTCAGACCTGTGGAAATCAAGGCAGATTTGGCTCTTGGATATCAGTCAGTGGTCAAGATGTTACAGGACAGCAATGAAAGGAAGAATTCAGTCCATGAAATCCAACCTATTAATGCTGAATTTTGCTAATGAGCAAAGTCCATCCCACCTTCTGGCTGCTCATTAATGGACATGATCTCCCTACAAGGAATCATTTCAGAAAGGCATTTCCATGCAGGTACAACACTGTAAGAAGGTGCCTCAGTGACACCATGCCTATGGAAAAGCGGAGCTGGAGACAACAAAGATGAAAACAGATTTATTTATTTTAATACTTCTATCCCAATGTTCTTGTAACATGAAGGGATAATTACAGGCTCTGTCAGAGAGGGGTTGCTGATGATGTGATCTGGCAGACACACTAGGCTCCTCAGGAGAAGAGCTCTTAAAAGTTTATGGACTCTGCTGGGCAAAGACAGAGGTGACTCAGAACAAAGGATTTTTACAGAAAAAACGTAGAAAACAAGAGTGAAGGAAGACATGTTTAAACTTCAGGTAACTGAGAGTGATCAGGGGTTGGATAATTGAAGTTCCAATGTATATTTGCCTACACTGTCGCTCACCTTTGAGCCCTACCTAGGCATCTTGACATTTATGTAGTCTGAAATCCTGAAAGCTCTGAGTTTAGACAACTAAATTGTTGCTTGTCAATTTAGTCTTGACTGAAAGACAGGTGTTTTGTTTCAGAGTAACACTCCTTTCAGACTCCTCTATTCCCAAGCTCAGATTACTGAGCTAAGGCACTATCAAAAATGAAATAACTTACAAGCAGGCGAAGACATTTACATGGCTTGAACAAAAGAATTCTTTGGGCAAAATAGGGATTTTTAATTATCGCTTGTTTTCTGTCATGTGGGATTCTCATGTCTAGCTCTCTGGTGGGAGCTGGAGGAGCTTGGAGGCTTTGAAGGTTCCCACATTTTTGGTAGTGCTGTTGGTATGTAGTTTTACAAGCCTCTTCTGCTGAATGCAGAATGCTCTCTGCACAAAAATCCAGCTGAGAGCCTGAACCAGAGTTCTCCAACAATGCAATTCTGGAAGCAGGCATACAAATAAGCCTGCCACACACTCAGCAGTCAAATAGCAAACTGCAAGCAAGGGGTACCTGTTTGTTACCAGATGCCTCCATGCTGACCTGGCCTCTAATTCAAAGTGGGTCATTACTGTCATCCCCCTGTTATTACCTCTCCTAAGTGAGTGGGATCCTTTCCAATGAAGAACAAGTTCTCTCTCGGCACAACTTTGCTCGTGTGACTTACATGGTCCAAGAGCTGCACAAGCTGATGGTGCCACTGGGATCCCACAAGTGATGGTGGCTACAGTTTTGTACTGTTAACACCACGGAAAGTGAGTCAGAGAGCCCAGAAAGCAGCTCAGGCAGAACACAGCACCACCCGCCTGACCCCAAACTCTGCCTGCCCTGGAGATGCTGCTGCCCCTGAGCAGCAGATGAGTCCATTATCATGAAGTGCCTCATTGCAGGAAGCAGCAGTGAGACCCACAGTGCACTGACACAGCCCTGCCTACGCTCCTGCCCTCGGAGAAATCAGGTCCTTTTTCCATGTCTGGGTGTTGGTGCTCACACGCTTCGGGCTTCTTGGCATTGTGGCAGAGTTTGGACCCTAATTCCTCTATTTATGCCATTAAGTTTGCTGAAGGCCACAGAACACAGGCTGAATCACACTGACCTGCCAATAACCTCAGCTCTGACCTGGAGGGATCCTGTGTTTTGGCATAGGTTAAGGGTCTTATTTAATTTAGAACCTTAAGCTGGATTTGAACTGTAGCCCCAGAAGTAAAAAGCCAGCGTTTTTATCTGGGAAGCCACATGGCTCTGGCTTCCGGATTGGTACTTGTGACATCCCAGGATTGGCAAACTAGGGACATATTAACTGTGTGCTCTGTTTTCTGCTCTTAATTATGGACAGCTAGTCTGAGTTTTCTTTGCCTTTTTTTTTTTTTTTTTTTCTCTTAAGGGTTTGAGTGACAAAGTGACTATGCATATCATTCCACATTTGAACTGTAAGACTTCAGTATTTCTACCTCTAGTGTGTAATTGGATCAGCTGCCAGTTACAGAAAGGAGCTGGGTGAGTATTAAGTGTGTGGAAAATGAAGAAGAGTCCAAGTGTGAAGGGGAGGAATAATTTGACAAAGCCTGCAGTGAGCTGTGCGTGGTTTTCTCGTTCCAAAATGGAGTAGGTTTTGAAGCGCATGAGGAAAAACTGGCTTTGATTTATTAGCTTTGGTTCACAGAATGCTGGCCACAATCTTGGAGAGACCCAAGACACACAGAAAGCCACAGCCCCTGCCCCAAGGAGCTCACAATACCGACATTATCATAACGAGGATGGACGAGTGCCAAACTGAAAAACACTGCTTTTATCTGACTCCTAAAGCTGTGTCTTCAACAACCTTGTCAGACACTGTGCAAAGTTCCTGCCATGGGCTTGGCATCACAGCAGGACTGGGGCTTCCTGTGATCCTCGTGTGGTGGCTCTCAAACCACTGCACCCAATGCTCTTCTGTAGGTCTCTACTGCAGCATTTCCTTACTTGACTTTTGAGTTTCTCAAAGCAATGAAGCTAATGAAAGCATGAAATAGTTTGAAATCTACTACAGAAATCCACAGTAAGTCTCAGCCCTTTTAAAAGGTGAGAAATAGATGAGGACTCTGTCTATTCAGAAGGTGAGAGTGTTTGTCTCAGGACAAGAAAGTTGAATTCCACCATTAAGTACAGTTATGTCAGGCTCGTACAGACAGAAAGACAGTTCTTTATTCAACAAGCGTTCAATCATTTATCCCTTTATAAAGTGCAAGCAAATCCCCTCAGATAGGAATTGGTAGTTTGAATGTTTCTGGTCAAATTCTACAGGTGGGACACATGAGCTGGATACTGAGTGGGTAACCAGAATTTCCTTCACTTTGTGAAGTAACTCTAAAACGCAACTCAGGACGAATTTAGGGGGTCAGGAAAGAGGACTGCAGCCTAAACTCAAAGAAACAGTCACAACATCCAGAGCAGTTCATGAAAGAGGCAGAAGAACTGGTAATTACCTGGAAATTCAGACAGTTGTCCCTCAGATGTAGAAATCCTCCATAAAATCCACTGTGCTGATCTGTAAGGAATAAGCAAGAAACATTCATCAGTGGCACAAACAAACTTGGAGAATGACAAGGTATGTGTAGCCCTGCGAGGAAGGTGGAGAGAGCAAAGGAGAACTGAGATTTGCTGTCGCCCAACTCTAAGAGCTTTACTTGGCGGTTTGCTACCTACAGGACCAAAGTGATATTCTGGGATTCGGAAATTCTTCTGCTGTGCCTTCAATAGCATCCACTAATTGAGAGGAGCAGTGTCCTAAAGGGCCCCTGGGTTAGGGCCACAGAGTCACATCCTGTCTCAGTGGTATAAAAGCCCCGCAGACAAGTCTATCAGGCAAAAACACAACAAAAAAACATCTCAAAATCATTTCTCTCTGACTCTCCAAGGGGGTTAGGGCATTAAGACAGAATGCCCTACCTCAAAGGAAGTCAAGATTGGATCAGAACATCTCAGAGAGACAGAGAGGGAGAGATGGCAAGAGGCAGTAGTGTAAAGGTTTTATCAGCATGAGTTGGGGATGACCACATTACTCATAGGTCACTGTGCTTTCCAGCTCACTAGCAACAGATGAAATAAGGAAAACAACGGCCTCCAGGTTTCCAGGTAGCAGCTGCAGCCAAGTCTGCCTTTTCAGATGCCATTTTAGTGTAGAATATGCAAAGGACTGCTCAGAAACCTGACTTTCCATGTAAAAGGGAACCCACAGAGAGATCCTCACTATCCCCAGGCCAGCTCTAGAAGAAGAGAATATTGGTCTTGTGAGAGGAAGGAAACTTAAAATATAAGGCACTTAGTTTTCCCTACAATTTGTACACTTCCTGTATTTCCTAATATTGAACTAGAAGTACTTCAGAGATCCTTGTGGATTCAGGCCCTCTCCAGCAGCAAGACACCAGGAATGGGTTACCCTGATATAAATCCACAACCTTTACAGCTGAAAACAGGCATAGGTACTCATGTCCCATAACAGCAGCCACAACACTGAGATTTCATTACACATCAAAGACGTTAAAGTATCATTTATTTATACTGAAGTGATGCCATTCTGCCAGGCATTGTACAAAGGCTTCATCACGGACCATTTGTGGGTTTTGGAAGGTGCCATTTAATCAGATACACACGCACACAGATCCCGACAGCTGAGTGGAAAATAATACTGCCATTCCTGACAGTTCTCAAATTAGCAAGAGCTTATAACAAAGCTTTTGTAAGACATCTCTTTCAAGGATTTGTTGGATGCCTCTCTTGGCAGGGATGGATGCACAGGGGGTAACTGCCCTCCTGCTCTGTGCTTAATTCTCTCACCTCGTACTATGTTCTTGTTTGCTGCACTTGGAGATCTCCTACTTGTGTTTGAACTCTCTGAATACTCTCTTCAGCAACACACAAGGAGCCAGAGGCCTTGGTAACCTTCTACCCCAGCAGTTCTTTTCCTGCAGTCAGGAAATCTTATTTATTTATTTATTTATTTATTTATTTATTTATTTATTTATTTATTTATTTATTTATTTATTTATTTATTTATTTAAAGAACTAGGGGAATTCCCCCTTCCATCGCCTGGTTTTACACAGGGCTCTGATGGCAGTGATTGGTGGCAGCAGCAAAAAAATCCCAAGCCACACCACTCTCAAACAACAGTGTTACATTTTGCATGGTGTTTTATGTCAATATTGTGATACCTTCATAATTCCACATTCATATTGGTATCGAGATATCTAGAAAACCCTGTATGCTTGAAATAACTCAGGAAGTGGCAGGACAGGCCTGTGTGAATGCTTGTACTTCTTTCCATAAGGAACTCAAAGCAGATAAAACTCTGAGACTTGATTTTCAGCTGATAAAAATTCACAAAGATAATGTAATTACTGGTATGACAGTTTATACTCTGAAATATCTTGGCCTCTCTCTCCTTCATCTGAGCAGAGGGAACAGGTCCCAGTAGGGGAAGGTTTCACATCTCTGCCTCCCAGATCTGAGTTCACACAAGGAGCTGGAGGCTGTAGGTGCCTTCTGCCCTGGCAGGTTTTCTTTTCCCTTCGTTCAGGAAATTGTCCTTCTTTCTTTTCTTTCTTGGGTTTTGTTTTTTTTTTTTTAATTTAATGAACGAGAGAACTCCCCTTTCTGTTGTTTCTGAGTGCAGCAGAGGGGCATTAGAGAGGAAAAGTAAGTGGCACCTGTAATATGTTTTGCCAGAATACAGGAAGAAGATAAATATGAGACAAAAAAAAAGATAAAAATGCTTTTAGAAAGAAGGGGGAAATGTATGGAAAATGTAGTAATAAAGGAACCCCACCAGTAGCAACAAATTGAGGAGAAAAGGGACTGATGGATAGCTCTACAAGCTCTAGTGAGGAAGGGCAAAACAAACCTCAAAGCATGAAAAAAGAAAACCAAATTGCATTCAAAAAAATTGGTGAGAAAAAAAAACAACCAGAGGACAAATAAGGGAGGATTTCTATGAGCACAAAAGCAGAGGTCAGTACTCTGTGGTCATTTCCTAAGAAAGGAGGAAGCAGAAGTGAAGGAAAATACCTAAATATAAAAGAGTACTTAGAAACAAAGGACACATTGACTGCTACTCCATGATTTTTTGAAGGTTTGCTATCAGCATCTCTCCAGTGATAAATGCCTTCACACGATGCCAGCTTTCTGCAGCAAAGCAGTTCTGCCGGGCAGACGACGAAGGAACAAGGAATTCTCTCCTCCCCTTCACGTGGCACTGCTTTGGTCCATGCGCATCCTCTGCACATAGACCCCCAGGTGAGAAGCACGTCAGGGCAGCAGGGCAGGAGGATGTCCAACAGTACAGAGGATGAGAACACAGATGCTGGGAGCCTGGAGTTTAATTCAAACTTACACCAAGGCTCCTCATTTCACATCCTGCTCCAATTGCTCTTTGTCACTTGGAAACCAGTTTGTCTAGACTAAAAAAGTACTTCTAGATCGTTCTCGCCACACTCACCAAAACAGAAATTGCCAAGAGTCTCCTCTGAATGGCAGTGACATCCACAAGAAGACTGGATGGGTAAGGGAACGTGTCCAGGAGCTCTTTGGTCGACTGCTGAGCCCGAGCTGGTGTCCTGTCAGGATGGTCGCCTCATGCCATTCATTAAACCCCCTAAGCTCAGGTTAATGTCTCAGATCACCCCCTGGGTGCCCTGGAGCACAGCTCCAAGCTCACCTTTCCACAGAGAGAGGAGAATCTGAGTCACCCCATCGACCTGAAGCCACAGCAGGATGGGCAGGCCTAGTGCTGGGCAGGGATGGGGCTCTGTGGAAGAAAGGTGGATGGGGTGATGGGGTTAAAGGTTGTTGTGCCCACTAACATGATTTCAGGCAGAGAAATACTTCCAACCAATCCCCAGGCATTATACTGCAAATGATGACCTCTCTTCCACCCCATCCGTGGGGGTCTACAATTAACATTAATAATTTCAAAGGCAATATTCTGCCTATTGACCAGAGCCCCATTCAGGAAGGGAGAGATTCAGACTGGCAACGAAAGTTGAATTTGCAATGTATATGTGAACATCCACTTGCAAAAAAAAGCCACATATAGTTCTCCATTTATCAGTAAGATGCAGTTTGCTCCTGTGATATCACACCAACAAAAGTGAGATGAGAGTCTGGCCCCAAATCCTCAATCCCACAAACTCCCAGATTGTGCTGCCAAAAAGAGGAGGCTGCTCCTGAGGCTGAGCAGATCGTGCCCAGATCCTGCCTTCTTTACTCAGACCTCAGCTGTAATGGAAATATTACCTTAACTCATGACAGCATCTTCACTTCAAGTGCTTCTGTACACATCTTCTTTGCCAAAATAAACACTGCTGGATTTTTGGGGAGTTTGGGTTTTGTTTGGTTTGGTTAGATTTTTTTTTTTTCCCCTGGCTGGGATGGGGGAAAATAAAAAAGAAGATTAATATTTTTAATAGAAAAAATAAATCCACTTTTTTTTTTTTTTTTTTTTTTTTTCTGGAACAGGCAGCTTAGAAACATAGAACAGCCTTTTTTGTCCCCCCAACCCTCGCCCTGTGCACCACCCTTGCTTTAAGATTAACTGTCGATCTGTGCTGTCCCTAAGGCCAGACATTCTTTGGATTTGGTTATTATATCAAGGTGCATTTGTGCTTCTAAATGGGCAGCTGTACTGTAAATGGAGCACAAAGGAGCAGAATCCAGGCTGTTCCAGCGTGGGTCCAAAGCCCCGTGTGCCTGTGATGCTCTAAGTCTTTTGTTTCAAATGCAGATAGATAAACTACAGCCTTTTTTCCATGACAGTTATAATGCAGAATATGAAAAACTCTTGGGATGGTTTAAGCTGCAGGGTATTCTCCCAGAGTTCTGTCCAAAAATAATCTAGTAAAAATGTGGACAGAGAACCATCGACCTCTGCTTTCCCCCGAACATATGCAGCTCTGATCAGTCTGGTATTTCAAGAAAAACAAGGTCCTGAACCCTAATCCTCAGACACATAACAAAGCGCACTTCACAGCTGTGATGCACAGCTACTATCAGCTCCGAGGCCTGAGTGGGTCCCAAGACAATGCCTCCTTTATCACCCAGAGGACAAATATCTAGACAGCAATATTTTCTGCTTGAATGCTTCAAGCATCTCTCGCAACTCCTGACTGAAAGAGAAAACTGAGCTGAGAGTGTTTGCTGAGTGATTATTTTAATTTACTACTTGATGTAAATCTAAATGAACTGACATCCAGCTTGAGATGGACAGAAAACAATCATTGTGAAAAAAGAAAGAAGGCTAATATTACAATATCATTTGAGTAGCACAGGTTTAGGCAACTTTAGTAGTGGCAATGTAATAGATAGTGAGGCAGGGTTTGCATTTCCTTTCCTTCACTCAATTACCATAATAAGTTCTGTAATTTTAGGGCTGTTTATTTATCAGGCGACGATAACAAAGACACTCAGAACACGGTGTCTGAATGCACTAGTACAAAGCATCCCAGTGTAAGGCCCTGCATGCAGAGGGAGTGCTGAGTCTCACACACCTGATTACCCGTGTGTACCTGTGCTCAGAACCGACAACATCCCCCTTTTTGCTAATTGCTAAAATGGCACACGCTTTGCGACTGGCTTGAGGCGGAGCGAGGGGAGGCAATGGAAGAAAACTTCCCGGTGAAGTTCTGCAGTGCTTTAAAGACCTGTCAAGTCACTCTGCTGAGCTTTCTCGTCTGAACAATAGATTTGGGAGCTGGCCTGCCTGCACCGGGGAGTCTGTCACTGCTGCTCTCTGATCCGGGCTTCCAGCGTTTGATGGCTGCGCGGTGTCACCGAACAGCTGGAGGAGAGGAGCCCCGGCTGAGCGCGAGAGACGGAGGGGAAAAGAACAACAAACAACAGGCAAGAGAAGAGGTTTCTTTGTGAGGCAGACACACAAATCTGGGCTCTGCCAGAGCGAGACGCGTCACCTTGGGATGGCCCGTGGTGCCCTGCACCGAGACAGCCCCGCTCCTGAGGACGGGGGAGAAGGGGCACACCAGGCAACACAACCCCAGCTGGGGGTCCAGCGAGAGCTCCCTCCCAGAGGGGCTCAGCAGTGGGTTCACCCCCTCCTGCAGCTCCTCAAGGCATTTTTCCAGTTGGAAACCACCTCCTCGGGCCCCTCCAGCGGCACGGATGAGTGAGGAGGAGGCACCGCTAACCCATCGCTCCGTGCCCCTCTCAGCACATCAAAGACCGCACAGTGCCCCCAAGGCCGACGGAAGGCACCCGGGGCAGCTTGTCCTTACACCCCGAGATGCCTGTGTTGGGTTTTGAGGAATTTGTGGTTGGAAAGGCTACTCCACAGGCATAATTTCTTGCACATTGTCTCAAAAGTACGCACTTCGCTTGAAACAAAACTCACAGCGTTAATGTTCCGTTTTGTCTATGCCAAAGATCAATGCAAAAACTCCTAAATGAACAAGAATAAAAGGAGTTGAACAAAAACGAAACTCAGTGGGTTTCTGAGAATGCCAGGCCTTCCTATTCAATGGTTTGAACCACTACCTTAAAGGAAACTCTGCAGTTCCTTCTTAAATTCTACAGGAGGCTCAAAAGCACGTCGGCAATATTTTTACTCCGTACCATAAGATGTTTTTCATCAGAGTAACATGCCTCTTAACCCATAGCCATATATTCAATTAAATTGCACGGGCATATGTGTGTTTATTTACATAATGTGTAAATGTATAGCCGGGTATATATAAACAAAAGGCTTTCATAACACAGAGGAACACACATGGTGGTGCAATTTGTGTATTACACACTGTGTAACTGCAGCCGTTCACGTCAACACCATTCATCACCTGTGTTCACCAAAACTCTGTCAGTCCTGTTCCACACGCTGCCTGCAAGTTCACCACGATGATAATCTCCTTCCTCAATTAATTAAGGACAATTTAAATATTTTAAGTGAATTACATTAACATGACAAAACAGTAAAATTCAAATTGTGGAGCCGTGAAGAGAAAACCCGTGACAAAGTCCCTCTTTCAACACAGTCACAGGGAAAGATTTTTACAAATTGACAGTATACATTAGGCACAGCCTAACTGTGGACATTTTCTGTCAAGCACTTAAACACAGAGACACAACAACGGCTCCAGTGTGAAAATAGATTTATCTGTAGGGGACTGGTCCTCACTAAGGGCGACCTTGACAAGTCCAAGCATGAACCTGGATCAGCCTTTGAAATAACTCTGCCGTACCAAAGCTGCTCATCATGAAACCCTGCCTAAATTGCTGTGGGTTTGCCCCACAACATTAACTGCCCTTATGAATAAACCACTATTAAGCCTGCTAAGAGGAGTACTTTTCAACTGTCCCCTGACAAATACTGCTTCTGTAAGAGGGTTATAAATATGTGGCATGAATGTCACAGATGGAAATTATCTTTTTTTGTTAGTTGTAATCTGAAATTTTATATTCAGGACTCAGACAGCAGCAGAATAACGTTTTCCCTTCTAGGGACAAAATTCTGCAGGGAAGTTTTCAAGAAATCCAGCTTGTATTTATAGCCCTACCATGCAGCTACTACGGATCTAGCACTTTTGTCACTGATGAAGTGTCTGGTTAACACACTCCGTTACCGGGATTTGCAAATTAAAGGCTGGATCTGGCAACACTTACGTGAGTCCTCCTTAATCACTGGAGTAGCCCCAAGCAGCAGCAAATGTTGTGGGATCGGGCCCTTCCAAAAGGAGCAGAGCTCCATTAGCCCCTTCATGTGATTTGATAAATATTCACATTCCAATGGGGTGTGGTGATGTACAAACTCATGTTGCTTGTGTGAGTACTCTGAGGTCTCAGAGGGACTGGGGACTACTTCCACGTGTAAAATTAGGTTATGGTAAAAGGAGTTGATGCCACAGGAAAAATAAAAGAGAGGGACGAGTGCCCTCTCCATTTCCCTCCGGTTCCAAACACAATAAAAGACGCTACAAATATCAATGCAGAAGGGCAGGTCTGGCTTTGTTGCTCCACGAAAAATCCTGTTGATGTTCAGCGGTGACAAAGTGCCTTCCTGACATGGCACTGGACGCCCAGGTGACTGAGGCCACATCTGAGCCAGGTGGAAATGAGGTTCTCAGCAGGGTAGGTGACCCCCCACGCTGCCCCCACCTTCTGCAGCTCCTCAGGCTTGGAGCATATCCTGCAGCAAGGCCTGCAGGGGCTCAGGGCTCCTCGTTCTTCACCAACCCCATCAAGAGGGTGAGGCTGTTGCAGGAATGATTATGATGTCACAAAGCACAAGCTGGAATTGTCTGAAAACCCAAAGAACTGAGGAAGTCCTCCCCCAGGCAGTTTTCTTGCCAATGACCCTTGTCATGAGAAGTGGGGGGACGGAGCATCCTTTCCCTGGAAAAAACACCTGCTCACCCCAAAAAAAAATAACATCGAGGGCGTCAACACTTCAATCTAAAGCCCACACTGCATTTCCTGTTGGCAATTCTTAGCTGTAATTATGAAAACTATTGCAATTAGGTTATTCTAATTATGAAAACCTATTTCCTTTTAAAGATTTCAGAGCAACCTTTTCTTCCTTATGAAAAAGAATACATAAAAACACTGAAATCCTTTGAATTCCTTCTCGTACTACAGAATCTGAGCACAATTTATCTAGATAAGTTTTAATTATAGCCTTTCCAGAAAGACAGTACTCTGTATAAATAAAAAGAAATATAATTGATAAATGTAGTCAGATGGTACCAGGTTGTTTAAATAGACCATTAAGCTCAAAATGTCTAAAGTTAAATTAGATTGTATTCTCTTTCACCTAGGGCTTTTGTAAGGCACAACTGGCATGTATAGTCTTGTCCACATTAATTTTTACTGCCACGGTCAAAAAGCAGCATAAGTCTGCAGCTTGTGTAGAATTTTCTGTCTTTATTTGACGTGATCATAGTAGATGAATTAGCTCCCTTGGTGCAGAGAGTGAAAGAAGGTTAGTTGAGGGAAATAAGGAATTTTCAGAGGAAAGAAAAAGTTTGAGGGAAACATATGGTTTAAATGCTCTTGCCTATTTCAGATCAAGCTGAGAGAGTTGAGATCCGTTGGTTCAGAGATCCAGTTCACTGCACATTCCTACTGTGCCTGCCTACTAATTGCATCCCATGTTTGTCAATCAAATATTTGCAATTAACAAAAATATTCCCTTAAGAGACATATAACAGAGGCTGCTAAGGATCCATTGCTTTGCTATTAGAGTCAGCTCCAAATAAAAAAAAAAAAAAAAAAAAAGGTCTTTAAAAATATTCTGCTGCTGATGACACTGCCAGACACTTCCAGTCAAAACATTAACAAGCAGAATAGGTGGCATGGGGGCTTTTCAAAGAGATTTTTTTCAAAGAAGAAAAACTTTGATCTTAGTGTTTCTGACCCATCCTCCACCTCTGATTCTCCAATCTACAAGTACATATAGTGGTTTAATTTCACTCAGTGCATAACTTGCCTAAGGATAAACGTTGATCTAGATTTTTTTTTTATTTAACTCCAATTTAACTGATGCTCTAAAGCTGCCCTATCACTGCATAATACACACTCACACAAGGTTTCTAAGCAGAAACTGAAGAAAGCAGACTAGAATAATAAGAAATACACAAGGTTCAGAGGAAACATTAATTTGTAAATAGGTAGAAACGCTGGTAATTTGTTGGGAATTGAAGACCTTCTGTATGAAACAGTGAAGCTTAGCAGCTGTGCACTGCTGTTTTATAAATCAATATTACATCTGAAGGTGGTGTTTGAATGCTTGTATCATTGTGGTTTGAGTCAAACAAAGTTCTGTGATAAGAAATGATCAAACAAAACAAACAAAATCCCTTCCCCTGTCTCACCGGATAAATTCCAAACATAATTCCACAAGAGGGATAGAACATTCAAATCATCCACTTTTTTTATAATTGCATAAACCCCTCAGTCACAGAAAGATGATTGGATTGGTGATGGACTATTGTATTCTCAAAGACATGGATCAGGCCAATGGAGAGCTCCTGCAAGATGATAACAGAGTGTGCATTTTCTGTGTGACCTGTGGTGAGCTTTAAACCCCATCCAAGCCAAAATGCCGCGGTCTGGCATGAACGTGACTGGGACCAGGGGACTCCAGCCTTCCACTTCCACCTCGAAAACTAATTCCTTCAGTGCCATGAGCAGCCACTTATCCTCACTGCTGCAGTTTCTCCAGCTGAACACGGAGCAAAGAGCTCACACTTTGGCCAAGTCCACCCAAGGAAGAATTTGCCAGCACAGCTCGGCAGGTACAGCTTGATTAGCAGATTTGCCTCACGTTGACACAGCCTGCACCTGCAAACAGTGTTTTCCCTGCCATCTACCCATTCTCCCATGCAAAATAAAGCAGGATCCCAGCAATGTTAATGATTTTCCCAATCAGAAGTGATCTAAAACGTTGTATGCCTCCATGAGTGACATTGCTTCCTTTCCTCGAAGGCTGTAAATAATTATGAAATGTTCTGAAGACACAAAGGAGCTGCCTTCCCTTGCCTTTTTTTTTCTTAATCTTTATAAACCGTTTCCTTAATTTAGGCTGTGGTCTAAAACCCCACAATATCACAAAGCTACATATTTAGGGCTGTAATACTCGCAGAGAATGGGCAAAGAGGTGAGAGACAGCATTTCTCATAACCCACCAAGCCCAGTTTCAAGAGCTTCAGGAAGGAGGGATATGGGAGAGCAGTGGCTGCAAAGAAATATCCTGGGAGACATCTGCTGGCCACTCGTACCTCGCCGAGCTCTGCTCACCCTCTGCAGTGCACACCAGTCTGTGACTCGGGACTCCGAGTCAAGGGGCGACGTGGTGGTCGCACAAACCATAACTCCACAGCAAACAGACACCAGCCGGCAGCCCTGCCTTTGGGCTCCGGGAAGGATTTAGCAACAAACACCCTCATTGTCTGACTTATTGCGAAAGGAAACAGATCCCTCACGGGGACTGAAGCAGGACAGCCGAGCAGCACCTCACTCTGAGCCTGTGCCCAGTGCCCAGCGACAGGCTTCCCTGCACTGCTGGATTCACGCACTCCAGAGCCGGCATTTGCACCCCCCCGCTGCCTCCGTGCCCCTCCGCGCGTCGGCTGCGCAGCTGCGGCACATAAAGGGCACAAAGCTGGGCAGCACGGACAGGGAGGGGGAAGGCAGAGCCTGCCCAGCTTTCAGAGGGCTGCTGGTGGGCAGAGTTTTAATGGCAGACTTGCATCGAAAAGCCCCGTTTGTAAACACTCAGCTGTCGTTTTGCAGGAGGCTGTCAGATTACAGAATTTTATCATCAAGTTGGAGGTGGGAAAAGAAGAGGTGGAGATGGAGGAGGAAGAGGGTATTTTTGTTCCTGTCCTTCATTTCCTGATAAGGAGCCACTTTTGATCCGAGAGATTTTTTTTTTCCTTTCTTCTTTTCCTTTTTTTTTTTTTGTTGTTGTTGTTGTTGTTTTTATGAAAGTATGTGTTTTTAATCTGGTAGCACAAATTTGTTTCACAAGATGCAGGTGTTTGAAAAATTTAAGAAGTTCTCTAGTTTTGTGTTCCTGGCCTCATCGATGAGAAAGCTTAGGCATGATGACATGGGGAGTTGAAGCCATGATTAAAAGGCTATTGCATATGCTCTTCCCAGCTGAGTTGTTGTTCTCGTTGTTGTTTTTAGAGCACAGGGAAAGTGTCTGCAACAGCTGCTAATAAGCTCTTATGCGACTCTAACATCATGATCTGATCACCCCAGAAGTGCATAGTGGGAGCTGAAGAACCTGGTCTCAGCAATTTGACAAAAACATCCCTGACATATTTCAGCTACTGCAGAAAGTTTGTGACACTGGAAGGAAATTAAAATGTGTGTGGAAGGTTGAATAGGAACGTGGGGCTTGTGTTTGTGTGCACATGAGATTTAAAGCCATGGGCAAAGCAGGGCCGTGTGTGTTTTCAAAGGCACAAATGGGAATTAGACACACAACTTCCATCGAATTTAGTGGAAGAACTACCCCAGGTTCTTTTGAAATTCTCCCTCCTTATACTTACTGTACCTTGGTAAGAAATAGTGCTGAAAACTTAAGAGTGCTTTCAAAGGTATCATACCTGCAGTGCTGCTGCTTTAGGGTACTAATCCAGAGGCACCAGATGAAACCACCCCAATATAGCAGTCATGTTTATTTTATAGATGTTCCAAAAAATCAGCTTATAGCACCAATTGCTCAGAGCTTCACATTTAGAGTGCTCTAAAAGTCTAACTGGACCTGACAGTGGGCCAGTTCGGGAGTTTCCACTGGCTTACACTGGAGTGCATTAACTAATTGTTATCCCTTTCTGGGTGGGAAGAATAAGGCAATTATGTTTAAAGGTCTAACCCATGGAATTCTCCGAGATAAACCCAAATATCATTGTGTCATTGGCAGAGGAGGAAAGAGGCTGCTACACTGAAGGCAGGTGTGTGCTTAGGGGCCATTTGGCTCTAATTTTGGTAAATGTAGCAGTAGCTGCTCAGTTCGTGTGTTAACAGTGTCGTGCTGTCTCTGCAGGATGGCTGTGAGCAAACAGTCTGAAGATGTTTTAGCAGTGCATATAGCTGCATATATTTTCCATAAATAGGAGTTTATTCTTTGGCAGACATGCCAGCATTAGAGCTGCAAAAACACAGGGAATATAGTAAGTGCTGGGAAAAAGAAAACCAAGCAGAGAGACAATCTGTGAAGCAGGAGAAATAAATAGAGACTGAAGAGAAAGATAAATAGAAGAATGAGGGGAAAAACTAAAAAGCTGAGGCAAAATGGAGAGAGGAGGAGAAGGTGAGGAAAAAAGAGAAGTCAAGAAAAGTAAGGAAAACAATTTTTGTATGAAAAAAATTAAGGTAGTAAGAAATGTAGCTGTTTTTGAACTTGCTGCCAGCAGTGGTGTGGTGGAGGTGCTCAGCCCTTACCCGTGGTGATGCTGCAGCAGTGCAGGATCAGTGAGAGGGAGCACTGGTGGCTCTGTGCTGTCAGTGACCGAGAGAAGTGCTGGTTGCCACCGTGTCAGCTCAGCCCCGCACCAGGGACACAAACTCTTGGAAAGGTTCTTGCTGAGAGCAGAGGAGAGTCAGCTACTCCCCACAAACCCTGGGGCTCGTTAGCAGAGCTCTGGGAGATGACAGCTTGCCAGTCCTCTGCTAACAGAGCAGTGGCTCAGGTGGAGCTCTGAAGCCTTGGACCGACAACCCCTCCCAGGTGCTCCATGGCCCCCAGTCCTGTAAGGATTGTGGAGCACTTGTTGAAGGCAGTTTATTTACACCTCATTGCACGGCTCCTCTGTGTTCTGGGCTTTCTCAGTTGCGGGAATGGCACAAATCCATCAGTGATGCCTTTCAGACCATGCTGCAGCACATAGCTCTGGTTACCCCAATTGTTTTTTTACCCAACGTGTTAAAAAAGCAGCTGATTCCCAAGGCAATGGAACCACGTACATATTTTTTATTAATCCTCATCCGTAATAATTAAAACTGACCCATTAAAATAAGTACCACTGACTTTTTTTTGTTCAATGAAGTAGAAACTAAACAAAAAAAAGGTTTTAAGAGGACAGCCAAGTCATGATGGTCAGCATGAAGTGCGAATATACACCTTTGCTTTAGCAAGAAGGAAACTTTTAATCATTACAAGGTGCCTGAAGTGGTGCAAACACCAGTTCGTTCTGTCCATTCAAACAGATGTAGCAATAAATTTAAAAAGTTTGAAAAAAAAAAAGAGAAAAAGAAAAAAACTAAAAAGTAGGCCATGTCATTCATAAATTTTCCTGGGGTTTTCTCTGATTTCACAAAATCCCGTTTAAATGAGCAGAGATGACACTGGCAATTTCTGCTTGAAAACAAAACTGAGCTCAACAACGAAAGGCCAGCAAAACCCCATTCTCTTCCCAGGCAGAGCTGAACTCAGCATTAATTAATTTAGGACACAACTTTCTGAAGCTCTGCTATTCCCTTGGGCAACAACTTTACCTCACATTAATTTACAGTTCAATGGCAATTTTATGGATACTTGAACTTTTATTACTGTATAACCTATACAACCAGAGTTGAACAGATTTTGCTAGTAGGATAAATGATCACTTGGTTGTAAAATGAGTTATTGGAATTGCCTTTGCCATACATTACAGATGGTCAGTGTCTGCTGTTGCTGATCACTCAAGTCTCCTGTCTCACACCCTCAGATGAGGGGGGACACTGCCACAGTGCCACCAACACCAGCACAGCGA
Source organism: Serilophus lunatus (assembly GCA_013399895.1). Taxonomy (NCBI): domain Eukaryota; kingdom Metazoa; phylum Chordata; class Aves; order Passeriformes; family Eurylaimidae; genus Serilophus; species Serilophus lunatus. The sequence goes on from VXBA01005678.1 coordinate 107,288, forward strand.
GGCACTTGGGCCCAGTACTCCCTGTAGCCCAAACAGGGACTCCAAGTGTCCAAACCCAACATGTCCTATCTCCAAAAGTAGACAAAAAATAAATATTAGAGTGAAACAACCCTCCTGTTTTATAAACCAAACCACTTCAGGTAGCAGGTGGCCCAGGAGCCTTTTGCACCAGCACGCCTGAGGGTGTGGTCTGTGCTAGGATGGGGGAAATGAAGGGCTGGCATATAAAAACCTCTTGTAGAGCTCCTGTAACTGTGAGAGTGCAGTTGGTGAATAAGCACTGCACAGCCTGGCCTTTGATAACACTGTGGAACAGGTATAGGCAGGTAAAATTATCATGTTTACCACCTTTGTTTGAAATAACCTGAAAGAAAATTTGGGGGGGGGGGGGGGGGATGACATTTAATGTTGTATGTCCATAATGTCACAGATTACCCTCCACTTTCACAGTCCTTTAATGAATAGTTATTTTTTTCAGAGTTTTGTATGTTATTGAGATCCTTCCTACACTGTGCTCTCATACTGCTCTCAGCTATTTCACCCGTGTTGGTCACAGTGTCCCAGGCTGTGCTCCCTCCTGGAATTGACATTAATTCATGTTAAATACCATCAGGAAAAACACTGTGGAAAGCACAGCCATGCTAAGAACATTACTATGGGCAAAATTACCAGTAGCTTCTTATTCTTAGCTCAGAATATTTCTCCTATGATATTGATTTTATTACAGAGAGCTCCCTATACTGTGTAATAGGTACAATAAAATCTGTTGCTTTGTACTGCTAGCTTAAAAATCGCACTATAATATTTAAAATAAATGTGTGGCAAATTATTTTAAGATTGTGGAAAGGACAAAATTCAGTGCAATGAAAAATGCCACTTTTCAAGAAAGAAAAGAGAACAAAATATTAATATCGCCTCAGTCAATATTTCAGTTTCAGATAAAATTCACCTTGAAATCTAGCCATCAATTTCTTACAACACTAGAATTGATTCTTTCAAAAAAATCTAGGAGTAACTTCATTTAAATCCAGCCTTTCTAAATCTGTAGCACTTCAGAAAACGTAGCTGAATGGAAGAAGTCTCCTTTTTTCAGCTTTAATTCCCATTTGGTGAGTACCTAAAATAATACAATGTGCACCTTGAAGGAAAGAATGTGTCTGCGAGTGAACACAAACTCTTTGTGGGATCCTTTGAAGGCTCCTGGCTGCAAACACACTGTTGGTGCAAGATCACTGCTGGATGGAAGGGCCTCAGATTTTCAGCTTCAAGCTCTTTTTAAGATCTTGGGAGGTCTAGATGCAACAGTGAAAAGTAGGAAGGAGTCTGCACTTGAAGAGAATGGCTTTATGAAACCCTTCAAGTATTTAAGAATTAGAGCTATTAAATGCATGATCTATGACTTTTAAAGCTCTGATCTGCCTAATCTTTCTTCCATCCCTCTCCCCCAAAGACATTAATAAAGCCCAAATTAAGCCATGCCAAATCCTCATTTTGCATCTGAGTTTGATGTTTCAAAGGCTACGCCGTCCTACCTTTGTTTTGACATACAAAAATGTCACCTTTGCTTGGAAATGTCTGTATTTGGCAATAAAAGAGGAAATAAAGACTTCCCCTACATTGTAAGCTGTGTGTTACAGCCTGTCAGCAATCAACAGGGGCAGATGTTAAACTCGCCCATCCTGCCTTAGAAACTGTTGTTTAATCAATCAAATTTCTTTCTTCCCTGTAGGGTATGTCTAAAATGGGAGCTCCAATATATCCATTAGCCATTAGGTGTGGTAACAATCTAACCTAGATTTACATGTACCCAAAAGTCACAGAAATAAATCCATCCCAGAACAAGAACTGACTTAAGCTGTGCAGACACATCAGCACATCATCAAAGGCATCCTGGGCTTTGCCTGACTTAGTGCAAAAGTCCTGTGGTGCCTGCAAGTGATAAAAGCCCCCCGGGTATCTTTGCCCACTGTAGCTCCAAATAACGCCCTGGTACGAAGGCAAATCACACAGAGAAGGAGCATCTTTCATGAGGCTCTTGGAAGAAACAGAGAAGCTTTGGGAGGACACAAGCCCTGCTTCAGAAATGATACAGAGGCAGCAATCTTGGAACTAAGTTCTGCTTTTTCTTCCATTCAGACCTGAAGAATTACTTATGTTCCCGAAAGATTTTTATTTCTCCTTCCATAATTATTTTCCTTGGTTTCATAAAACATTTTATTTCTCTTCTCAGGCCATGATTATTCCTACAGTGTAAAGGCCAGAGCAGCATTTTACTAATCTCAGTAGGATTATTAGAGAAGAGTCTTAATATTTTGCAAGCCCAGGTTTTTTACCTTCTACACACAGGTGGTGCCACTTCCCCACCATCACTTATAACTATCTCAATGGAAAGAGAAGACTGTGAAATGGAGATTGTAGAAAGTTATTTCCCCCAATGACCTTTAGACAGGTTAAGAGGAATCATTCAGCAGCAGGCATTAAGCCCCAAGACATGGTCCTTCTAAAGGTTTTCCAGGTGAAGCTGGACACCTTCAGCCTTTATTTCCTCCCTGCAAAGCACATTGTCTTCCCTCACCCATCACATCAGGCACAGGGTCAACTCCTAAAGGCCCCCCTGAACTGCACTGGGGAGCATTAAATTGCATCTGGCCAGGCTGAAAGTCAGGCCTGTCCATCTCTCCTCTTCCTATTCATTTATTCAGTAGAGGAAGGCATTTCATACACTGAGTTTTAGTGTCTGTTATTTGATGGTAATCGATTAATTTTTAACTATCTTTCAGCCCTTTGATGTTCTATAAATAGCCTAAGCTAATAGAGACATTTTTATACTCAGAATGCAGATCCACTGTGAGGTTATTTGAAAGAAAAAAAAGAAGTCTGGGATAGTATGTTTGTTCAATGTGTTATTAACTCAGAAAGGAAATTGAGCTATAGTGAACTATGTAGATCTGATTCTGACAGCTGCAAACAATTCATAGTGAAAATGACTCAGCCTAATTCACATTTTAAAATTATTTTCTCCCCCACTTTCTTTTGCAGCCAGATAAAGAGTTCAAAATGACCTTGAATTGAAAACCCTGGGTTTATCTTAGTGTTCTCTTCTTTCTTAGTGCCTTCATCCAAAATTTCCTTACTGGGAAGTCAGTAAAATCAGGGGAAAACCCAAACAACAAACCACCTCCCCTCCTAGTTTAATATGAGGTTTGCAGATACTGAAAAGGGAGGAATACTGTGAATAGAGACTTGATTCACACAGTGATTCCTTATCAGAGTGAGCTCAGACCTTTGTCTCCCAGAGGGCAGAAAGGGAGCTGGGGTGCAGAGGCAGCACAAGGCAGAGGATGGGAGGGGCAGCGGGAATCTCACATCACACCTCGCTTGGGAAAAGTGACACTTCCACCATCGGAGGGGAAAGGCTGAAACTTCACACTGGGCAGGTTTCAGTCCTGCTTATCCAGCCACCAGCACAGTAACACAACTCTCTGTTGCTTTCCCTTCATTTCCCAGCACCTTTCAGGTGCTTTCTGGTGCCCCTTCTCATTTTGCTTCAAATACTTCCCACACAGTGCTGTGGGCGATGTAAGTTGTTCCTCAGAAATTCAGTTTTGGAGGGATGGGATAGACACACACCATCAGCTGTCGTGGGAAACTCAGAAACATTTGTGCCCTTTTTTTTTTTTTTTTTTTTAATTTACATTTTCCCTGTTAGTTCACCCTGGATCCCAATGGCACAATTTACTAATTAATTACTATTATTAGCTAATGGCAGTGAAAACTGAAATTACTGCCTGCCTTAAGCATAACAAAATTGACAATAAATCTGTAGTGTGTGAATCACTTCCTTGTACAGGTCTGTTAACCAAACACCAACAATGATGGCTGGCTCGATGCTTTCCTGAAAAACACCTGGCACACATGGGATGTGCACTCTTCATGTTCCAAAGAGACAGGTGCCAGCAAGAGAGGTGCGGACACTTGCATTCCTTAGCACTGGCAATACGGGGACAGTATCACGTTTGAGAGGACTTCATCCTGTTTTTCTGATCAAAAAACATGGGTGATGGTTCTCTAGAAATATGGGCTGGACTTGCCCCTCTCAAACAGCAGCTCAGTAATTACATGTTTGTCACAACAAGTGTGCACCCAACAGCACCGTGGTGGCTACAGCTTGAGGTGGCACCAGGCAGTTGCTAGTTGAATGTAAAATATTTTAGGATTTTCTCAGGTTTGCATTCTGCGTTCTCCACTTTTTAAAGCCAAAACATAGGCCTCTAAATCCCCTGAAGATGACTAAACCAGTGCTCTGTTTTGGTGGGGTTCCCACCGTGAGGTCGGTGCTGGGCTGTGGCAGTGGCTGTGCCAGGATTGCCAGGGAAGGGAGCACTGCTAAGCCAGGGGCTGCACTGTGAGGAGGAGGTGGCAGCAGGATGGTTATAAGGGTGGGAAGTGCTGTGTTCCACAAGCCCAATGCTCTGGCAGTGCTCCTGTGCCATCCCCTCAGAGCCAGCACAGTGGGCACAGATGCTGGGAGAGAGCCAGGGAGGCCTGTCATTCCCTCTGGGGGGGAATTTGCTGGCTGGTGTCACCTCCCAGTAGCACAAGAACTCTACCCTCCATATGCAGCTCCTTGCATTGGTGAAAGCTCTGCCATTTCATGCTATCCTATTTCTCAGACACGTGCACACGTGCCAGTCCTGCAGGCTCAGCCTTCCCCAGCCCAGCTGAGACCCCCTGTTACACTCCCCAAAAGCACCCAACTGCAGAAGAAGGCGTCCACTCTGAGAGCAGGTGTGTGGGTTTGTGTCTGCACACATATGGATGCCTGTATAACAATTATTCTCTCTCCCAATCTGGAACAGTGGGTGGTCACTAATGTTAGACCAAAATCAATAGGTAGAAAAGAGAGTGTTTACAAAAGGATGACAATGACTGGGTCACTCAAGAAGGAAGTTCGTGTCGTTACAAGAAGAAAACACTCAGAAGAGGCTGTAATTTAGTGCCTAGATACCAGAGTGACTGGGAACTGCATAGACAGATTAGGCAAAAATTAAATTTGTTTAGACAGACAAGATGCAAGAGTCAGCTCAAAGAAATCAGCTTCCACATAGTGCAGGGAATACTCTCCCACCCTCAAAAAGTGTACGAAAGAAAGCAAAGACAAGAAGCTGCCAGCCAAAATTACCAATGCAGTTCCATTTAACAAGAAATCAATATTACAATAAGATGCCAGTAATGAAAGAGAAACCACAGCAGTATCTCAATAAAGATTACAAATTACAAGATTATAAATGGAGAGCCACAGTCATTTTGGACAGACAAATATGACCACAGTACAACTAGAGGCCAAATGATGGTTTAGGAAAAATGCCTGCAGCTTTCAAGAAAACCAATGGGAGAAGCAAACATGCATCTAAGGGCAGAATTTGGCTCTAGGACTTGCACATGAATAATTGTGGCAGAGAGATAGAGAATATCACAGAAATAAAAGACCTGCTCATTAGAAACCCATCTAGGCAAACCCATGGGGAGATCCTTAAGTAAAATCTCTGCCATTTGTTATTCTCAAGAACCCGGTGCCGGTCTTATTTTTAAGGTACCAAAACTGGGGTTTTTTAATAGTCATTTGTCTTTGATCCATAGAGCTGTTAAGTCATTTACAAGCCTCTGACAAACGAGATTCACAATGCTCCACACCTGCTTCTACAGGTGCCAGGGGTGAGGATTCCTCACTGCAACAATGGAGGATCCATCTCACCAAACAGACAATCACACAGGTACAAGCCTGCAGCTTGTTTTGGAAGCAAGAGGAACCCCAGCTAAGGAGTATTCCAGTGACTGCTCCACAGTCCTGCAGTGGGGCAGAAATAAGGGATGGAGCCCAGGACTGCTGGTTTGCAATCAGCTCGTTTTACCCTCAGCTCATCTCAGCTCTTGTGCAATAGCTTATTTAAACAAGACAAAGAGCACTGGGAAAAATCCCCACCACGCTTCCATTCTGGCACATCCCTTTCATCAAATCACTACATAAATAAAAAGCAGAATCTGCTGTGTAGATCTGAGTCTCCTTTCTGTTTGTGCAGTGTCATCCAAGCTCATGCTTAAGAGATGTTTGTTCATCCTTGTCCTCTTTATTTTATTAAACATACAGTAACAGCTTCACAGCACAGAATATTGTCAACACTTTTATTTCTAAATAGGCGAGTTGAAGAAAACCCAAACAAACACAAATAGAGGGTCAGGACAGATACTAAATGAGCATGAGGCGATCTGGTGGAAATGACTGAATTAAACGTGTAGATAACACCTCCAGAGCAAGGCAGAAAGTGCAGGTGGTGCTGCTGGGGCAGCACAGACTACAATGGAGTGGGAGATACCCACCAGAGCTGGAAAGAGAACAGATCACAAAGAAAATACAGATTGAAGCCAATAAACTGCAGGAAAACTGAAATCAAAATGATAGGTGAGAGAAATGCATATATCTGCATTGTGAGAAGTCCATTGAATTGAGCAAATGATACTTCTCCTGGGGGAATGATTCATTACCATATGGAAAAGACCCAGCCTATGATAAAGGATGGGGGAAAACCACTGAATAGCAGACTCTACCTACGGAAATTGAAAAAGAACATTCTTGTTGAATTGTGGCAGAAGTACTTCAAAACTCCAACAGGCCTGACTAACACAGATAGGGAGGGGAGACAAAAAAGCATGTTAAAATATGTGATATTGTGCCTACAAGCAAGGGTGAAGGTCGAATCAGAGCAAATTTAAAATGCGCCGAGAAACAAGCGGCATCAGCAAGAGCGGTGCCAGAATGAACAGATTTGAGTCATCTCTACTTCAGGACCAAGAGAGGGGGGAAAGAGAAATACTGGAAGTGCTCCTTACTTGGGGGCTGTGTCTCCATGCCACTGACCTACTTATACTTCCAGCACTAGGCCTGGAGTGATGCTAATGCTTGAGAAAAAGGTCTTATACCACAACAATATTGTGCTACAACAGTCTGGCTGCTCGGGGATTTATAAGCCAAGCACACAAATAGACAGTAATGAGTTACTCACCAGAGGCTGTCAGCAAAGTTGCTAATTAGTACAAATGGTAGTAGATCTTGTAATGCTGTCCCCTGCTTTAGTGGGAACAGTTCCAAGACCACCTAACCTGTATCTCACCGGATTAAAGACAGGCTTAGCTCCCCTCAGTCCGGCGTGGCATTTCTCAGGGTTTTAAAGTATGAGACAAAATCAGAGCTCTAATGAAAACTCAAATTTAACCACCCAAACACATGGACCCACAACCCCCGATTCCTGATGAGACACCCCACGTGCAGAAAATAATTACTGCTCACTCTCCTCACGAAAGACCTGATCCACCCCTGTCAACAGAAGCCCTTCAATTGAATTTTGTAAGAACTGGGCCAAGTCCCAAGATCGAGTGTGCCAGTGGTGCTGTGGGTACCAACACACCTTGAGGTACCCAGCCTCCAAAACTGAGGAAAACCTTCCGCTAACCAGCGGTTCTAATACTTCCAACACACAGAATGTGCTGATAAAATGGCCAGAAGAAGCAATTAAGTGGAACACAGCTTCAATATGCTGCTTTCAAACAGAGAAACGCTTTATCTTCTCAGAAATTCAGAGGATTGTGGTAACAAACTGCTGACATATTAAAAGTCACTATTAAGAAATATGGTGCTGAAAGGAAAATAAGAAGAATTATTGACTGGTTATTGCAGTTTAAATGTATTTATTATTTAAGAATTGCAGCAAAGTTGCATTCCTGTTCCCTTTGCCAATGAACGTGCAGAAAAACCAGCACAACAAATTTTAGAGTATTTCTGGCACGACTTCCTTCAAAAAGAATCAGGTTTTAAAAACCACTGACCTGTCTAGCCATTGAGACTGTAAGACATTTTCTATTAAAATATGTCTTTCTATCAGCAGGAATATTTTCTGTAATATTTTCTACTGTAAAAAAAGCCCTAGGAAATTAAACCAGATCAGAAATATTTAATATGTATTAAAAAAAAAAATTTAGACAAGAGAGGTCAGTAATGGAAAGGTGTGATACCTACGATCAGAGCCAAGTTACAAAAAGGGTTTGCCATTTGTAGCCAAGTTAAACAACACACAATTAATGTTAACTTGGCTCTGCTGGTGTGTCTAAACCCACACATGAAGGTTGTGGGGGGCAAAGACAGTTCCAGCAGTGTCTTATTCACCTTGGCCATTCTCAGGGTGGTTTGTAGACATCGCACCTTTCCACTCATTCTTCACACCTGGCACCTCATCACATCCTGAATGTTTGCTCAAAACATCTATTGTGTTAGAAAAACTAATTGTCAGGAGTCCCTGTGTCCAAGTGTGGGAAAAAAGACGTCCTGTTCCATCACTGAACGTGCAAATTCCTGTGTGTCACAAATTCAAACAACAAATTCGTCCCTTAGAGAAGGTTAGAGGAGTTGGGCAATGGGAAGGAGACTTCACCACCTGTAGGTCACTCATTCAGACACAGCTGGACTGGTCATATATGAGGTGGTGGCACAGGGAGCTGTAGGATATCAAAGCTGATGGGGATGACAACAAAATGTCTATCAAAATATTTTTCAGCAGCTCAGATGTTTTACTGTATAAAAAAATTCACCAAAAGTGGTTTATTTCTACTAGAAATTTATCTATATTGTAAAAAAGGAATACATTTCAGTTCCATTCCCCTCTCCAAGCAAACAGGTGTGTTTTATATTGGGGTAATTCACTCTCATGCTGTCTCACAGCTGCATTACATGGCAATTCCCTTCTCCCAGCTTTGTTCCCCTGACACAGAATACATCCTGCTTTGTCCAGCACACAAGGACCTCCAAGAGCTGGATTTCACGAGTGCCTGAGCAGATGCCTCCCTTCACCATCCTGGAAGAGCCCCCAACACAGTCACAAAGCCTGGCTGGGAAGTCAGAGTCTGAAATTTGCCCAGAGAAAAGAGCAGTGTGCTACAACTCCTCGTAGTAACCAGGAATAACACACTTTTTTTTTTTTCTTTCTTCACTCAGTGATTTCAGTGCAACTCAGGCTCCTAAATGCTTTTATGGATCCAGGCCAAATCATATTCAGTAATAGATACTGAAACAAATTATTTCATGTGCCAGTTCTGTAGGTTAATTCACATAAGTGAGAAAACAGTTCTGATTGAAGGGCGGAGTGATTTTTAAAAATTTGATTCATACAGAAGTGTTAACAGCCTTTTGCTTATACCCACAATTGCTGAACAGAATAGAATCAGTGGAAATGTTATTTCCAAGTTCTGTGGTGTAAATAAAACCTCCTCTCTCTGACTCACAGAGTGAGTCATTTTTGTCTGTATGTATTTATGCTGAGTGGGGATAGAACTCCGAGCATTCTTCTCATGGAGAGCTTCTCGTGTCTCAGACTCTCTGTTGCTCTCGGGCGTTGTGGACTCTTAAAACCTCTATCTCTAGTAATCTCCCTCTTGTTTACTGTAACCTCATCCCACTTGTTCAGCTTCCTGGCACAAGTGAAAAAAAAAGACATGAAGTTATATCAGTTACAGAGTTGGCACTTTATAGGGAATTATATAGAAAATGATAAAATAAACATGAAAGGCTGCATTAGAGCAGCAACACCTCGGCAAATTTACACCTTGTGTGCACAACAACTGTAGGGCATTGTCAATTACTTCAACTGAAAATGTCTGAACATCTCTATTTTAGGGCCCTTTCTGCTCAGGTTTTACCAAACCATCCTCATTCCTGTGAAAAAGGCTGGCGAAGTGCAAAGGCAAAAGGCTGCTGAGCCCTTGTGCCAGAGGAGGGAACGGGACCTAAACCCAGCCACATCCCCAGCACACTTCCATATGTGTTGGCTCTATTTTTAGCCTCCTGGCAGTCCTGTGAGACAGCAAGATGTGACATATTTACGGGAAACAAGGATGGGGACAAGGTGAGGCTGTGACTGTGCCACAGGCTGTTCCACTCCCTCACACCACCACTGAGGTCCACAGTTTGGGCTCAGAATGCACCTGCCCAACATGTGCCACAAGCTGAACAACTGTGGGATAATTCCACGAGCGCAGCTGGGCCGCTTTCAAGACAAAGAGGAGGAAAAGTCATTGCTTTGTCCACACCCTTATCTTTGATGTGAATGGCTCTGGAACTACATCCCAATGTTTGCTCTTGCTCATGTCACTGGTCTGTTGATGTGACATTCCATAGGTCCCTCTCAGCCCTCTGGCAGGGCTGGGTACTCCTCTTATTGCCTACATGCTTCCTAGGTTTTTGTGCCCATCTCATAATCCAGGCCTAGAAAGGGGCCAAAACTGAGTGAGGGATTTTTACAGAGGGTTAAGGACAATGCCCATCTCTACTGCACAGTGTTGTTCATCCTGAAAATACCCTGAATGCTAAATGAGACAAGAATCTAATAGGGAGGAACCACTGTACCCAGGTGCATATGAATAAACATGTAACATAACTCCATGCAGAAGAGGCCAGGATTAACAGGTTTACAATAAAGCTTTTTGTATATATATCTCTGTATAGATTTATCTGTCTATCTATCTGCAAACCCCCCTATGTGTACATGCACAAGAGACTTGATTTGTGGAGAAGTACTTCCAAATCCGAGCTAACTTAAGACAAACAAGAGTGATGCTCTTTCTTAATTCTGGCAGATTATGATGATCAAAATTTTTTGACTTCTGTGAGGAGCCAGCGGAGGTTTTAAACAAATCAACCTTATTTGCCAAACAAATCCAATTATGGACATTAAGAGACAAAGATTTTTCTGTTTATTGATTCTCTGTGATGAAAAAAATTAAATAGTAGGTATTCAAGTGTATTGACACACATAATACATGGGGAGGGCGTGTGAATATTATTGGTTTACTCCATGCAGTAGATCCAGCTTTCCCCATGGCTTCCATGACAAAAGCAACGTGTTCCAGGAGGCAGAGCTCTTTATAATTTAACAGGATGGATCAACTAACAGCAGAATATATGAGGCACACACCAATAAAGCAGCTTGCAGGTGTTGCCTTGGAATTCCTTAAGTGTTCTCAGCAAACCAGGTGCCCACAGGAAGAAGGCAATTTATGTATCAGTTATCTCCTTACACCTGTTTGCAAATGCTGATACAGACCCTTCCACCAAGCACTTAGCCAATAGGAAGCTAATGTACAGGAGTGACTAATTGATAATTAAAGAAACCTTTAGGAATACCATAAAATATCTGGCACAGGGTTCTCTCATCCACTTAGCAAAGGCTGCTCTGCCATGCACTTACCAGCCCGCTCTGCTAGTTTTCATGACAATTAAGATGGTGAATCCGTGTGAATCAGGGGTTCAGTTGCAATTTTCAGTGCACTGCCTGTGTTTTATTGTTGTCTGATGGCTCCTTCTTTAGTCTGCAGAGGGGATCACTCTATTACTGTGCTTTAGACGGCTCACAGGTTGGCCCTTGCCCCTCTCTTTCATAAAGTAAGTATAATTAGATGATAATGCCCTTCTTGTCAAAACTTACCGCTTATTGAAGCCTGCAGTAATAATTTCAATTTATTAAAGATTTATTCAGATAACATTATTATCACTGTTTATTCAAATGGACATTCTTTTTTCCTTCTTCTTTTTTTTTTTTTTTTTCCCTGGGGAACAAAAGACATAATTCCTGCAAACAGATGTAACAAACCTGTCACGTTCTCAAATGGTTAAGTTGAGCATTTTACTTGGAAAGGCTGACAAATTTTCTTCACTTCAAAATATCATTAACACCAATAACACATTTGCCCAAGCCTATTTCTAAGTTGTAAAAAAAGATTGCTACAGATTAAGACCCTTGATATAATGCTATAAGCTCCTAACAATGGTATCTTTTATAGTGAAGAGCAACTGCAGACACAAATTGCCCCCTTTCCTGCACCTTTTTCACAAAAATCAATATTAAAGTAGTAGCTGCCTTAACTCTCCCATAGACTATATGAGAAAAAACCACAGCCACACTTAGGACAGTTTAGGTCAATAAAGAATCAATACTGTGGTTGAATCTGTAGAAAGATAAAAGACTTGGAACTCACTACAGTGTGCCCTATTGTTTCTCTCTATTTTGAAAAGAAGCTGAAGTGCTCACTTTTTTTTTTTTAAGCCAGCAATGAATTTAGTGTTTGTGGAAGGCGAGGGAGGTCACCAGGGGCTACATGTGGCTTCAGTGTCTGCAGACGAGGGGTCTGATCTTGTTCACCCACACCTCCCATTCAGTTCCAGGGGAGCCCAGGGAGCAGCAAGAATGCAGCCCCGGGCCCCAGGCGGGCTGGAAACCAAAACACTGCAACACACTGCCATCAAACCCAACTCATTTGTTAACTATGGAAAGACTGCCCAGAAAAACTCGGGAGCGGAAGGGTTCTTATCGTGATTTCTAGCTCCCTGTCCATTAGGAAGAGGAGAGCTGATTTTGAGCACAGTGAGCTCCTGGATGTATGTGGGCAATTGCTGAAGCTGAAGGCAAGCTCAACCTCCACATTTCACAGTGTGATTTGAGCAAATTTGAATCCCTCGTGGAAAAACACAGGTTCAGAAGCAAATAAATATCTCAACAGACACACACACGCATATCCTTACACGTGGTTTGGATTTGTGTCCCTCTGCTTTACCCCTTTCAGTGCACTGTGCCTCCTTTATAAGCCTGAGAACTGCAGCCATATACCTGTCTGGAGAGTAACTGAACATGAAAAAATATTGGTTTGTGTGGACTGGAGAGTTCAGATAAAAACAATTTATGAGCCCAAATCTTCCAAATTCTTTACCTGAAGACGTACTTTGTTATCCTACAAGGGGCAGCTTCTAGCACTTCTCAGCTTACAGCAATAGCTCCTGCTTGCAAAAGCTCAGAGAAAATCTAGATAAAGCTGGAACTGCAGCTCTTCACAAAAATTGGTAAGGAACTGGGTAGCAACTGTAAGGACAGCCACAGTTTTAAATACATTTGGCTGCTGAAAGAAATGGCTTTGCTCTTGAAATGCTGGGGCTCTCAAATTCACAGGGAACACTCCCACCCCTGATCTACAGTCTAGTTATGATTAGAAAAAGCAAATGTGTGTTTATACATTGCAGACTGAAATGTTGCTGCCTCTGAGATGCACTAAAGAACAGTTAACAGTAACCCAAGAGCAAATTTAACTCTTCTATTCAGCGTTAACATGATTTTTTTGCTAAATGATTAGTTGTTATTAATACTATTTAATACTAGTATTAATATTATCAGGGTAAAATTCTCTGATATTTTCTGGCTCCTTTTCCATAGCACAAGATTATCGTGTCTTCCTCCTCTCCCACTGCAAATACTGGAAACATGGAAATGGGTGGCAGTAAGTGCACAACCACGTCAGACTTGGCATCTGAGGTGCTCCCCATTTGGAGAAGTACTTCACATCATGGACAAGACTTTGCTCCAAACACAGCACAGTGACAGGGAAGGAGGCATGTAAATGAGTAAACAGAGTATCAGACTATCTGAGTATCAGAGTCTTTGGGGTAGAAATGTCAATGGACATTGTGGAAGTTCAACAGAACATTCACCTAAAGGTGCCTTGAACATCCACCACTGGAATCCTCAGAAACAAGGAGAAAAATTTCTGAAGTTCAACCATTTCACCTCCAAGCCTGAGACTTCTTTTTCTGTTCAAAACATGTACTTCCTATGTCTTTTGTGCCTAACCAATGTTTTCTTTTATTATCCTGCTGTCTCCTTCCCATGCCTTTCCTTCCATCCAAAGCTGCTGCTCATCTCTCTCTTGCGATAATTTTCATCCTCACTGCCCATTTCCTCAGCTCCTTCTTCAGGGTCTACATGAAGCTTCTTAGACCTTTCCAAATTTGTGGTGAGCCTCATCCCTTTGGATGCCTCTTGCTACCTGACACTCCTCCTGAGAGGTCTGAGAACATTTGCCTGTGTCCCAAAAAGGGTTGGAAAGGGGGATGAGCCGGGAGGTTTAATACAGGTTGTCGGATGAGTTGCAGCTTCAGAGGGCTTCAAACAGCTCAGACTATGTGATGGGAGGCAGGGGAAGAAACCCAAAGTGTGCTGACCTCTTTCAGTCTAATGAAACAGTCACTCTGCAAAGAGCTGACGTAGGTTAGGATTTTAGGACCCTCCAGTTGATTGTTACCACTGATCTGCTGGTGCCTTAAATGGCCAGTGAGAGCAGCTTGTTGGCTTTTGTGCTGAAGCAGCTCTCAGACACTCACCCAGCTGGGTTACTGTTCTAGTTTGCTCCCAACAAGGCGTGTGCCCTAATTATGGCTGAGGTTAGTTTTTGGGTCAAGTTGTGGCTTCCGTTCCAGAAGGGCTTTTAGCTTCCAAAACTTGGCACTAACTCGTTTCATCAAACCCAGCCCAGACACATGCAACACTGCTTCGTTTCAGCCCCACAGCACAGCTCACACAGCCAGCTCAACGAGGCAGAAGGCTCTGAGGAATCCTCCCCCTCCGTTCCTCTGTCCCCAGGACTAATCCTGCTCTCACCAACTTCGGTAGCGCGGGGTCAAGAGCAGTATCATTATCTTCTGGTTTGATTTACACTAAATTATAAAATCGGGGCTTTGAGTTAAATGGTGTGCAAACATCAAGAACTTAACAGTTAATTTTTCCTGTATCTCCAACCAAATCTCTTCCACTTCCCCTTTTCAATTAACACCACCTTTCTGAGTCAGTTCCTGAGATGCATCTCTATGCACTTGTGTGCTGGTGTATAGGGCATGCTAAAAGTCTGATCCCTATTACAGCCTGCAAGACAAAAATAATTGTAGACTCAACTTGATTTTTGTAAAAGGCAGAAACAACAAAAATTAATCTTTACACAAACAACCCAAGGGAGCATTCAGTGGGACTTTCCAATCTATTCATGATCTGTAATTCCCAGCCCCCAAAGTTTCCATGTTACAGCTTAATATCTAGGGACTCCATATGTTGAGGGAACACAGCAGAACCAAAATGAGCTGAAAAAAGAATGCATTAGATTCAAACATGGGATAAAACAGTACCCAAGGAGCCCTTGTTTCATTTTCTCTACCTGGAACCATGGGACAGTGCAGCCATCTCAGCCTCATTCAAGTGTAACATTTCTTTTGAATATGACAGTGGTGGTGACCTTGTCATTAACTGATGCTGCTAGCAACACTTCAGCTTTCATAATGCAGTTAATTTTCAAGCCAGTGGTTACTGAACCCCCAACATAACTTCAAATACAATTAAACTGTGTTAAAAATAATAATAAAAAATCAATCCACCTTCTGATCAGTCAATGTTTGACTGGAACTCACTAAAGTAAGAAGTTCTCAGTTCTGGTTTAAGCAGTATCCTTAACTTCTTGTTATCTGTCATGCCTGGCATTCAGGGGTGCACATAACAGTCCCTGTTATTCTGTAGCTTCTTGCTCTGGATAAGGCAAGAATGGGAAATTTCCAGCTGCAATGCTAAGGAGATAGGGCTGAGCCTTGTGCTGCAGGGATGTTACCTGTGTATGGAAGAGCTGGGCAAAGCCATGTGAATTCCCTCCTGTTCTCCCACCCTCAAGCCATGAGGCAGCGAGGCCAGACATGCCCTGTGGGCAGGCTCAGGGCTAGAAACAACCTGCTTCTCCCAGGTGACCCCTAGGACAGCCAGTGCCAGGGCACTGCAGGATTAGAGGAATTCCTATGCTATGAGCCAAGTTTTCTGTGCTGACAGAACCTCCTCAGAGGGATCTGCTCTTCTGAAAGGGCATACAAAAGACAGGCTTCTTGGAGCAAAGTTTGCCCCCAGGATTTTATGGACAGTAAGATGGAAGACAGTCAAATGCAAGTGCTGTCCTAGTCAGTCCAACCATCCTCATGCTGTGAACACATAAGTGAGGCAGGGAACACATTTCCTTTGCCTTTGAAAACCTGATCCTAATCTCTTTTTGTTTTGTCTTTTTCCATATGAATCCTGCACTAAGCACACTTAAGATCCTTTCTTTCAGCTTTTACCCCCACCCTCTGCTATTGGCAACAACTTCCAGAAACCCGAGAATGCTGCACATTTCCGTGTGGATTTGTCCTCTCCTTTTTAGCAAGACAAGTCATTCTTCTCTTCCATTTTGTTCCCCTAAACCACCTTCTGCACGTGTGCACTCAGTGCACTTTGCAAAGCAGAAGTTGACCTTGCCGTCTTTCCTTCACGCCCTCCTCCACTACCACCACTGCCTTTCCTTGTTCCCCTGCACTTGGCTGGGAACACATGGCAAGTTGGGAATTCAGCAGGGCTCCCTTACAGATGCTCAGCAGCAGCACAGGGAAGTTACAACACATCCAAGAAAGGAAGGAAAGAGAAACAGCAGCTTTGCAGGCGCCCACCATGCTCTACCATGTTACAGGAGCTGGGGACAGGTATCCCTCTCCTCTCAGCTTGCCCTACACTTAAATCTTTCTTTCAAAACCAGGTTTCAGTCATTCTACTCCTCCCCTTCTTGAGAAATAACCCCCCAAAAAAGCTTGCCTGAGGTAAATCTGAGGGCCTATAAAATCAGCCATCTGAAAGCTGTAGAGCGATGCCAATATTAAATACATTCCCTTCCTGTCCTCTGCCCGAAATCCTGCAGCAGTTACAGCATGAGATTTTTATTTTTCCATTGCTAAATCAAATATGTTATTTTCACCTTGACTCTGCTTGCCATGTTTCAGCTCAAAGACAGTTTTTTGGGGCCAGGTAACATGGGACCCCCAGTAACAAAAGGTTTGCAATATAATACAACCGTGCCTTTAATTACACTGCTGGTAGCAGATGCTCTTCAGAAACATGCACACAAGACAGAAACTGGAGAACATGGAGTTGGGTTCAATCTAGAAGATGTGAGAGTTTCAGTTAACACAATCCTGCACAATTTAAGAAAAATATTCAGGAGCAGTATTTATTTAGCCTGCAGCCAAAGTCCATTACTGAGAATTCCTCTTAATTAGAGTTGTACGAGGTTGGGAATATCCACTCCTATCATGGTTCTTTCACCTACCAGAAGACCTACCAAGCTTTCTGAGCCTCTGGCACTTCTAGACTGGTTAGAAAAATAGCCAGATGATAAAAGTATTACTTTAAACAAGATAATCTTACCAGTAACACACGAGAAAAAAAATATTTGTTTTACTTGTCCTTTTAATCTGACATCCAGCATCATCAAAGAAGGTCTGTCTAAAATATTGCCCAAAAACCCTTGTGAGAACAAGATTTACCAAACACTGAAGCACTCTTAAACAAATGCATGCCTTGTCTCAGGTTTTCCTGTCATTAATTGATAATTTCTCTTCCTTGGATAAACACAATCCAGACCATTCCCTTTCCAGCGGCAGCTCTAAATCAGGGCTGGTTTCAACACTCAGTGAAATTTTGGGGAGGGTAACAGAGCACGTGGCCTCCCCAGCAATGTGAGACGGGTATGGTGTGTGGAACTAAAGGCAGGGATCCACTCGGGCAGAAGAACAACATATGAGCAAAACTGAGCCTCCACCAATGGCAAAATCCAAGAGGTGCAGGAGAAGGCTCGAAGGACTGCACAGAAAACCTGTTCCCAAACACAACACCTTCAAGGTGAGCCCTTGTAAGGACATGGGTCATATTACTGCTTCAGTAAATGGCTGTAACTGTTTTCTCTTAGTGGAGGAGGTGTGGTGGATCTCCAGCACCACACAGGGCTCTCGATCCATGACTGGAGCTCCCAACTCCAGAAACCGGGGAATTTTGTGGTGCTGGCCACAGTCACGCTTTGACTCCACCAGCTTCTCGGTAGAGTTGTGTGAAGTCCACGTCCAAAATAAGCCTTTAGACACAGCAAGTAGGGATGGAGTAAACAATGTTTAAACATTAGTCCATTTTTTACATTACCAAGGAAATGTAACCGGCAAAGGACAAGACCAAAAGGTTTTGAATTTGGTTCAGATGAGCTCAGGAAATATCAGTATTTAATCGGGGCTCTCAGACATATAAAATGGTCCTTCTGATTTCTGATTCACTGATTTCACTACGTGTTTCTTACTGGCTGGAATATCCCTGCTTCCAGTGGCAGAACCAGTGGTAGAACCTCATAGGGGATAGCAAGCCAGAAAGAAAGCAATGTAGACAGGAAATAAAGGAAAAGACTGAAGTTCTACAACCTTAAACTCCTAAGAACAGGCTCGGTTTAAGCCTAATGGGAGCTTGAGTCATTTCATCTGTTCCTAATTGCTTTGCTCTCTCCTGGTGAGAGCTCAGAGCCATTGTCATGCTAAAGGATGGAAACAGGCCAAAAATTCAAAAGCTAGTGACTACATCATTACCAGAAGAGGAGGAAACAGCTGAAAGCCAAACCACAATTCGCCTTTTTGCACCTACCCACCCAACTTGAACTCGCAGACACATAGTCACCATCCAGAGCTGTAACTTTTGGTGTTGATGCAAACTCTCTTATGATTTCCCGGATTTTTGGGCAAGTGATCTATGAAAAGCATACCTAAGATATCAGTCACCTAAGATGTCACCAGAAGACCCTGCAAGAAGCTGCGTAGTTTCAAAGGGCTGAGTGAATCCAGAAGGTACAAGCACCCCGCAGCACAAGACAAAATTATATTCATGTGAATGATTGTTTTAAACCATAGACTCGAACCCTGGAGAAAATTTAAGGGGCAATAAGACTTTAAAGCGAGGTAGAGCCAGGAGCCTTGAGTCTTATTAAACAAAAACAATCAGAGTATCCACATTTTTGTAGTCCTACTGTGAAGTTCCAATAAACTTTACCCAAAAAAACTCCATAACACTCCTTACCCAGCTTCATGGAAAATGAGAAGTGATTCCAGAGGTTGGCTGACTATTTAATACCTCTTGTAGTAGTTAAAAAGGCCACTTTCTTCTTCTCTCTCACACTCTTTTTTTAACTTTTACTGCAAAACCATTAAAGAAAGAACTAGTTCTAGTAATAAAAGGTAGCTATATTCCCACTGGGAGAAGGGGAATGGTGGTTCCTGTGTACCCTGAGCGCTCCTGGCAGGGGTACTTATAAAGAAGGTGAAGGTCGCAGGAAAGAGAACAGAGTATTTTCTGTTCAGTGGAAAATGGAAACTTCCAAACGTGAAAAGGAATTTTAGCAAGTTTTATTTCCTTCTTTTACAGCCCTGACATCATATTTCTCCACAGTGACATCATGGCTTTAAAGCCACAGCTTCCAATGACACCAGTGCATCAGAAGCCTTGCAAAGCAGCTGCGTTCGGTGTTCCTGATTTTCTGGGACACTGATGAAGTCCAGGCTCGAGCAGATTTTCAGTTTCCATGTGTTTATACACTGCCATTCAAATCCTGTGAATAACACCTTGCTAGAGTGCCCAGGGCTGAGAGAGAACCTCTGATGGAAGGAAGTTAGAAATAATGCAGCAAAAAATGCGCAGTTGGGTTACTCCCTGTTTCCTCACCCTGGAAGGAATTCCTACTGGGACTGCACCCCCAGGGAAGCTGCATACAACCCCTCCTCTTACTACATTTTCAGGAGAACGTGTTTTTTGAACTGCATTGTCGAACTTCAAGGCAGACCAACAGCGATTCATCATGAGCCTTGGTTTTGACTAATTTACCCTGGTGAAATGGAGAGCAGGATTTGGCCTGCTTCTGTTTTTAACAGATCTTTTTAGCGAGGAAAATTCGCTGGTCTCTGCTGCTTGCTAATAAACAGATGCAACTGCCATTCCCAGTTTAAGAGGCAAGGAGTCGGAGCCAGGAGAGAGCTTCAAAGAGCCTGAATTACCTCTCTCACCTGTAGGGATGTGATTATGTCTGGCAGAGCGCTCTGGGGAAGCAGCTCTCACCACAGCCGTCAGCAGCCCGCGGAGCACCGCAGAGCTACGAGCCGTCTTTTCCCTAAACTCCTGTACCCTTTCTGAACTGGAGCGTTTATTCGACAGCCAGAGATAAAGCTGCACATTTTACAGCACAGAGGTCATAAACCAGCGAGAAGCTGGATGTATTTTCTGCAGCTTCTTTCCACACCCGCCCTGTCCACACAGCCCGGGAGCACATGGAATGAAGGTAATGCACTGCAATTAGCCTGCACCGAACTAATAAGGACTGGTGGTCCATATGCTCTGGCACTCAGCACTACTGTTCTCCTGGTGGGCTCTTTTGTCCCTGAGATTCACGGAGTAGCAGCGAGGAAGGGAAAATACAGAGCCTCCCTTTAGAAAGTCTCTGTGTCTCCAACAGGTAACAGCTGTTGCTGTTTTAATATGATCTCAGGGCTCATATAGATGTGACATCACACAGAACTAAGGCTTGGCCATCGATTTTACTGCCAATATACCTTAAACTGTAGGGATCTTGTTACAAATTTGTATGTTGCCTGTGTGTCAGAACAAAATCCGCAACTGGAAACCTCTTGCCAGTTTCATCCCTTTGTAGTAATTCTGTGAGCCATAAACTGGTTTCATTTCAGAATTAAAACCTGTATTGATTTTAAGCTGAATAGTAGTGAGTGAGCTTGTGACTACCAGAATTTATTACCCATCTAAACAAACAAAAAAGAGTTTCAAAATTTGACTGGTAAGCTGGCCAAGAGAGAGGAGGTGGGGATGGTTTGTATTCTAATTTCAAGCTGCAGGGCTCCCAGGTGTATTGTATAGGATTTCCTGTAATTTACAGGCAAAATAAGCAGTCTACAGGAAAATGTTTGCCACACCGTACATGTGTATTAATTACACAGCAGGATACAATGATTTCTTTGTGATAGGGAGGGATGTGATCTACAGGCAAACTATTAAACTGATGTGGAAATGCAGACATTCTTCTGCCTTTAAAAAGGGCTGTTGGATTCAGGGAAATAAAACTGGTGTCTTGTCACACTTTGTGTCCCCAGCTCTGTGACTGGAGTGCATCACAACGTGCCAGGCTCCGAGGGTACCTGGGAAGGGAGATGTCTCCTCACAAACAGGCTCCAGGAATCTCGCCGTCTCGGCTGTCCTGCGGGAGCTACTTCTGAACTAAGTTCTTCCCAGAGAAAGACCTGCCCCCCCTGTGAGAAAGGAGGACTTTCAAGATTCCAGGTGTGCATTGTTCAGCATCTCCCCGAGCACTGTATAATAACACAATTGAATCCTCACCAGGTCCATCACATGGGCATCATTCTTTCACCTACCACTGAGCACCGAGAAAGCGTCGCTTTTCATTACCACGGGTTAGTGCAATACGAGACTGGTTGGAGAGAGACAACATGGCACATCACAACCTCTCTTAAAAAAAGATGAGGGAGTTTCTTTTTAGATATGCAATCGAGGCTGGAGACATAAAGGCATATGAGAGGAATAAATAAAATATTCAGACTGCTTTTCTCAAGACCAAATTTTAGGTAACTGCACAGGCTTGTTCTCGCTGTGAGATGAGCAATTCTTGTTACACTTGTGTTAAAATGCAATTTCTGAAGCAGAACTTTACTTTTTTTTTGGTTGGTTTTCTTTTTTTTTGACTGGTATGAAGCAGAAATCTCACCCGCCACATGCCGTTGGGTTTAACTACATATGGTTGGCACTCAGGAGGGAGAAGGCACAGTTTTGTTTGACTAAGGCATTCCTAAAAACATAAAGCTCTCAAAGCAAAACTTCTGCCCATATTGTTTGAACAATAAGGCCTGGGATAGGGCCTGAGAGTAAGGTTACACCAAGGCTTATCTGCAGATGCATGTCGTCATTTAATGAGGCCCAATCTTACCAGCATGAATTCAGAAGGAACATTTCAGTCATGCTCCAAGTTAGTGTTTCACTTTAAATTAGTCTTTCTTTCCTAAGCTGAGAGGGAGCTGCACAACAGCTCTGTGGAAGGACATTAGGACAAGGCTGAAGAAAGGCACTCGCTCCTGCCTTTGGGAAAGGCTCGTGCCTTTTTTCTCAATGAATGAAACAGAAAGCAAAGCCAAAGGAGAAGAGGAATATGACTGATGGGCCAAACAGCCAGATTGCCCACAGAATCCATAGGTTAAAATGCTGTAAGCTCATCAGCCATGGGAGAAAACTACCACAAACATCTTCATGATAAAAGCCATACATTCCCAGGAGATATCATGGTCCTGACAAGCACAAGGTTCTAGGTTCAATGCTGCAGCCACTGACAGAAATTTTATACCATATGGCTATATATTAATATAAAAATATAAATTTTATAACAAGAGTGCAGCTGACCATCCCCACGAATGGGGGAAAGCTCTGGCCCTTGTGAAGACCCCACAGCCCAGGGGTCTGTGGGGGGAGCAGCACCCCCAGGGCTCCCTGGATCCCCCTTCCTCTTCAAAACAGGAGGGAAAAAATTATTGCTGAAAATTTCTGGACAAAATAGAGTTCAATTTCTTGGGGGTGTTTTGTTGACAAGAAAATAGAAAGCATGTGTCTCTGCTTCTCTTATTGTACTTCCAAGTAATGAAAGTATTTAAGGAGGTACAATTATGGACTTGGCAAGCACCTGGGGCTCTTGGAACTGCTTTTTCACACTGAATAAACACTGCAGTTAATCTGTTTATGTTACTCTGCACTGGGAAACTATCTCCAAGAAAAGGTTGCAAGTATTTTTTTTCCATTCCTTTCCTTTGCTTTTAATGTTATATTAATAACTTGTTTAAAGGGGTTGATTTTCTCTCAGAACGGGGCAATTCTGAGTGTGGACGATGTAATTCATCAGAAGAGACTGAAGTTACTCTTTAGCACATCGTACAGCAGAGCTGAGCCATACCTGGCCCCAATGTGCAATGCAGCCTTAACACTCATGTTTAAAAATATACAAACACATCCCTTATTCCTGATCTGAACTACAACGACGAGCAAATATGGAGAAGATTGCACAAATAGTGCAAGTTACCCAGCGGATGCTGAGCCTTGAAAGAGAATCACTGTGTGCTGCCCTGCTGCCCTCAGATCCCCAAAGAGAGCGGCCAAGAATTTGAAAACATTTTGAAGTCCATAAAGTTGTGCACTTCATCTTTTTTCTCCCATTTCAAGCTCAAATCCTATGGTTTAATTTGAGTATAAAGTACCAAAGCAGAAGGCAGTAAGAGCCCTTTTATTGACTTCAGTTGGCGTTGTATTGGGACTGATGTTTTTAAAATCAGAACACCACAAGGAGGTAAAAAACTGTGCGTCCATGAGGTTAAAGAAAAGTGTGTGTGCTTAAAACATTGAAGAAATTGTTCTGAGAACAATTCATCTTTCTGAAAATATGAACCCTATGATGCTGCCAAGGTCAGGGAGAGCTGTGATAATTTAGTGCGTAAGTGCTACTCATGCAGCACAATGCCACATTATTTAATTTTGTAACACATTCATACAACTGCCTGACAATAGCCATGGACAGCAGCACTACCTGTGGGCTGAGGTCAAGGCAATGCAGTTTAACGTTAAAACAAAGGAGCTAATTGGATTCCTGTTCAAGTTCCAGCTTTTTATGGGATCAGAGTTACTTTTTGTCTTTCTGCCTTAGTTAGCTCATCAGGAAAGGAGGACCAGGGTGTGACTCATGGCTGAAAGAAAAAGGCACTGCATATGCCTGGCTTATTTGGCCATTCTTCCTAATTTCTCTGTCCCTTTTTCTTTTTGCCGTTCAGCTCTGGTTTGTGAATTCTAGAGAGCAGAAATGCAACTCACCTTGTGAAACAGAAAGGACTGATATTAAAAAGGAGAAGCCATCTTCAGCTGTAAAAATTAGATGTCTTGCTAATGCCAAAATTAATAAGACAGAGATATTTGGGGCTTACACTTCATTCTTACACCCAGCAGTGCACAGAATATTTTATAAATAAGACTATATCCCATACCCAAAATCTTACAGAGCCAAATAAGTGTTATCCCCTTTCCCCAGAAGTATAAACACAGAGCAGAAAAATGAGCAATACAAGGGCACTGAAGAAATTCAAGACCGAAAAAAGCAAGACCGCAGAATTTTTGCCTCCTTGTTTCTAAACTCATAAAAAAGACTTTTCTCTCTCAAAAAAAGGATTAAATAATTTAATTAAAGGCATAACCTTGTTTTATATCAGATTGTGTGCAGAGCTCTCTTCTGTTTGCAGAGGAGCTGAGAGTCGCCCTCTGCAATGGCTGTTGTGTAGTGTGACTTTCAAAATAATATCATTTCAGTGCACAAAAAGAGAGAGCAAAAGATATATTGTCCTCTGGCCCAACGTGGATGGTTCTCTCCAAGGAGTTCATACAGATGATCAGACCACAGACTGTCAAATGCACAGGAGTGGGGATGGAGGAGGGAGAACAGTCCTGGCTCACAATCAGAACAGATTCAATCACTATCAAACTTCCAGGAGGAAGAACCAGTGAACCCCTCATCTCATCGTGAGTTTTGAGCTGCAGCCTTTCCCTCTGGAAGTCCTTCCCCTTCTTAATCCCCTCGCACAAAGGGCTGCCCACAATTCCCTGAGTAGCAAATGCCTTAGTTTTATTTTTGGGAAGGACCACTGCAGGGTTCATCCCTGGACACAAACTGATAAACAGGCGATCCAGTCCCCCCAGGCTAAACTCCAGTTCCCTCTGCAGATGTATTTTTGCTATAAGCTGAGGCGCACTGTTGTGCTGTGTAAAAAATGTAGTTATTCAAAGAAGTGGTTTTAAGTTCAAAGATAATGTCATGTTCATTTGGAATATAAGCATGAGCAATGCTCTCACAGATACACTTTCTGTCTCCCTACATCCCTATCTCAGCTGTAGGCAGGGTGGTAATATATAAAGAGAGAGCAGGTGGGATTTTTTTTAGGTGGGGAAGAAAAAGGCTTAAAGCTCTAAAGCTGAGTTCATTGCCTATCCCACATTTTGGAAAGGACACAGAGATGTCTCATGAATTGAGCAGGCATGCCGCAAAATAAAAGGAAACAATAGTGTGCAGAGAAATGCAGGAAATTCACTGACTAAAACACAGGGTTTATTTCAAAAGAGTTTGAGCAGAGTCTCCGTATTTTCTACCACCCGTGCGAAGGGGCCACTGGACTTACGCTTGCAAAAGCCATTTATCCACTTATATTTGGTACCTTGCAAGGTCTGAGTCCTGAAAGAGCTCAGAAATAAGGAGCTTTCAGGTTGGCACCTACCTAAATAGCCTCGCTCGCTCTATGTAAATGGTCTCCGTGCCACGGAGATTTTGCTGAAGGCATTTGCTCTGTGCATGTAAGTGACACCATTCCGAGGAGCAGGGCTTGGACTCTGATCTCCCTGTGCAGACAGAGGAGAGGGATAAGCCCCCTAAGTGGGATGAGAAGCTGGAGGACTAAAGCAGTGATTTAACACACTTTCTGTGAGCCGGCAGCCCCGGCGTCGGAACTTCAGTCTGGGAGAGTCCATTCCCTGACTATTAGT
Source organism: Serilophus lunatus (assembly GCA_013399895.1). NCBI lineage: Eukaryota > Metazoa > Chordata > Aves > Passeriformes > Eurylaimidae > Serilophus > Serilophus lunatus. Next base: position 132,652 of record VXBA01005678.1, read on the forward strand.
TTTACAAAATGCTTGGGAAAAACACTTTGCACGTCATCTCCTGCACATCAGCAGTGCCAGACAATTAATCAGGGATGCCAGTGCCACGTCATAAATCATGACACCTCTTGTCACTGACACGAAAGACAAAATGTGAGAATCTGTCTACAACGATACCCTTTAACTCAGGCAGAATCGCTCTGGGTGTGTTTGTGACCACGATTCCTGGCAGCCCACACAGCCCTGCTACGGGATCTGATTCTGAACCCACTGGTTTGGCCGTGGAGACATTTTACTGTGATAAATGATCACATACATAACAGCAAAACGGAGCCTTCAGCAGACTTCTTACAATAACACGGGACAATAATCTCCCCATCACTTATTCCATTATCACCGACTAATTGGAAGACCTGCCCCTTCACATGATTAGCTGTCTCCTAGACAAGAGAGAGCTGCAGCACATCAAATTCTTCGCCACGATGTCTCTCTTAAGCAGGAACTGAAGTCCAGGCTGAAACTTCCCCAAGAGATGCTCCGTGGTGAAATATCCCCAAATTAAACAATTATGTTTAGAAACACAAACACATAGAGAGACCTCCCACTAACTCAGCAGATTCTTTTGAAAGTTGGCACTGTCAAAACAAACACAGTCGCCTGTAGCACCCTTCCACTGCTCCCGCTGACAGCGCTAGTGAGGAGGAGGAGGTGCTGAGCACTCTGTTATTATGAGGAGGAGGATAGTGTTGGGAAAGGTGTTGAGTTTGACACAGAAGTATCAAGAGCAGGAAAGCGAAAGTCAAGGAAATCAGCCTTGTGCCGCCTAAAATTGTTCTGGCTCTAAACCTACAAAAATCAATGATTCTGCTTTCACAGGAGTTTTCGCATCAACCTGAGGGAGCGTAAAGCACGGGTTGCACCAGATGGAAAGTCACTGGAAGTAGAGAGTGAGACAGGAGCAATGCTGGTATCTATCAGCTACATCAAACACAGAATTCACAAACAGTAATTAGGGCTATTCGCATCTCTCCCTGCCTTTTAGGTCTGCTGTGCCAGTGAGGAGGGAGAGACAGCACAGAGAGAAAACCAAGGCGTTACAAACGTATCTGCAGGTAGTAAGAGGATTGTTTATACTCTTAGGTATTTGTGCCTGTTATCTGAGTAAATATTTTGTAGTACAGCAATCTGAATTTTAGGTGCAAAGTTATTTTTCCTTAGTTCCACCTTTTCAAAATCATTTAATCATAGCAGCTTGTCTTCCTTTGCCCTCCCTCACAAAACACCCCTCCCCACACCGCATTTAAAACCTTCTCACAAAGAAAACTGAAGGAAAATAATTTTTGTGCAACTTATCCATCTTTCAAAGCAGCTTCTGGCAGAAGGGAGCTGAGAGTGATGAGTCCATAGAATAATAAATAATAACAATATTGAGCAGTTTTGCAGAGCACACGTACACTGAAAAACTTTTCCTCTTGAGTGCCTGACATTATTAATTTGTTCTCCAAATACACTAGTGAGGGGAGTCAGGCCATTTGTACAGACAGAGAAAGTGAGCATATAGATTTCAATAATTGTCTAAGACACAGAGGAGTCAGTTCTGGAAAGTGGGCAAACAACTCATGGGAGATCACAGTCCATATCCAAGGCAACATTTGGCCAGAGCCCTGCCACCACAATAATGGCTATCGGCAGGTGACACATGCTTGAGGCTTTTGACACCTGTGAATAATATCCTCCCTGAACTGCCCTTCCCTGATGTCCACAAGGAGCATGTCCCAGGCCCTAAGGAGCAGCAAGGGCTGAACAGAAGTTCCTGTAATTATTGATGACAGAAGGATTTCTAACCCCTTCCCAGCTTCTGCTTAAAAGGGTTCAGACTCCTACTAATCTACTGCTTAAGTCATATGTGACATCCAAACATCCCATTTTGAGTTGCACAGATGCTCATCTGGGACATCCTTTCCCAGCACTCCTGTGTAACAGCAGCATCTTCATTGTGTTTTCAGCTCCATTACTGCACAGCAGAGCTTTCAGATGAATTGAGGGGAGGGGGAGAAGACCTGAACTGACTTGCTGTATCCACATGAAATGGTTTGTGAATGACCTTCTGTGCAACCTCCTAACATCTAAGACAAAAGCATAGAAAAGCTGGACAAAGGAAAGCAGGAAAGCTCATGGAACAGGGTGTTTATGGAGGTGTGTGGGTTTTGTTTGTTTGCACAGAGGTACAAATGGAGGCTGAGAAGCAGATAACTTAATTTTAAGCCTTTTCCTGTTATATAGTACTTGTAGTAGAGTTGCAAAGTAACAAGAATTTCCAGGACCAGCGTAACACCAAAACCAGGTCAAAATCTTGCTTGCCATACACTGGTGAGAAATAAATGGATTTGGGGATTTCTGTGTGGACAAACACCACTTCCTCAGGTTCTACTGACAATGGCTTGGTGATGGAACCAACCTTCATCCTCTCTTTTCCTCATGAGCCAGACTGTGATGCAAAAGTAATCCAGGCAGAGGCACAGCTCTTCTGTGTCACCCCCTGCTTACCCTGAGCAATGCCTGGCACTGGTACACCACTATGATATGCACATGCTGATGTACCAGGGCTGCTGCTTTCGCTTTTTAGAGCTATTGATTTCCTGCCCTTTCTTGTAAAGAATTCTGTGAACTGGAAGCAGTTAAAGGTTAACGGCAAAGATTTCATTAAAAAGAATATTTTAGAATTGTTTAAGATCCTAAATCACCAGTAGTTAAACGCCTCCATCCAAGAAATGCTCTGAAATTTGCGTCTTTAGGCAATAAAGTTCCAAGAGTTACCTGGCAGTATGAGCACTCGCGGGAAGCTCCCAGGTCCCTGCAGTCCTGGCTGTCTCCAGGGATCCTCTACTTGGGTTCTCACTGTTAGGAAGAGGAAGAAGAAATGGATTTTATCAGCTGGCAGAGCCTTACAGTAATTGAAGTCTGGTGAGACTGAAATGTCAGAAGGAGATGCTGGAGAAAGGGGAGAACATGTCTCTATCAGTTCTCCTCCCTGTATGGCTGAGTAAGGGTGGGAAAAGGAGAGTCCAGCCCTGTGGCAGAGACACAACATTTCCAGTCAACATAAATAGTTCCTGGGGTGGTGTCTGGGGGACAGAGCTGGAGAGGAGCAAAAACAAGCATTAAAGGCACAAATATGCACCAACACTCCTGCCAGACGGGAGAAGTGGGGAAAAGTTTGTCTCTAGTGAGACCCTACCTCGAGTGCTGCATCCAGCTCTGGGGTCCCCAACACAAGGACATGGACCTGTTGGAGAGAGTCCAGAGGAGGCCACCAAGTAGATAAGGTGGATGGAGTAGCTCTCTCTGACATTTTTGTTACTGTGGTTATGTTCCCCTATTTATGTTCCTTTTCTTTTTTCTGAGTGGCATTTTCTTTACTTTAGGGGCAAACTTGGGCCTTAGCAAAAGAAGGAAGTTTGCTGCTTGAGAGCACCAAGGGGAGCGGTTCTGCTCACCTGGGTTCCTGTGAAACCTGCCTGTGTGTTAATTCTGGGAGGAGCTTCCTGATGTCTGACAACAGCATCCAACTGCTGCTGACAGCACCTGGCACAAGGGCTACATCCTGCGCATCCTCTGGCAGGTTTTCTGGGAAGAAGCTACAACAGAGCTACAGTACAGATGGTCCTTCATGTGGGGGTGTTTGGATCCAGACCCTTCATTTGGGTCTGTCTGAAGGGAATAACCGCCTTCAATATCTGCAAATATTTTGGGTTTAAAGCTATACTGATGTCTCTCCTCCAGCACAAGCTCCATCTCTCATTCAGGCAGTGCAAAGACTTCACCTCAGAAGCCAAAAACCCCTCTACTTTCAACTGTATATCACCACCCAAACCCTAATGCTAGGGACATCCAGCCTATAAGGGCAGGACGCCCCAGGAGCACTGGGGGCTGCACAGAGATGAAATGCTGCTCAGCACTGGGGTACATCAGAAATGAAGGGCACAATATTAAAAATATACCCAGCAGGATCTATCTCCCTTAAAGGATTTGGTCACAATAGGTTCATTCAGTCTTCTGAGTCATTAGAGTATTTCCAGCATTATTTTTTAAAGATTTGTTCTACCTTCTAAAGAATTGCTTCTCAATGCAAAAGCAGAACGACGAATACACATCTCCCCCTCCCCTGCTGAATACAACTTCGAAAAACATAATGCTTCTCATCTGATTTCCTCCCCGAGTAAAATAAGCCAACCAAATCCTGCACTATACCTATCAATACAAACAAAAGCTGCAGAGGTGTGGGGGTTTTGTAGCAGAAATAAACACAGTTTAAGGAATTATTTTCCTTTCATGACAGCTTAAGGTCCTTCAAACTTGACAGAATTGATTACTGATTCAAAGCGAAGGAAGGCAGGGAATGAAGTTTTCTTGCATACACCGGTAATGTTACACATTCAAGGAAGGAAGAGATAGGCCTGAGCTATTGGTAAGGAAAACCCAGAGACAAAAAAGAAGGGATATCTTGGGATTAGCTTTAGCACAACATCCTACAGTATGTTTACTTTGCTTCTCCATCTCATATTTCTTCCTGGGATCAGTCCCCAGCCCTGCAGACCCTCCCAGGAGTACAATGCCCCTTTCGTGTATTGTACGAGTGGCACTGAGAGTACAGCAGCTTCAAAACATAAAAGGAAAAAAAGAGTCTCCCTCAACGCCATCATCATTTTTAAAAAAGGCAATTGATGTCGCCTGAAGCAGCAGCTATGAAGCCCAATTATACCACATTTCATTCAAGTGTCAAAAATTGGAATAATAATAACCAACAACGAGGAGCACATATAGGAAATGATGCTGCCATCTTCTTTTGTTTTGGCCATGCGTTTTCATAAATCCAGGCTTTGAGCAGACCCAGTGCCACATTCCTTCAAGGACTTTCTTGTTCGCTATTGTTTTCAGTTCTTAACAATTGGCTTCCCCCACTACTTTCCTCGTGTTGACAGTCGCTCACAGAGCATCCATATGCTCCCACTACTTGGGTAGTCAATCATTTGTGAATTAGCTACCCAATCAAAGATCTACAAGAGGCTGGTAGTGTTTATTCATTGCTGGTGTTTTGAGAGAGTGTATTGCTTGCAAAAGGTGTCAGATTAAACACGCAGAAATGAATTTATTCCCAGAACACGGATGGCTTAGTCGGAAGCAGAGACACCAGCCCTGGCCTGAGTTCTCAGTGGTTTTCTGTTGGGTTTCTTCCCTTTGTTTTGTTCTGGTTTAAACTACGCCACCGGAGGTAAGATGTCCCTGGACTCAGGAAGACTTCAACCACCCGCTTACTTAAAATGGAATGTTTGGAAAGAGGCTGGAATCCTGGCTGGAAGCAAGAGGGAGGCTCCAGGGGCTGCCTCAGTGTGGAGGACAGAAAGGTTAAAGCAATCAAAGACATCCTCATGGCGTGCTTTTCTCATCTTGCATCATGGAGGTGCATACTGCAGCCCAGAGAAACACGTTCCTCTTTGCATCAGCAATATTCCTGCGTTCCCAGCTGCATGGACGGAGCCTTCATAACCCCTCAGAAGCACTTGTGCCTGATGCTGTGTATGATCTCAGACAAAAGCAGTCCTTCTTCTAAGATCTGCCTCAACACATCAGCACAATACTTTCCTTAGCTGTCATTTTAGGAGAATTTAAAGGTATTACAACACTGGCCAACACAGCCTAAAACAAGCAATGCCAGCTTGCAGAAGAGCCAGCTTTCAGACAGCAGAGTTGTTCCAAATCAGGATTATCACTTGCCATCAGAGACACCGCTTAATTCAGAGCTGGACACAAACCTTCACAGGATTTAAACACCCAGCTCAGGAGAACTTGCCTCCTTTTCACAAGAAAAAAGAAAAAAAGTTGAGGTAATGAGGTTGTGTTTGGAGATCTCACTCTACAGCCCAGGTTTATGCTACAAGATGACTAACATAAATATCCACAGGGGTTCCACATTATCACCTTTCCCTGACTTTAGAGATCACCAGTAATCTATTTATAAGCAAAAAATAAAAAAATTTAACTGCCAGTCCAAAGAAAATGTCACTGGTGATGAGAGAATCAAGCTGATTTCTTTTCTTCTCATGAATCATTGTCACAATAAAGGGCCTGCGTGACAACTCTGCCCTTAGCAATCATTGAAAAACCCAGTTCCTTTGAAATTAGGAGTTGGCTGGTCCTTATATTGATAGTACCTGGTGACGATGACAATGATGCACAGGGAGAAATGTAACTTAGCTGCTTGTCATAGTTTTTACTTCAGCTGACTTCCAGCAGCACTTACTATTCTGTATTAATAGAAATTAAAATATTAAACACTCATTAAGGTATGCAGATATGATTCACAGGGAACTAGCAAGAAAATGCTATTTTTAAGTGGAGACATTACAGCAAAGAATATTGCGAGTTAGAGCTTCCCAGAAGAAATATAAAGCACCTGTTTATTCAGTGTCAGTTGGAATAACAAAAATTCATTCTACTGGTAATAGTACATCAATACATATTAAGCCAATGGCAATTCTCCTGAAGTTTTTCCTTCTTCAGAATTCATGAAAGAAATTTAAAACACTCAAGGCAAATGTCAGTGCTAGGGACAGTAATGTAAAGAATCAAAGTGGAACTACCTGGAATGTACATTAAATAAAAGGCAGAGAATGAGCACTGAGTGAATTTTTATATGTTCACATTACAACAAACTAGTCAAAGATTCTGACCCCTGGCCCTGGAGAAATCTTCCCGGTTTTGATACTTTCAATAAAATAATTCCCAAGAGGGCTGGGGGAAAAAGAAACCCCTCTTTCTCTCCCTTTCTTTCAATAAAATGAGACCTCATCTGTATTATGAGAAAGAATACTAATAATTTGATAGTGTTCTGAGGTAGCTCTTATAAAGCTTTTGCTTGGGATTTAATATTGCCTGGGAAGTCCAGCAGATTTTCGTGGCTTTGCTGGAGCAAAGTGTGCAGCACTGAATGTCAGCTCCTCGTGTAGCCAACAACTGGAACCTCAGCACAGAGAATGGGGAGGTGATCTGCTCAAATCCTCAAATCTCCACTCCAGGGGGAGGAATCCAGAGAGGAGCTCATCCCAATACTGTGGAACGAGTGGGTCCCATCTGTACACATCTGGAATGTGTTCCTCCCACACTGAAATGACTTTGGGACATCTCTGCAGTGAAAGCAGGAAGGCTTTCACCAGCTCCCTCTAAGCTGATGGTACACAAATATTTGAGTGTAGTGAAAGATTATGAGTTGAAGGAAGGAAGGAAAAACCAAAAAGGCAAGAGAGGTGGCAGCGGTGTATAATAACGAAGAGGCGCACGCTGTCAGAACAATTAATGTCACTTTGCAAGGTCTTTCGGAAATATATCAACAGAGGGAACCCACAGATGGCTCTTTTCTAGTGTGTTTTGGAAGGGGATAGGATGGCCCATGCTACTGTAAATCCCATGCTGAAAGATGAGAAGAACCAAAAACAAAAAAAAAAAAAAAAAGGAGAGAGGGGGGAAAAGAGTGTGTTTTTCCTTCTGAATTTCCTCTTCACAAAGAAAACAAAATAAATTGGGCATGTACAGCCAGGGCAAAGATTGAGTCAGGGGCTGGATGGTCTAATGCAACAGATAAACCAAGCTGACCTATAATGCCATAAATGCTGGGTAGAGGACCAGAATTTTCCAGTGCTCAGCACCAATTAAGGCCAGGTTTGCAGAAAATGTCCTTCCCAGGAGGGCCAACGTAGCAGAAAGCATTTGGTTCCCTCTTGATGTTTGCAGAAATGTTTTCAGAATACCTTCTTTTCCTGGCACACTGCCCTCTTCCTATACCTGGCTATTTAAACAGGGCTTTGAAAGGCTTAATGTTGTCTCTGTGATTCTCAGTTTCCTGTCATTAAAATGGCAATAAAAATAAACTTCTTTCGTGGCCAAGAAGCAAAGGTGCTTAATGCTCAGAAACCTCAATGCTCAGAGGGTCAGATTAGGAGATGATTTTTGCACCAACAATTCTTACTTTGCTCTTGTTGCGGTGTTACCCTTCATTAAGTACTCAAACATTCAGAATAAAATCAGATCCTAAAGAAACAATGTTTTCTGCTGTTGGAAAATCCTCCATTTCCAAAGCAGCTGAGCTCACTGGAACTGTCTGACCCTTCCAAGGATCAGTCTTGATTCCCTTCCTTCACCTGCAGTTTGGCCAGAGCTTAGTCCTGCTGAAGAACTGGGCACGCATCAGAGCATTACACTGATGTCTGTGGGTGTGGATGCACATACTTTTATATATGCACGTATACAGTATATGCATATATACGCATGTCCATGTTTAACCAGTGTTGTTGCTGGGAAAGGATGGACAAACAGCTGGAACATTAACTTCAGTCCTTTTTGAACACCAGCTAGCGGCATGTTTCACAGGGGCAGAGAACACCTCTCGCTCGGTGACAAGACAATCGACTGTTCCTGGGGTTATCCTGCCCTCCTTGGCTCCACACAGGTAAGGATGACCCGTGGACTGTAACTCACCTGACGTTGGCAGGCAGCAAACACTGTCAGAAGCCATGCCAAGAGGAGGAAAGATCGTCCTTTTCTCCTGTATTTCCAAGTACAGTCTTGACTTTGCCTTATTTATCGCTAGTCAGGCAAAGGGACAGAAGAGGTGAATTTACCAGATACAGCTTCCCTGCTAGCTCTCTCCTGGCCTTTTCCTATAAACATCCACAAACCTCTTTTCAAACGGGGCCATTTCCCAGTCCCAGAGAAGTCCCAGAGGAGCCTGTGAGGGAAGTTCTCTGGTATCTCCCAGCTCTGGCAAGACACTGCTTCAGGTCTGAGTAAGCCCCACACCAAAAGAATTGTACATAGTGTGGGCTCAGCATCAATGGGTGGTGGCCCTCAGTGGGAGGACAGTAAAAGGGACAAGTTTTGTGGAAGATGTGAAGAGTTAATGAGATGCCCACAGCTGGGTTATGTAGGTTTGGGGTTCAATACTGTGAATGCTACACTGAGCAAAAGCTGCCAAGGAAGAGCATGGATAAACAGTGTCATTTCCATCTTTTAGACTCAAGAATGAGTGGAATTATTTCACCATGTAAGTTATAACCACAAAGAGCTTTCCATCATAGTGATTCCCTGTAAAAATATTTGAAGACTTGTGCACATCTGAAGGAAGGACTCAGAATAAAAGAAGGATCCTCCTCTGTATTTTAACAATGACTTCTGAAGAGCACTTAACCATGTTTTACTTCAGAAGTACATTCCTGGACGCATACGGGTATAAGAAGTTTCATCAAGTTTGGAGAAAAAAGATACAAGCTTTTAACATTAGCCAAGGACACAGAGTGGTTAAAGTGGTATTTCCTTCCCCCTGTTTTAACCAATTACTCCTGCACTCCTGTGTATGATTTCAGACTGCTGTTTCTGGAAAATCCTGGGAAGAGCCCTTTGCTGAGAAACAATTATGCATTTTCAGTGCTTGTGAATCTATTTACAAATAGTTTGGTAAACAAACCGTGCTTCTTATCTGGAGCCTGGTATCTACCAGTGAAAAAAAAAAGTTACTTCTCCTCCTACACTGACAATTAGAGCCTGTGTGGTCAGAGGTGCCACCTCTGCCTCTGCGATGGGCTGACTTCTCTTCAGGAAGTTTTGCTTTCTTTAGGACACCTCATCCACCATTGTCTTGCCAGGGAAAGGTTTTAGCATTTTCCAGTACCTGAGAGTGCTGCTTTAACATGTGTTTAGAATGAGAAAACAACCCCATGGCTTTTATGGTGTCCAGCCCATACCAGTCCACAGCTGCTTTCTGGCCTGGAACAGATAAGTGTCACAATCCTCCTTTTTCCTTCTCCAGTCTAATTAAGATGAGGTTTTAGATTACGTTTTTCTCCATATCCAAAGATACTCAAAGCTGAACTATGAGCTCCTTCAGCTGCTCCTCTTCCACTCCAGGCCTCTCCACCCACCTTCTGCGTATCCCACCTGACCACCTATTACATTTTGCTTCTCTGCTGTGTCCGAGGGGCTGAGACTGGGGACTTGCCAAGGGGAAGGGCTCCTGCCACTCACAAATGCTCAGGCAAAGTCAACAAAGAATCCCACAGTTCCTTGTTCTGAGGGTATTGGGGGACTGGGTTTTCATATTGCCAGTCATCCTGTTCTCCCCTAAGCCAATCCACACCTTATCCAAGTTGTTACAATAGATAAACAGACTCTGTAGTCCACTCTAGCTCTCTAGCCCTGAGGGAATGATTTCCTCCAGGATATCAGGGCATAACAAAGTGATCGTCTCACATGGACTCACTTTACAGTGGTTTTCCTTAACTAGGACCAGTTTTATAGAGAACTTAATGAATAGCTAACCCAGATAGCAGAATGGGGCCAGAGGGTCATGGGGAGAGAAAAGATGGTCAGAAAACAAATATAGAGAGAAGACAGACAGAGAATGAAGGAAAATACTCAGAATCCTGAAGAGACAGAAGGGTGACAGGCATTGCAATCGTAGCTGCAAGTGCTCATGTGTTACCTCATCCGGGTCAAGTGAGCCAATACCTCCCTCAACTGTCATGTTTTTTCAAGATTAAGGCAAAGAAGGCTTTGTTTTTCCTTTCTTATTCTATGCTGCCTTTTTTCTATTCAGGAGGTTCAGTGGTTTATTTTTGGTGTGTGTGTTTTTTTGGTTTTTTTTTAATTACCTTGATCTTGCTTTCCCCATTCCCCATTTGGTCACTGTTTGAACAGGAATGAATTCCCAGTCTCCAAAGCCCATATGTGATTTCTATGGAGTGATCCCAAATTACCTAATCTCAGCTCATATGCCAGCGCACATTCACAGTTTAGCATCTTTTTTTCCTTGGAATTGGGCACAGAAACTGCTAGTTGGCTCAGATGTAAAAATAATACTCAAAACACCGAGGCCAAACCCTGCACAATAAGTCTACATATGTGGTTGGGCACTAACAAGCAAGTAAGAAAATGATCTATTTAAAGACTCACTTCTGATTTAGACATTGCTTTGAAGTAGTGTGAGTAGCCAGCAGAGTCTGGTCTCCATCACAATTTTTCAAATATAAAAATTAAAAAATGATTATAATTATGCATTCTGAAAGCTGGATGGGGCCATGCTACACTGAAGCATATTTTCCAATGTAATTAAGGCTTTCAGCTGATTCCTTCTGACTGCAATTGTTATTTCAAATGTGAATTAATAAATCATGTCCATCTAGTTAAGAATTAAAATCAGTCTCAAGTATTCCTGCTTAGGCCAGCAAACTTAAAGAGAGGGAGGGATGAATGCTCCCAAGAAATTCTCAGCAGAGAAAAGAAGAAAAGAAAAAATGAGGAAAGTAAAAAAGGAGCCTCGTCTTATTTAGGGTTTTCCAGGCATCTGAGAAACAGACAGGATGAAGTTACATGACTTACACATATGGAAGCATTTTTCCAGCTTTATACTGAAACAATATGCAAATAGTCCACCCCTACTTTCACTCATGACTGGCTGCATATACAAAATTCAAGCTGAATAATGTTAACTGCCCACATGCTCTGCTCTAAAGGATCCTCAAGGGCTTCTGGTCTCCTGTGGTACACACAGAGCACTTTAGCTATCACAGTGAATTAGTGTAAGGCCTGGTAATGCACCTTTAAGTATGTGAGCCCTTTTAAGGCACTTAGAGGTCAAGTCTGTGGCTATATAAAGTACAACCTTTGGAACATTTATTTTCACTTGCCCGTCCAGAGGCTCCGATGGCACGCAAAGGCGGTGTTTAATTTCATGAGAGCCCTTCAGATTCCAAATTGTCAGAGGCATCAACTGGCTCTGATAGCCAACCAAAGTTTGCAGTCATGTAATAAAGCAAGGTAAATATTGGCAAGCAGGCAGCCACTGCCAGGCATGGCTGAGTGGGGCACAAGGAATTGTCATTGGGAAGCAAGGTTGTTGTTTTGCAAAGGGACCTCTAAAGAGCAAGGCACAAAGCAGAGCAAGTCCAGATGGGCCTCTTCCCTGGAACATAAACACAGACACTCTGCTCAGCCCCTTCCACATTTCTCAGCTATACCAGACCATGAACAGTAGCTCCTGATCTGTCGTCGATCAAAAATTCCCTCTGAGTAAAGAACTTCCAGTGCAAGCATTAAGTGTTTCTACAGACATTACGACAAAGAGATGCCCAAGGAGAAGTTACCTAAAATAAAAAGGGCTCTTAAGAAAGAAATTGTAGATATCAAAGTTAAAGCTACACTATTTCTTGTCACCAAAGCCCCGAGATGCAGCAGTAAGTAAAGAAAATGGTATTTTTCCACAGACTCACTTATAAATGAGCATGGTTCTACCCTGCATATCGAAGTGGGGTTTTTACTGAGGGCAAAAATGAAGTGTGAAAGGCACAGGATGCCACTGCTGTGAGATAACAAGAGCTGCCATGTGCACGCCTGGAGACACCTGAGCTTCCAGAGCTGGACAGCTCGGCAGCGCTGCCAGGCCGGCCCCGCTCCTGGCACGGAAACCCTGCCTTTCCCTCTTCTGCTGGGAGGTCCCTGGGTCCTTCAGAGAGCACACCAGATTTGCTCCAAAGGGCACCCCATCCGCTCCCCCTGCACAGCCTTTCCCTCTAACATTGCTCCCCTGTGCTGTTTGTTCTGGAAGTGATTTGGTTTTGCCTTCAGTGAGTCCTGGATGGATAGCAATTAAAAAATAAATAAATAAAAATATAAATAAAAGGAGAGAGCGCTTTGTGTCTTGTGACAGCTGTTTTGTTACCTCTGTGTTCAGAGGAACAACTGGGCAGTGAGTGTTTAAGGCACAGGTCTGTTTTTATGTTCCAAAGGTACCACAGCAAGAGTTGCCTGGTCATGTATTTTTCAGTGCCTCTCAGTCTCTTCTCTTTATTTAGTTCACGTTATTAATTTATATGGAACAGGACTTTATCTATTGATACTTAAAAGGAAGATGAAGAGTTAGGAATCACATCTTATTGATTTGGATATTCGTAATGCAAATTAACAAATAACACTCAGAAAGGATTTTGTTGGTTTGTGTCATGCACACAGTTATTGTGTGCTGATGCTAAACAATGTCTTGCAGATTTTGTATAGACCTCTGAGCTGCTTCATCACACAGGAGGTGCCTGCCTTGTGCCAATCTGAAGTTTTGTTCGCTACTGGATACATGTCCTTGCCCCAGAAGCTCTGTGTCAGGCAAGATTTCTGTTCCTTACTGGTTCATGGGGTGAGGCTTGCTGTGAAAGCCACACACTGTTCTCTCAGCACTTCAGAAGAGAAGCTTGGAAGCTTTTCCACCTACCTGCAAATAAAACCATTCTCCCAAAGTTACTCAAAAGGCAGATGTGAGGACACTCAGTCCTCTTGCATAGTCAAACTGTTATTCAGTTTGCTGAGTGCCAGTGCTGTCAAGGACAAGAAATACATTCATGACTCCATTCACTGGCTTTAACAGTGGAAGTTTGTTTCATGTCAAGAAGCCCTAAAACAACAAAAAAAGGTTGCAAAGGAGAGGACAGTGGAAGAAATGCATTGAAATCAAGAGAGGAGAAAAACTGTTGCACCCTCACTCATCCGGTTAAGATAATGCCCAGATGGAAATGGAAAATGTCACAACATCACACTGAATAACAGTGGCCAAATCAGTCCTTAGTTAGCACAGAGCTCAGGAACCACTGAAAGACAGTGCTGCAAACACACAAAAGCTCATACTACTGAACAGAGGATGGATTTCCATTTGCAAAATTCATGAAGGCAAATACCCCCCAGCTCTGGGCAGTGCCTGTCCCTCTCTCCCAGCAGAAGCCACAATATTCACTCCCCGCCGTGGCTTCCTCTCCCTGGCAGGCGGGAAGCAGCCAAGCCAAGCCTCCAGCGACAGCCTAATGACATTAATTTTCCAGGCATGCTGATGACAGCTCTGTGAAGGCTGGAATTTGAGTAATGCAGGTCGCAGTGCCATTGTCCTGTGTCGGTGCAGAGGGGTCAGAATCCAGGAGCTGGCTTTATGTGCAAGGCGCAGCTCAAACCAAAGCGGTGCGAAAGGAACGAGACGCTGCAGAAAACAAGGCTGTTTCGTGAAAGTGATAAAAGGTGTCATAACTGACTAGTACTGACATGTCTGAAACACAGGAACAGGATGGTCCTTGCCCAGGCTGCAGCTCACAGCTGATGGTTGTGAGATTGCCTGGCTTACACAGAACAAATGTTTCGGTTCAGCCCAGGCATGTTTTGCAGCACAGCTCAGGGAGCTGCTGATCTTCCCAGGCAGCCCCTGTAACAAACTGACCAAGAGGTGTCTGGCTGATGGACTAAAATAGGCACATATTCTTCCCTATCTCCAGTTTTCCCCTTGTCCCATTCCAAGCTCCACGTAAGATTTCTACCTAATATAGCCTCCTGGTAACTCGCCGTGGTCTGTCATCGCTTACAAAATGCACACAAGACACCTTGTTGATCTTTCCCACTCAGAGTTCAAACCCCCCTGCTAACAGCAACACTGTCCAGAGCAATTGCTAATCCTCTGAGTTAAACCTGCAACACTCAAGTGTGGCCAGAGAAGCTGCCCGCCCAACAAGAAGGAGAGATTCAGCCCAAAACTCACCCATGATGCAGAACTGGTGAGCCAGGACAACTCTCAAAAAACAGCAAATTTACTCCCTTTTTTGCTTCAAGGCCCCACCACTGCATAGTATTGGCAATACCTTCAGCTTCCATCCCACTGCCATATCTCAGGGGTTAAACCCCTGGCAGAAGGCTGTGGGGGCAAAACGAAGGTTGCAGCAGGACAGTGATGGTTTGGCCACAGCAACACAGACTTGGAGCAGACCTGTCCTCAGCAAGCACCTGTTCCACAGCATTACACAGAATTAACAAGGTTGGAAAAGACCGTAGAGATCATCAAGTCCAGCCTTTTACCTAACTTAACAACCTATCCAACACCAACCCATCATCTAAACCATCCAAGGCAGGGCAATTCAATTGTCCTCTTTCCTTGTTTAATTTCCACCCTTCCTCAGGCCCGCGGTGTAACTTGCCAGCTTCCCCAGCTCACTGACACGTCAGCCTCACTGTCAGGTGTCATACACATGCTCGGTCATTACAGCTGCTATTGATTCTGACACCAGAGCTACAGCTCAGGAGAGAGATGGGCAAGGGTCACCTGATTGCCGTCTTCTAGAGAGGGAGACAATGAGGACAGTGCACCCAAGACTGCTCAGCTACTGCTTCAAACCCTGACCAGATGCTCTACAAAAGAGAAAATGTCTGGGTTTTTTTTAGTGAAATGTGCTTGCCTTGCTCTGAAAACCTGGCCCACGGTAATTTCTGACCACACAGTCGTGGGATTTGAAGGTTTGAAGTTAAGCCAAATAAAGACATGATTGTCTTCACCATAACCATTTAACTACCAGGGTTTTCACAGTTCTCATTGTATGCTACAAATCATTACACATTGCTGGCAGATGTATTTGCTATATGTGATCATTCAGTTGATTCTTCCTTGACTCTATCTTCCATTGCTGTATAAAGTAGTTCCCATTACAAAGTAGCCCCCTGTTCTGTCATCAGAAGGTGAGACATGTTCCAGTGTCCCTTTCAAGGCAACAATTAGCTCCAATTAACATAAATGCTATGAAACAGAAGCTTCAAGAAAGCGAAGCAATACACCAGTTGTCTCCACAGCTCTTCCACAGGGATCAGAGAGTAAGAGCAAGAGAGTAAGAGGTGAGAACGAATATTTTTTTTAAGATCCATCCAGGAAACAGCTGTGGAAGACAAGCAATGCTAGTGCAGAAGAACAAGAAGGAGATGGAAGACCATCTCTTTTAAAAACAAACATATCTCATGAAACTCAGCTTTTTTTAGGACAACCAGTGAAGCCAAAAGCTTTGTCTCCTTTAAATGCACCTATTCACCATAAACCCCTAAGATCTTCCTGCCTTATCTCAGGAAGGTCAGCTCAGGGAAAATGCAAGGGAGCAAGCACAGATGGAGCTCCTATCCCCACATCACACAAAATCCTTCAAACAAGTTGACGAGGTTTGCTTTGTTTCCAACCCCTGCAAATCAAGCAACACAGATTAGTTTGCAAACCTCATCATGAATGGAACCCTACAGGGCTCACACAGCTAATTTCAACCCGCGCCCCCATACTCTGCACAAACACACAGATCCATGAAACAGAATATCACCCATATCCAAGACTGCCTCTTTGTTCATTGCCAAGAAGTAGATTAGAGTTCAATTCATTCTGATTAAAGGATTGGACCGATGTGAGAGCCAATCGTGATTTTTGCCTAACACCACTCAGCCACTGTTCACTCGCTGGCCCAAGTTGATCCTGGCTTTTGTGCAGCCATAAAAAGTCTCCTCCTGCTTTCAGTGCTTACTCAAACAGGAACACCCTCAGCACTCAGCCACCAGGCATGGACACAGCATTTCTGGCACATATCCACAGCAAAACCGCTCTGTCCAACGGGGGCTGTGGCCACAGCAACACACTCGGTGTCTGGGGGGGTACCCAACCCTTTGTGTGAGGTGCTCTCTGCACCTTCTGAACAGGCAGCACACCCACTGCCCATCCCCGCAGCCCCTGCAGTCACTGGCTCTTTCCACCCTTCCTGCCTCCATCACTCACAACACCCAAGGGGAACTCACAGAAACAAAGCTGTCAGCCATACTCTGTATGTCTCCATACCCAAGTAAAGGAGTCCTCTTTGGCCAGATGTGAACCTGGGCAGTGCCAACCGAAATACTCCAGAGGTAATTTAAAAATATCTCCCCAGTGTGTGTAGCAGGAGCAGGCTGTGCCTGAGCTGCTGTATTTCTCTCCTCTCTGCAATGGTCACCTGGGATGCAAACCTGGGATGTACTTCCTAAGCTCCAAGGGTGGCACTTGCAGCTGGCCATGGAGATGTCGGGACCATCTCACATCTGAGGCAGCTCCCACCTGTGCCTTGTTCAATGGGACAGGCAGGACACATTCCCACCCCTCTCCTGCACTGCCAGGCACACTGTGCGGGCAGGTAGTGTAGGTGAAACAAATTCAATAGGATGGGAGAAAATGGCAACTCAGAATTGACAGAAAGGCCATTGAGGCCATTGCTTGAAGTTGTGTGAAATCCCCAGCCCACAATGAGAGCGGAAAATGGGAAACACGAGGCTCGGTTTCCAGAAATTCATATCCACAAAAACACAACACAAAGTGAGTCAGAAGAGGTTGTTTTCATACACATGCACACTGTGCACTACCCAGCTGCCAATAATGGGAGTGAACAAAAAGGCGCAAATGCCAGGTCTGCATTCCATGCACAATGTGGAATTGTGCGATCCTCCCCGGCACAGCCTTGGCAGCCACATGTCACTCGTGCCACTGAAACAGCAGGTGCCCCTTGAAGCTGCATTGGTTTGATGTCCATGTTTTAGGCCAGCAATCATCCTTGTTTCACATTCCCTTACTACTACTTTATTCATTTGTTCTCTTGTCTTTGTTCCCATAATTGTATTTTGCTTTTCTTCTTTTCCACTAACTTTTAACACTCTGTTACATGTCCCCCAACTAACAATGTGTTAACGGGATGTGGCCAAGCATGGTCCTAATCAGACCAGCAAGATTTTAAAGGGGTGCCTCTTTCTAGAGACCCAGAAGTCAGTTGACAAGACCAAAACCTTTCTTTGAACAGACCCGCTGATACTTTTTGCTATGTATAGAAATCACTCAGTGTAGCACAGATCTCTAAACCCAGAGATGCCACAGGTATGTAAACCTGTGGAGGGGCCACATACAGGAGATTGTAAGTAAAATAGTATTTTCTATTTCTCATCATAATCATGGCAAATGCTGCCTCGCATGGCCTTTACAGCAGCTTTCTAAAGACTAATCCCTCCTCAACAAATGTTTCTTTGCAAGTCCAAAGACGCAGGAAACAGCCAGTGAAGTTTTCCACAGGTCCCTCACATTTATGTAGGGTGTTGTTCTTTCTCCCAGCATTTGTTGTCAGCTTTGGAGAGCAGAAATTGTGGTCTGTTATTTTGGTTGAATCTGTTTAGGATTCCCTGTTAGACAGTATTAGCACAAACAGAGTTTCTGGGAACAATGGCAGGAGAAGGGAAGTTTCATCAGGGCGGATAAAACAACTAGCCTAAACCAGGGCTGCCCTCAAGCCTTTTCTACAATGGACTGAAGTCTGAGAAGAGAAGGATGTTTAGAGAAGCCTGTCATTCTGGTTTTTGTTCCTTCTTGCAGACCCAGCGAATCATCTGTAATACCTGTTCTCACACAGCCATGTCCCATGACTATGTTACATTACACACCTTTCTTGGTGAGGAGGATACAGAGGGCAGAGATAAAAAGGCTGTTTTGCACCCATTCGTTATAACTGTGTTTTCTAAGGCAATATACGAAACCTGTCCCTGTCTCTCCTGTAATTTCCCTCCTCCTTTTCTGGTTTTTTTTTGGTTTCATATCATGACCAAGAGGCTGGCTCATCATGCACTAAGGAAATATTAATTCCTTTGCTGTTGCATCTAAAAGCTAAGATGACGAATTTCTGTGCCATGCTACATTATACGGGGATAAAGGAACAAAAGGGTGAAGGACAGTGGCTGCATGGTGTCTTAATCAGATGCAGATCAGCCTAAGAGCATCAGACCATCAAATCCCTGCTCTGCAGCAATCGTGCACCTTTAGTCAGGCTCTGAATGGGCTGAGATAGATTCGGGGCTTTATTGAAAGATCATACAGGATGACTGCAAAATCCCATTACTTGTTGATTAAGTATTGATTGCCTCGGTATTAACAAGCCAGCTAATATGAAGTGACCTCTGAGGCCACTGGTTGGAGGAAAAAAAAGACAATTTACTAAAACAGGCAGGCAGATGAATAAGAGGGCTAGATCTGCTCTTGGCTTTTAGCTTCGGTTAAAATGTCACACTCGATAGTGCAGATCAATGCCCACTTTATTTCCTTGCAGCCGTCTTATTACCATCATGAGGCTGCCTCCTTTGATGCTTTTTAATGACCCTCTGAACCGCGTGCTCTGCTTACCCACTGCCTTTGACTAAAAGGAAAGGAAAAGCTTTTTTTTTCCCCTTGCTGGTGATGGAGTGGCTGAGAACATGACATTGTGCCAGTATAAGTGGAGCAATGAGGTTTCTCGGGTCACCGGTGCTGCGACTCTGCTCTTTCACTCGGTTTCCAGCTTTTCTTTCTTTCTTTTCTAGATTTCAAAAAGTCTTGCTCCTTTTCATAACTTCAAAACTGGTGAGATATTAAGAGACCACCTACTGACAACTTCTGTCCAACACTCTTATTTGTGTTTTTAAGTGCAATAAGTTTAGCAGCTCTCGTTACATTAATTCTCCTGAAAAGCACCTCACCCAATTATTTTGAAGCTAACTTTTTTTTCTTGTTGCCACTTGCAAATCGAAGAATTACTTTTGATGGTGAATAAAGAGCACTGAGGGGATACAGTCTGAGTCTCCTGAATCAAAATTGGACCATATTAGGAATCCTGAAAGCTCAGAGACTTTCCTCTTCAGCACATGCACAGTCTTTTAATCTAAGTCTATGTATCAAGTCAAACGCAAACTACACGTTAAAGAGAAAACAACAAATCTTATATTCTAAAGCCTACAATTCTGCAATGGATTTATGTAATTATATTTAGTTCTTAAATCAGCGTGCCAATAATTCAATGTTTTGAAGCAGTAGACAAATGTTATACAGCATAGAGACAATTTAATACCTATTGGGAAAAGACACAAAGGGTATTTGAAACTCCTGGATAAATTAAGGACATAGGGAAGAGAAAGTGTGTTAGAGAAACAGCTATTCCAACAGCAAAGATCTTCTTCTGCTTGTGAAAGCCTGTAAAGCTAATGAGCCAAAGTTGAACGGATGTTAATGTAGAAATCCTGTGCACACAATTGTGGGCTGGAGACTTGGGGAGGGAGGGGAGAGGAAAAATGAAGCGGAAGGCAGAAAGAGGATGACTGGAAATATCCACAGGACGGGCCTTAGTTTTAAACAAATAGCAATAGCAGAGGCAACTTTTGCCTTGGAAGTAACAGTGGGAAGTGCAGTAGTGGCACAGCCTGGTGACACTGGCCTGATCCAAAACCACAGAAAAGCTTCCCCACCACTTTCAGCAGACTGTGGAACTTGGAACGTAAATATGAAATATAAATTTGTTCAGCAGTTACACAGTGATTCCTCGTTGCTTTAATTTCTCTCTCTCCTCCCTGCCACTCTTCCTTTTCTGTGGTTTTGTGGTAGACACATATACAAGAAAATAATAAGCAACATCAGGAGCCACTGCGGGGAACGTGCAGAAGTTCTGGTAGTTTGCAAAGCCACGGTCACCCTCAACTGCTGAATCAGCCACAAATGCAGGATCTGGCTTCTTATTTCCTCCTTTCCCTCCTCTCCTCTTCAATGTGACGCTCTTAAAAATCAGAATCATGGGGGTAATCTTTGGAGTGTGAGACCTTGATGGAATGACTTTAGATTATTGCTGTATTACTGTTATTTATATAGTGCCATAAATGTGCATGATGCTTAGCAGAATAAAAGACACCCCTCCTGCACCAAACTGTGCAGAACCCTGGCTAATGCAGATGGATAATTTCAAACACACACAGAGGCATCCACACCCCTCTCTTGGCTCATCTGCAAAGAACTCCAGAGCTTTGGGAGCTTGCTCCTGGTTTTTTTGTTTGCTTTTTTTTTTTTTTTTCAAATTACTCCAAAAAAGTTCCTCTTTAAAGTGTAAGCCCAGCTTGAAGGCTGTTGGCCAAATGGAGGCGTGTAGGGGCTCAGATCTGGAGCGAAGCCTAACAGGCTTGTCCATAAACGTGTGCCTCTCCAGCTTCCTGATGCTGCAGCTCTAATTATAAATTACCCCTGTAGACACACTGGGGTTCTAGTGAATTAAGCAAAAAATTTAGACTGGCTGATAGGAAAACAAGTTTTTGCACAGCATTCCCAATAAGAAATTATACACTTGTTATGCATTACGGTCTGTGCTCAAAATGCTATTTCAGCATTCTGGGTATTAAAAAAGGAAGCTTATGTGGTCTTGTGGTGAAAGACTGTGAAGGATTATTTAAAGTAAACTGTAGGGAAATATAAAACAAACCCAGTTAATTTATCACAACAGTGAAAACGCATAAATAAGATGTTTATGAACAACAAGGACAGTTTACCTATTATTTGAAAGAATTCATGTTTTCTGGAGTAAAATATTTCCCTTAAAGAAAAATGACACCAATTTTTCTTGGCTCAACAATATAGGAGTTTATGTGTAAAGCTGCTTGAAAATCTTAGTTCAATGTACTTTTCACTGTTTCTAATTATAATCAAGATCTCTTATTTCTGGGGACAGCAGTGCACATCTTCTGAAAGTTTGATCAGAGGCAGGACCTGGTGCCCAGAGAGCTTTGGAAAGGAGCAGCCAATGAGAGGAAACCCATCAGGACAAGAACCTCAGCAACAAGCCATTGTCTTCAACAGAGTTAGTGCAGCTCAGCACAGATGAAGTCCTGGCTAATTACACATAATCTGTATGGATCTCTGAAGCAACCTGACCAACCGATGAACCTGTATGCCCTGTGTTGCATTGTTCCTCAATGGCAGTGTCCCAAACCCAACAATCAGGGCCTCAATACCAGCTTGATACTGTACATCACTTCACTTTTCATGGTCCAGCCAATTTCCAGAAGTGGAAATCCTGAGAGCCCCTGAAGGAGTTTGAACCAACACACAACTGTGGACATCGATCTTCATTTGCACAAGTGCCCTTTATAACAGAACTGCCCAAAGTCCACCACTGGCCTACTTGGATTCATGTCCAGGTGGTGATGTCCCGGGGTTTCCAAATGGTGTCTGCAGCCTGATATTCTTTCTTCCACATCAGCTGTCCCAGAGGTCACCCCTCTGTGCAGCAGGTACAGCCCCAGTCACGGTGAGATATGCACTCACCCCCTCATTAGCAATTTGCTGAACCCAGGACAAACGATGGACTACAATGAACTGCTGAGGGTCAACAGGCAGCAATCTAGTCTCCCACAGACAAAGGGCATGAACAGCTCATTACGGCTGGGCAACTCTGCAGCTGTGCCCTTTCCTTATGAACTTTTTCTCTGATTTGTTCACTTAGTCTGTGAGTTCTGCATGAAAGGGTCACACTTTTATTTTGCATTTGTCATGTTTAGCAGCAGGGCACCCTGAGCTGTTTACAGTCCACATGCGTTTGCCCCATCCCAATGTTCAGTGCCAGGCTGGATGGGGCTCTGACCAGCCTGGTTTAGTGGCAGATGCTCCCGCCCACGGCACGGGGGTTGGAACTGGATAAGCTTTAAGGGCCCTTCCAACCCAGGCCATTATTCCATGATTCCATAACACCAGGGAAAAAAGCAGAAGATGAGAAGCCAAAAGTTTGCCTTTAAAGCTTTCTAGCTTCAAGTAAGCAGAGTATGGAGATGACGTGGGGCACCCGACTGCTCACGAGTTGCTGTTTCAGGCCACATTCACAATCACACAAATATCATTGTGTTGGTTTAGCACTTCTTTCCAACTGAAAACCTGCTCCCTTAACCACCCAGGCTGGGGAATGACTGGATTTGAACCAAAGGGGGCATTCAGAAAGAGGAAAGCACAGTGACAAGAAATGCCCACACACACCAAACTGCTCCTGAGCCAGCCCAAATCCATCCTGCAACAGTTCCGTTCCTTCTGAGGGCAAGTCCGCGCCTTCATCCACATCCTGGGCTCCACAGAGCAAGAACATCATCTTTGAACAATTGTTTTGGTTTTATAATTCGGGTAGCACTTCCTCACTGGGGTGTGTGTTATTCTCAACCACACCACTGGCCAGCCAGATGGATGGATAGAACAGATAGATGGATAGAATAGATGGATCATATTTCAGTAAAATGGCCGCTTCCTCAGGAATGCCAATTGCTATTTAAAAAATGATGACAAGTGCTTCTTAGCCTGTGAACTCTCCTACTGCTGGGCTGAGTGAAATGGGTGCAGTTTTCCTTTAAATTTTGCCAGTAATGATATGGTACACAAAGTGACAGACTACAGGGTTTGGGTAGAATGCTAACATTGTTCTTTTTCTCTTTTAAAGGTCATGTGCAAGAAAACCTCTCTAGTTAAATCTATCCATTTAAAATCACCATTAGGTCACAGAAAGCAGCCTCAACATGTGAAGAGTCTTCATTTGAAAATACATGCCAGGGTCTGCAGGATGAAGTGATGCTGTGGAAGGTGTGTTCCAGTGCCACAAAATCTGTGATTTGCTTCTCATACCTATTTTCACCCTTTCAAATGCGACCAGGTTTCAGTGCATATCCCATTTTTTAATAAGAAAGGAAACAAGCAGGTGTTGATGTGTGGCATATAACTTCAATAATTCCAACTGCATTTGTCTAATGGGGATGATAACACGTTTCAGCAAGGTATACACTGAGGTATGATGAAAATAGGGTTGAAATCCCCTCCTGAATTGGGACCCTATGAAGTATAAATTTAAGTTTCACTTTAATTTGTTACAGCACGCTGTTGAAAAGTAACAGCATTTAGAGATTACTGAGCAGACGCTAATGTGGTTCAAACAGACAATATTAATAATCTTGATATTACTTAATAACACGTGTTTTCCCTTCAAAGACTTACTGCAGAGCACAAAGCACACAGAAATACTGATATGGATTTCACTTGCAATGCAGATGGCACATCCACCCCGAGCACAGGGGGGAGGGAGTTCTCCCATGCAAGAGTCAACTGGATGAGTCACACAGTGCTGGATACATGGCTGTTGTGTCTGAGAGAAACATAAAGCACTGACACTGTCGTTAATTAAGAAATAAATTGGTTTTTACCTCCTTGTGTAAAACATTTTAATAACGGGAACAGTTTCACAGAGGAAATGCATCAAAATCCCCACTGTTTCATCTGAGGAAGTTGCAACTGTTTTGGCTCCGTTGGAAAACACATCACATCTGATAAATCGCTGTGTTCTCAGACTCCAACACTTACTTCAACCAGGTGCAATATGCAAAAGCTCACGAGAGAAGAGTTAGCTGGACAGCACATCCTCAAATCTAGGGAGTTAAAAAAGCACCAAAGCATCCATTGGATCCTTGGGAACAGAAATTCCATGCTGGAACAACTGCTTTGCATTTTCAAACGAAATAATATTAAATACTGTGGTGTAGAATTGCTGGGATGGCTGGTACTGATTTTACTTATGCTAAGCAGTGATTTATTGTGGAAGTAGCCAAATTTTTTCCAAGAGATCTGCTGACATGTGGATGTCCCACGCTGTCCCGTAATAAAAAGCACATTTTCTACAATCCTTTAAGGATCAAAATTCAGAACACTTTATACTCAAAAGGCTTTTAATTAAGTGTCACATTATTGCTACTTGCATTGCTTTCTCATCATGGACCAAACTTTCAAATGAGCTCACAGACATATTTTTAAGTGCTTGATATTCTTTAGATTTTAAGAAGAGCTCAGCTCCCATGTCAGCACCTAAAACAAGAGGGAGGGTTTCATCAGGGCTCTGACATGAGCTCTGTTAATAAACCTGTCCTATCTATCTGAAATAACAGCAAAAATACACATCACTCTATAGATTCTAAACATCTTTTAACACAGCCTCCCGAAAAGTGTTATAACGGGAAGATTGTGTTTTTCACTATTTAAATATTTGAAAAGCTCAGCTACTTCCTTGGACTTGTAGGCTTGCAAAAACCATCCCACGAAAAAAAGCTCTTCAGCTTCAATTGGTGATTATTAAAACTTTAAAAGAAGCACATCCTACAGAAAACAATTAACAACATCTGAAGATTCTCTGCCTGCCTAGATGTCTTAATCCGGATGGCTAATTATAAATTAAATTTATCACATACGTGCAAAAAATACACATGTAGCCGCCCAACAGTTTGAGATAATGCAAACATGAAGGCAAAGACTTCTGTAAAGACGACTGTGTGAAAAGTAAAAGGATTAACTTCAAATGATTATCCCTGGAATCTGACAAACCGTACACACACCTTACTTTAGCTCAAATTTGCCTTGCCAATCAGGCTGTTAAATTACATAACAATTTGATGCTTCTTAACAAAAGATGGCACGCTGGGCGTGAGCTTCTATTGTGGCTCTCAGAGAAACTGATGTCTATTTCCTGCCCACAAGCTTTATTTTTCCCCCTAATTTTACATTTATTTTTGGTAGATATATTATTTGGTTGTTTTTCGTTTGCCTTTTCTGGGCGGGGGGGAGACACTCAGTATTCCTTATGTGCTGCCAGTCGTTTTGTTGTGACCACACGCACACAGAAGAAGAAATAAATAATTCTCTTCAGTTCGTTCAGGGATACAGATGAATGCAATGTGTGTTGTGTTCACTTAGTTATTACTTTATGTAAAAGGTGACACAAAATCAGCAAAGCCAAGGCAGAATCAAGAAGTACATATGCTCCCTTTCTGCCTCACACGCACACACACTCACAAATACATGACACTTGTTAAGTGGCAGCGACGTTCCACGAGCATCTCGTACATTTCATCTCCGTGCGTTTCTGCTGATTATTAAATACGAGATGTTAAAGAGTTTCCTGAGCGAGGCGGAGGGAAACGGCTTTGCTTTGATTTGCGTGTTGGAAACGCAAATGAGCCAATGCTCCACCAAGAGCAGCATTGCCGTGGCAGTAACAAAGGGAGCTGCCAGGCTGGGAAGATGGACAGCAGCTCGCTTCTCTCCTGCCTGCCAGGTCCTCTGGGGGCAGAGCACAGACCCCGCCACACAGCCGAGGCTGAAGCACTGCCTTGTTTTCTTCTCTTGGATCACAGAAGTCAGGATTGCACCACTCAAACCCCACAAGAATTTGGGGGGTTGGGGCTATCAGTTTGTACGTTAAAAACGATTGAAGGCCATGCTTCAACTCTGTCAGTAACACATACAAATTTTGCTTGATGGCTTTTAGCAATTATGAGTATTTCTACTTCTTTTTTTTTTTTGCTTCCTATGCCTGCTACAAGGCATAGTGAATATCCTGGATAACATGGAGAGCCAGAGGAATCTCAAGCAGCATGTTTGGAGGCTCCTGGTAATTGATTTGACTGACCACATGTGAGGAGCAGGGTAAGCCTGAGCATTACACTTGCTGCTCATTTACAGGATGGCAGTGCATCCACAGGCAGGGAATTTGGTTAATTGCACAGATCAGGATGTCAGAATTCCCTCATGGTAGGCTACTTAAAGCAAAAACATTTCTTACTGGGTTGTGCTTGTGCATTTCAGTGAGCAGGACCATTAAACACGCTGGAGAGTAGAACAGGCCTGTGTACGCCAGCTTGTACCCTCATGACCTCAGACCAGATCAACCCCAACTTCCACCAAACTATCTCCACACTTGGTTTTCACTTGCTTAGACCATTCTTTTTGTGTGTGTGTGGCCCTGATTCTCCTCCTCTTTTCTTCCTGTTAAGAAACTTTCATTGAGAAAACAATGTTCCACCTTGACCTCTGCCAGTTTCCCCTTCACAAACCTGCTGCCAGCCAGAGATTGGTCCCCAGATGGCACATTTGTGTGGTGAAGGGCTGCCCCCTTGAGTATGTTCTCCAGTGCACCCTGTGTAACACCAGAATGAACGTGGAGGGCCTGCAGACACCCAAGAGAAGAAAACATCAAAGCCAGAGATTCCCTCCCTCTGATCTGCAGCAGGAAGGATGGATTTCCTTACCTACTCAAACCCCTGTAGCTGCAGAAGCACCACCTATACTGGGACTATCCTGCAGGGCTCAGGCCAGAGCCTTTGAGGACAAATGGCACATGAGGCTTTTGAGTTGTTGCTGCTTTCCCCTTATATTGCAAATAGGAAATAATAGTTGTGTTGAATTTTACAGATCCACATTCCGAGCTTGTCTCTGACCTAAGGCCAGATCTCTCAAAGCTGGTTTGTATGTTCGGTGGTCAAAATTCCCAGGATTGAAGCTGTTTAATTGAAATGTGTGTTGCTGTGCAGCAACATTAAGAGGAACACACCTAAATCCAATTCACTTTCACATACAATCTTGCAAGTAAAGTGCATGCCAGGGAAAACATGATCTTTGTAAGGCACATTACACGAGACACCGAAGCCCGTGACTGTATTACTCCATCCAACCCAACTTTACTCCCGAATTGTGCAGAAAACCATAGAAAAGCCTTGTCTTGCTATCCTTGAAGCTGGAAGGATTGTTCAATTCCTTCTGAAGGACACCTGGCAGGCAGCACAGCAGGAGCCTTGGAGGACTGGCTCTGAGATTCTGCCATTAGCAAAATAGTTCTTCTGTAATAGCAGGGACTGAGAGCCTCACCATTTTTTGAGTGATCCAAACACTGTGCTAAAGACCAAGCAAAGCCTCCAAATCCCAACTGTCAATCCTGCTTTCCATAGACCTGGAGGCCCCAGTGCCCAGGAGAATGATGTTGAAGGGGAAAGTGTTAAAATCTGACCCACCTTCAGGCATTTTAGCATCTGAGAGAGAGAGGTTCTGATTTACAAAGAGGAAGGAAGTTTTATGTGTGGATGACTTAAATTTCTGCTGCTTTACAATAAGCAGGCCTATCTCCTTAGATGCTGTTTAGTTCAGTCGTCAATCTAAGTGCACAAACTCAAGGAAATGAAGAATCCCATCTTTTGCCTGTTTGAGCTATTTCTTCCGGAGTGAGGTTCAGCTGGACTCGACTCTGGCAGTCAGGGAACAACTTGCTTACAGAGAGGCAGTTCAAGTCCTCAGCCTCCCTCCAGGCCCCCTGCCCATTTCTCTTTACTTGCCCAACTTCATATTGGCAGAAGACAGTGAGGGTTAGGAGGAGACTGTTTGGGAGAGGAAAAGATAAATAGCCTAAAAAGGAGATGAGATTTTTCCATTTGCCCCCAGGTGGGAGGAGGGCAGGGAAGGGGTAAAGCAAGAAGAAAAAGACAAGTAGAGCTGGAAGAGAAAAATGAGATTCTGGCTGGTGTTTCATTAAACAAAACAAAAAAAATCCCTTGCAATTGGTTTGGAAAAAAAGAACAATTTAATTTTGTAGGCAAAAGGCTCCTGGCTTTACTTCCTAGTGGAACAATTTGGTTTTACGAGAGGAGACTTTCCAAGCCAACCGTGACTGTACATATGGCACAGCTTGATACCTGCTCTCTGTATCCTGATGGCTCAGCTACTGAATTTGTCACATTCTTTTGCTACTCTGAGTTTTTCAAGAACTGCTGTAGTGCTTCCTGCTCTTAGGAGTTATTTACAGCAAATTTATGAGTCTGCAGAACTATCTGCCAAAAAGTAAAGGGGGAAAGGGGGGAGAGGAATGAAGTAAGCTATTAACTGCTAATTATTTGTCAAGCTCCCCTTTCCAACTCTCTCAGACACAGACCAATGTTTTACCACACCAAAATGCCCAACACACTGTCCACCACTAAAATCCCAGTGAAACAATCTACTAATTTCCTATTGGAATGTCTGTGCTTTACAGCCAGAAAAAAGACCAGACTTGAGAGAACCTCCCAGATGTCCTCTGAGAACTCATTTCATCCTTCCACAGGTTCTTCCATAGGTCCTCTTCCTGCCATTGGTTTATCAGGTTCCAACTCAAAATGGTTCTAGCCACAGCCAACATTAATGAGCCTTCTGATGGCATTCCAAGCCTTCCTGGGTTTCCAAGGAGGGAGCTGAATCTCAGGCTCTGAGATTCATGGTAAGAAAATGAGAACTTGGCTACGAACTTCCTGTGCTGCTGCTTTGATGAGGTTCAGCAAATAACTTAGCTGGGTTCAGCTCTGCCTTCTATTTCCATCTCAGTGCCTCAACAGCTGGGTCCCTCACTTCGTGGCACATGGAGCCTTGTCTGTCTGTCTGCAGTGCTTTAGGCCCCAGCTATCTGTTGGCTCACGACAACAAAAGCCTCCAGCAGACCTTGGTCTGGCCAGGGGTTCTCGGGGTGTTTGATGAACCAGCCTGACAGCACTGCAGCAATATGTAGATATTGGGTATTTGTGCACTTACCATTTAAAAACTCTATGGACAATATATTTTGCTTGCTTTCCTGCATGATGAACAGCCACACCAGAAAGGACCTCTGCTGGGATGAGTCAATGAAATCCTTTTTTTTTTTTTTTCTTTTCTTCCTTATTTTATGTTTCCAGTGTCCGCACGATTGGAATAAACTGTAAATTAGGTGTTACAGCACTATAGTTTGGGTAGATGTGATGTTTTAGAAATGTAGCTTTAGTTTGTTATAACATAATAGCAGCTTTGCTTTGTTGTGACAGTGGCAATAAATAAAGTTACTCCAATGTATAATGCTGTAACCAACCAAAACTAGTCTAACAAACAACAAATCAAGGAAAGCAATACCCACCCAGCACTTTATGTACAGAAATATTGATGATCTGTGCTTAAACTTCCCAGGTTAGAAAGTACCCATTTTTCAAGAGATCAGAAGATGATCTGTTCCCTCTGCTCCTTGAGCTGAATGCCAAACCAGGTTTCATGCCATTTTCATGCACAGATAATAATTGCAAAGTAGAGGGATTTTTTTTTTTCTTTAAGTAAGTAAAGATTTCTGGCAGTTCCAACAGCCTTGTTACCACTGCATGTTAGTCACAGTTTATTCACATCAGAAGACCACTGGAAGGTTCAGACAGGCAGAGGACTAAAGATGGATCTCTTCTATAGTTATAAAAGGATTTCCATTTGTTAACAGCTCTGCCTATGAAGTATGCAATGACATTTTCCTACTGTGCTATTTCCATGCCTCCTGAGATGCCAGGTTATAATGCAAAACATCTGAATCATTAAATTTATACAGTTATTTAATAACCCATGTAAAATACATGGCAATGTTGCTTCTTTTAAAACATATGCACCCCATAAGAAAACAATTTCCTGCACTCTGCGGTGTAGTCGGATTTCAGTAGTTTCTGTTGGGCAGAAAGGGTTCAAACTTCCATCTCCTGTGCACCCAGGAGCCATGGATACCCAGCTCCACCAAGCTACTGTTGACAGAGCCTTTTGGAGAAAATCTACTCCCCTTTAGAGATGATTAGCCCAAAATAGAATATATACTACATGCAAACATAGAGTGATATAAATCTACAGCCAAAATAATCGCATCTAGCAGTGCAAAGGTGGAACACAGGCAAAACACCCGTCATATTCTTCACCTTAACTGTGTGTCATTTTTCACCAGCCACAGCAGCACAAGATGTTCTCATGAACCTCCTAAGACTCACTCAGGGTCTAAAACAGATTTGAACTTTCTGAGAATTGGCTAAAATTCTGACTGTTTTCAATAGGTCCTTTCTAGCTCCCACACTTGGAGACAAGTCCTCTCAGCTAAGGAGTAGTTGTTTCTTTAATAAGAGTTTTCCCAAGATCCCATGACAGACAACTGCTAATATGGAACATAATGAGAGAAAAATATTGCTGGCACAAGCAGGATTCAGCAGAGAGAGGGTCAATTCTGTTTATAGACTTGCTCAAGTTTTTTGGTTGGTTAAAAAGCTGACAGACTGCATTACAGCTAACATTCCCATATTGATTATTCCACTTCTAAGCCTGCCCTCATTGTGACAGGAGCTACATAATTAGTTTTTTCCTTGTTAAATATTTGTAAATAATTCATACTTTTATGGGTTACATAACCTGGCTGAAAGCTTCAGATAATCTTCTTGTAACTTGTTTGAAGGGGGGAAGGGCTGCCACAGAAGGGCCTGGTCTGGGCCACCAGAAGGGAGGGACGTCCCCAGGGTTGGGCAGTGCCTTGCTCCGGGTGGGGTGAGAAGGTCCCTGCCGTGGCCTGACTGCCCCTTCAGCCCCGAGCCAGCAGCACAGAGGGAGAGCAACAAAGTTTGTAGGAGCTGCCAGTGATGAGCCTCAGGCTGCTCCAGAGTGAGGGTGATGCATTTATGATGCAAATCAGGGCCTAATTCAGCGGGCACTTAAGCACGTGTTTGAGTCTCATTGACTTGGTGGAATCAAGTGAGTGTTTAAATGCTTTCCTCAATAATAACTGTACAAGGGAACAAAGGAGGGAAGGGGGAAAGGGTGACATAATGACTTTATAGTTTTTAGGGCAGAATGGTGGAAGCTGGTCTAGACTTGTTCTAGTAAAGATAAATGTAGGGAAGCTAAATACACAAAATTAAAATTTCACAATATGACTTAAGAGACTAGGTTAAACAAAAGTGTTGTTTGAGAAACCTTCCTTCTCTTTGGTTTAGTAAACAAATACAGTATCACGCCAAATAAAGGCAGAAGTGTTACAGATGTCCTTGCTTTTTAAGACTCCTTCTCTCTTTGCATTATATAGACACGACAAGCAGAGGATAGGTTCTTATATTCACCATTATTAGCATTAACCAGATTTAAATGACAATGCAAGTTGAATGAACCTCAACAATGTTTCGTTCACTGCAGATAACCTTTCAGGAGTGAGTTCTTTGGGACTCTGTTATTCTGGCCGGGTTAGAAATACCATTTTACTGGAGTGATCCTCTCCCTTCGCTAAAGCAGGAGGTGCTGAAGCATGGAAGACATGGTGAGAAAACACCAACTTCCAAACTGCAAAAAGGCTGTGTTTAGCAGAGCCTTTCCTGACGGACAATTTTCACTACACCCAGCATCACTCCTCTCTCCCAGGTATCAATGGGGAAACAAGTGTTCTAGTCCACAAAGAACACTCAGAATCTGTTGTTGTTGTTATTCCACACTTTCTTTTCCCTTTGTTCTTCCTTTTACACATTTTTATTTCTCATGCCTCTTTTTTTGTCCCCTATGAAAGACTGCATAAACAAGCCTGTGGCATCAAGAGCAGTTTCCCAATGGATCTGAAGCATCTATAAGGACTTGTGGAATACTACAGTGGCCAGAATCCAAAATTAATTCTGGATCAGCTTTACATTTGGCAATGATTTCTGTGATTGGCAACATCAGTGTTTTAAATATGATATTGAATTTGGGGTTCAAAATCGAATTTTAGGTTCAAAAACAAAATCCCAAAAGCAAATAAGCATTCCTCTGTCTTGGGAGAAAAAAATCAAAGTAAAATCACACATCCAAACACCCTCAAAGCTTCAGAATAACAGACCAAAACACAAAAAGAAATAGATCAGACTGCTGCTAAAAACTCTAAGCACCACCTGCTCTAACAGCCTCTGGAACTGGGCTTTCCAAGTGACACCTCTGTGCTTCACACAGGATGATGTTTAGATATTTGTTTCCATCAAGAAACAAAGGATACATACACAGTTTTCACAATTAGAAAGATAATCATGTTGCCAATGATATGGATTTGTGCGTGGTTTTCCTCCAATATTGATGTGAAGTTCAGTGCAGGAAGTGATTGATACAGTTTTGAAGAACCAAAAGATTTTTTTCCTATTTCCACCATTTATTCTACATGAGATATTGGAGCCTGTTCAATAAGTGTAATAAGCATAAGCTGTAGCACTTACAATACTATTCACTAGATTAATACTGAGTAATATTTATTTTAAATGCCACTTAGAAATAAATGGTTGGATCTCTTTCAAACTCAATGTATTTAGACTGAATCAATCCAAACCTTGAAATCAAATTCAGAGACTGGAATCGATATTCTCCCCGCTGATTTTGTATGCACACACCTCCTCAGAGAGCACTTCAGAAGAAGAAGAAAGTGAAGCTTTATCGCTGGGATGTCCAATCCCTCCTTGAAGGGGATTTTCTTTTCCTTTCCCTTTTGAAACCCTTTCTCCAGACTTCAGGAACAGACAGTTCCCTCAGACACTATTTTCCAGGTTTATTCTCTTTAGGTGATTTGACATCTGTACTGTTCAGGACTGACCAATTTCCAAGTCCTGGGAGACAATTTCTTAGCAGTTGCAATTCATCAAAACCCTAATGAATTCTGATGGAATTCTTGGGGACTGCTTTTCTGTCCTCTCTGTGGAGGGACTGCACAACACACCCTATGTATTTAAGCCACATTAAGAGACTAAAGTTATTTAATCAATATTGTTCAAAACAAACCCAAAGAGCCACATACAAAACACCCAAAACTCTCCTTTAATGTTGTCACCAAAGCAATGACCCTACAAGCACAGCTGAGGGAGCCTGATTCCATGTGCCAAGGGACAACCAAAAAGGATGGAGAGCTGAGTGTGAACAGGGAGCCAGGAAAAAGTCCAAGAGAGCAACGATCTACAAACACAGAAGGGCTCACTGAGGAGTAAGGTGAAAGTGATGGAGCCAGAGAAGGCTTTATTGAGAGATCCAGGCAAAGTATTGGTTCAGGTACATCATCACGTTCAAAATAACTTGGATATCTTTAGGTATTTTGGAAGCAAAATGGAAAAACTAGGCACTGTACCAGCTGCTTCTTGGTTCAAAAACAACGATCAGGTTTTATTTAGATCTTCAACCTACTTAAGGTGATTCTTGGGGGAGTTGCTGTGGGGACTTGAGCTCCATGATTTGGGGAAACTTATGAGGAAAGAAGGAATAAAAAGGTAGTTCATAGGAGCCAGATGGGGAGGCCAAGAATCTGGCAAATATCCCTTTCCCACATTTCTTCTAAAACTCAAAATAAATCTGAATCTCTCTGACATTTGAAAAGAAGTCTGGCTATTTCTTCCCACATTATGTTTTCTTTTTGCTCGCTTTTGCACGAGGTCTTACGGGAAGCAGAGTCTAGTGCCAAAGTAATGCAGGGAAGCAAGCTGTGCTGATAATCCCACAATGGCCCCCTTTTCTCAGAAGATACCCAGCCCAATTTCATGTACACAAGCAATTGGGAGGGCAGGACTCACTGGTGTGCTCTGGCTATCCTGGCAACACGAGGCCCCACAAACCCCGCTCAGCTGGGCCAGCACAACAGGATTTGCAGCTGCTTTGTATCACCAGAGCGAGGCAAAGCTGCCAGAGCAAACCACTGAACCTGGCTCCTGCACTTTGGAGGGACTAGGCAGTTTGGGAACTTATCAGCATTTTCCCAAATCAGCCCTCCAAATCTTTGGAGATTCACTTATCGCTGTAAAACAACATGTCTGTGGAAGAGCTTTGTGGCAGGACACAGGACTGCATCCAGCTTCAGAAGCCATAGGAATTTTGATCTCCTGGTAGTTTCGCTGTACCAAAACACCTCGCCTTAAAAAAGTCATTGTTCGAAGCGCCAACGTATTTTGGACTATGGAAATGTGACAAAATAAACATAAGTAGCAACTTCTGGTACTTAACTGACAGATTTTTCTTGTGTTTGGGAGAACAAACAAAATTCAGGGCATTTCACTACCAGTGAATCTCTAATGAGTGGGTAGTAAAAATGCCTGCCTTACTGACTGTCAGGGGATATCAAATTTGCTCACTTCTG
This sequence comes from Serilophus lunatus, assembly GCA_013399895.1. Taxonomy (NCBI): domain Eukaryota; kingdom Metazoa; phylum Chordata; class Aves; order Passeriformes; family Eurylaimidae; genus Serilophus; species Serilophus lunatus. The sequence goes on from VXBA01005678.1 coordinate 167,043, forward strand.
ACTCAGTAATTACCCACCAAAATGTAGACCAAGTGGTCATCACCCAAATTAGTACCTGCCAAAGATTACTTTCGGAAGGGCTGTCAGCTAAGAAACAGGAAATGAGTTGCAAAATATTATTAAAACTTGAAAATAACAGCTTTAAGGTATGAGCCACCACTCAGGCACACAAAGGAGCGAGGGCAGGAAACAGAGCCCATGTAGGGAAGGCGCAGGGAGAGGGGCTGATGGCCCAGGACTTGTGACCAGCAGGGAGTGATGGAGGCCGGCACAGCCTCACCCCAGTGGACCCACAAGGTTCGTCTCCAGAGCCCTGCTGTGGTTCCTGCTGAACCACAGAGATGTGGCACTCATGGAGCGGGAGGGGCACCAACAGCCCTAAACTAAAGAGCAGGTGCTCCCTTGGACTTGGGAGAGAGGGATTCAGGCACTGCTCTGCCTGCCATGGGCCTTCTCTGTGAGCAAAGTCCCTCTGTACCTCAACTTCCCATTTGCAAAATGAACGTGTTTCTATCTGACAAAAGAGCCATAAGAGAATTAATTCCAAGAACTGGAACAAACTACAACCCATTAAAGTTACAGAAAGTGCTGTATAATGACAAAAACAAACCCAGACCCTTAATGCCATGTGAGAAGAACAAAGCAGGGCCTGACCATTGTTTCCCATGTTCCAGCAACGTTCAAATAAGAGCTAGAGGTGATGATGACGATGACAATAATCACCATATGAGGCGCAGTGCAGCACCAAGTACTTTGCAATTAGCTGCAGGCAGCGCCATGGGGATGTCAACTGTCTCTTGGGAAAGGTGACGACCAACTGCCTGAAAGCAAACTGAAGTAACAGTTCTGGGAGCAGGATTGGCTTTTTTTTTTTTAAATTTTGGCTCCTAGAACTTCAGTGCAAACCATCACTCTTACTGCAAGGGGCCTCATACTAAATAACCACTTACCCCAACTGGGCAGCAGTTCTGTTTTGAAAGGTAAGCTTTAAATTTGGGAAGAGGAGGGGGGGGAAAGTCTCTTTTCGGTGAGCTGCATAAATCAATCTCTATCTCTCCTTTCCTTTTTTTTTTTTTTTTGGTGGTGGGAGATATGAATAAGGCTGAGCCAAACCTGCCACTACCTGCATCTCTATTTCCTAATCAAGTCTGTGTCTCTGCACCACAGCTGACACTTTTGCAGCCTTAACAGACGTGTGAAGGCTGAGTTAGAAGTGCTGGGTATCACTGGACATCCCAGGTCAGAGTTATGCATTTGTTCCCACACCCTGTGGGAGGGCTCTCAGCAGAACACTTGGAAATAGCAACGCTTTGAAAATAAATCTGTATGTTAAACAAAGACAGCCAGAGATGGAAACAAAAGGGGAGAAATAAATTGTTGATTGCTGGCTTGCTAAAAGGCTCACCATGAAGTGCTTCAGCAGTCAGTGTTAGGACTGGTGATGTTTAATGTATTCATTAGTGTTCTGGAAAAGAGAGGGGAAGGTGACAAAATTTGCACAGGGCGCAAAAATATTTAGGTTACTCGTGATTACAAAAGATTAGAAAATACCAGACAGATGCGCAGCATGAAGACAGATGAAATTCACTGTTCATAAATGCAAGGCAATGCATATTTGAATGAATAATTTTCAAAACTCATGCACAAGGCTTGGCTGTAAATTAACTAACCGCTGGGGGAAAAAGAGAGGGAGGAGAAAACATGTGCCACTTTGGACAACTCAAAGATAAGGCTAAAGAATTGGAGGCAGCAGTGAAAAAAGTAAATGTGTTGGTGGACTGTATAAGGAAGAGGATGGGAATTAATACTAAACCACCACGTCGCTGGATGGTGTAGCTGAAATGCTGCAACAAGCCACGTTCAACTCATCCAGAAAAACCATGAAGCTAAAATAGGAAGGGACAACAAAAATGATTAGTGGCAGAAGAAAAGACTGTGAAGATTGGGGCTGCTTCCTTTATTAGAGACAAATAAAAAGGGAACATGAGAGAGTTAATGAAAGTTAGAGAGAAGAGCCGTTGCCTGGTCCTCTATTCCTCTCCTCCTAATGCAACAACACTGAAAAACAACATCTTTAAAAACCAATAAAGGAAATATTATTTTACACAGTTCATAATTAACCTATGGAACTGATTGCCACGAGATATCCTTCTGGCTAAGGACTTAATATGATATAAAATAGTTTAATTTAGACGCTTATGTGAATAATGAGGACATCCCAGGCAGGATTAAGATAAATATCTCGAAAAGGCTGAAACCCCTAATGCTTTGTGACAGAAATGAACCACGGGCTGATGGAGGTTGGAGAGAAACATCCTCTTTGGGCAATAAAAAATGTCTTTGCCTTCCCTTGAGCAATTTGGTACTGAGTATTCCCAAAAGGTGGATTTGTGGCTGGGCAGACAGTCCAGTGTCACCAGGCACATCTAAAGCAGCATCCCTTTGTGCTGGCCTGAAGTTGGCAATGCCACTGCCCTCACTGAGGGCGGATTTCAGACTTTGGGAACAGTGCTGTTTGCCCCTGGGGCAAGGGGAGGAGGATTTGGGCTATCAGACTGAGACACTCAGAGCAAATTAGTATCAACTGTAGGGTTTGCTTCAGAGTGGGGAAAACAGTGTTTTCTGTTTTATGCCATCAAACCTGTCCAGATTTTCCAATTTACTTACCATGCTCATTTTGTTTAGTACGTGCCAGCGTCCCAGTAACACAGAAGTACAAATAAAGCTCTGTAATGAGCTAAGGTGCCAGAATCCTGCCAGTTTGCAATGCATCTATCCCAACCTCTGCGAGCAAAAAGGGGGGGGGAAAGTTTAATACTGCTAAAAGATAAAAGCTATTGCTGCCTAAATCCCTCTGAATGGAACCTGATCTCTCAGGCACTTTTGCAAAATGGGATCTGGGGCTTCATAGCAGGTCTCTGTAGTTTAAAATATGGCCCAGCCAAATACAAACAGGTTTCTCCCCGCCTTGCAGCTCCCAGTTAAGGAAATGTCTGTAGCACAGTCCTAAATCTGATTCAATGATTAATATGTAAACAGAATTTGACTGGCTCTTCTTTTGTGCTTATCGCCAAGATACAATCTGGCACAACAGTTTTGTTTGATAGACAGCCATGGCCTATGCTTGTCAACTAGCCAATATAAAATAACATTATTACTGTATAATCTCGAATTAGGCTGTAAAATATTTCAATTGTGTGACACACATGATGAGAAGATTTTAGAGTTCTCACATGTTTACATAATTAGCACTGCATATTTGTTAAATTAAGGTATCGCTATCACCTTTATTACCATATCCCTCCTCCTGCACTGCAGTGTCTGTGTCTTGTGTAACCTCACATGTCTTAACTTTTCAAAGGCAACAGAAAAAGGAGCCTGTGTCTCTGTGAGGATTCTCCTACTTCTGTGCAATTCTAATAAAAGGTATCAGAATACCCACCCTTTCTCACAGCGCTTCAAAAAAATAGCTGCTGAGGTGCAACTCAAGTAAGGAAAAGAAAGCACAAGAGGGAAATGGCCTCAAAGACCTGACTTCAGGTGTATTTAATCCTTCCACTACTGGTTTAAAAGTATTAAGTAGCCATAGGCTATCCCTGGGTAGAAAGACGGTTCAGTGACATCCCTTTTGTAAATATGTAGCTGCTCAGCCTTCTCCTAAACTCCACATTGAAGTCTGCTGCTTTTTCAGATTAATTCAGTTTGAATACTGCTGACTGTCTGTCACTACAGTCATATGTCACTGGTAGCAGCTCAGAAAGCCTAACTCCCTTCTCTAATGTCATTGCACACAATTCATTTTTAAACGTGGTGTAATAGTTTAGGAATACCAGTAAAACAGTGGGGGAAAAGGCATTTTCAATTTAAAGGGTGTGTAAGGCAGTTTATAACACTGTATTAGATGAGCCAAGACTGTTTCCTTGAGAAGGGCACATATGGTACAGGTGAGACTCGCAAAAATACAATTCTAATAATTACCAAGATCGTTAATAGGAGTATGGCAGTTTCAAGCCAAGTGGCACAGTATTACCAACAATACTACTTAATTGGGTGATCTTTCTTAAAGAGCCAGGTACTGCCTAGAACAAAAGCACCTAAATCCACCCCCCCAGAATAACCACTGCCACAAAGCCAGGCTTGGATTCCGTTCATCCCACAGAGGCTCAGCTCAGGATCCAGAGGGGATGGATGCAAGGAAGGTCACAAAGGCTTGGCTGCAGGGCCTGACCAGTACCTGATTCTACTGAGACACACTTGGCTCCAAATTTACGCTCTCGAAACATTTTTGATTTGTAGACAAAGCAAAAACTGCACACTTCCTTCCCCAGGCTGTGCTGCCATCTCCCCTTCAGCTTCACTCATGTCAAGGAGGTGGCAAAATAAATGGCAGAATTAGGCCCTGCAAGACGCCGCCCTCACAAAAAAGGCTGATTCATTGCCAAACAAACACGCAGCACCAGCAGTAACCCCACCAAAGAACTTCTAAAATGTGGGCTGATCTTTCCCAAAACTTCAGCTTTCTGGCTTTCTGATTTAATTCCAAGTGCAATAATAAACACACTCCTCTGTTTACAGCTCCATAAATAGTGCCTGGTGTTTTCTGAAACAATGCAGCTCTGGGCTGTCTCTGTGATCGTTTATTTTATATCATCCTTAAGTTGCCATTTATTTACATCTCTGGAAACAGCTACCCCATGAAACAAATGGCCTGTTTTGTTAAGTCATGGTCAAGGATGTTTCCTTCAACTTATCACATCTAGAAATGCCACAGACAGAAATGCTTGCAGGCTATTTGCTAAGAAAACTAACATAAGCTCCTTATCAGAAAATATTACATTTCCCCAAAAGGTGAACAGTTCTGTCAGTTTTTCAGGCCATGTGAAATTCCTTCTCTGCTGTGACAGGTCACTGAACAGGAGCTGATGGCACACAGTGGTCGCCCAGAACAGCAGCAGAGCCTCCAGCTCCACATGGCTGCAGGTAGTAGTGGCACGGACACAGGAAGCCTTTTCCCTCTGACACATCCAACCCGGGGGTTACATTCCGTGTTGAGGGCTTTTGTGGCTTGCTTGGGGTTGGCTCGGGGCTTTCTCCCCTCCCTCTCACTTTTCTCCTTAGGATGCATCCACAAGGAAAGCTGTGTGTGCCAGCCCCTTCCGTTCACACAAGAGTTCACGGAGTGTAGTTGTTTTCCTCTACCAAAGCAGCATTTCCAGGTAGTTTCCCACGTTATAAAGGTTGCTCATGTTCCTGAGAGCTGAGCAACAGCTCCACCAGGATTAACACTGCACATGCTTTGCTTTATACACGTTTGCATTGAGCTTGTGGACCTTCAGGAAAAGCTCTCCATAATGAAGGTGAAAGCTCCAGTTGGCAAAATACTCTGATTTTGTGGTTTTAAAACCTGCAGCAGAGGAAGCTGCCCTGCTAAATCCTGATGCACTGGCACACACACTGTGACAACACAGAGCACACAGACACACACACGATTATCAGCAGGTTTCCCTTGTGTGCTTGCAGAGATCTGCTGGATGCAGGGTTCAAGATACAGACCATGGACATTAATAGACAAGGAGGAATCCAAAGAACAACTGAGGAGACCAACTTCCTCCCTGCCCCCAGAAACTACTGGTTTTAATCTTTTCAATTTCCTTTTTTTTTTTTTTTTTTCTTTCTGTCTATTCAAGTTCATTCTGTTTTCAGGAGAGTATTTTCACTGTGTGATGATGAGGGGCAGTAGTAGATAAAGTTTAAAATAAAAGCTTTATTAGCTGCCATCCTTTGGTAGGTTCCTGGCTCTACCCTGCTCAATTCTCCAGTCCTTATCCACACTCCTGAAGAGAAGCAGCCAGAATGGACATCTTCACATTCTCTTCTCTCTGCATTATCATCAGCTGATCCTATCTATTTATTTCAACTTGTAAAGACACAGATGACCTTATGCTCCAGCCCCACTCCAAAAGGAGTGTCCACTAAAACACCCATCGTTTTCCCCACATCCCCCTCCTGCACAGACTTAGAGAAGGCAGCCCTGTGACAGGAACTGCTGGTGGATACCAGACTGACAAGTTCCAGAATTAGACAACTCAGGGTTTTCCTTGCTGGGGCCCAGCAGTATCGGTGAGACCCTGGCTGGGACACAGACAACAGGAGAGAAGCAATTTTGTGGTTTTGTCAAATTTTTCCTTCTTTTATCATATGCATCCCCATTTCAGGAGAGCAACAAACACCCTCTGTTACCAGTATAAATGTCCACTGCAAGGTGGGAATTAAAGAGGTTGAGGTTGATAGCAGCACTGCTATTTGATGCCAAAAATAAGTCTGATGCTTCTATTCAGGAATAGGAAATAACACTCTGAACAGGCAAGTCACTCCCCAATGGACTTTCTTTGAATTTTCTCCAAAGGCTATTTCCTTTTCCTAAATGTGGGAAATACTTCCTGTCTGTGAAGAAGCACAACCCATATGCTGAGCAGAAAATTAATAAAACAAACAAAAAGAAAACAAACAAAAAGAGCTTTGTTCTGGAAAGAAATGGCACCAGCTATGCTCAGGAAGCATAAAGAGACCCAACGGATGGGAGAATAGACAAATCCTAAATAGGCTTCATGTAAGATGATTAAAAGTGCTTCCTTTGCCGTAGATTTGGCAACACATGAAATCGTGAGTCAGAGATATATCCCCTTCCTTCCAGGACTGCTGCTTGCAGTTCATGAATAAGTAAATGATTGAGAACACTTCAGATTTGGCATTATCAGACATGTTACCTGGCTCATGCCGCTTCGATCCCACCCACAGCTCTGACCACTGCAGAGGTTCTCTAGGTGCTCAAGCTTGGCTGAGCTCCAGGGAGTAGCAGGAGACACTTCAGGGTCCCCCCAACTCGATGCTGTACCTGATCCATATGGATTGACAGCCCACCAGCTTCAGGATTTCAGAGAGAAATCTATAAAACCTGCAAATTTCCAAAATGGCTCACAAAAGTTACCATACATGGATGTATATCATGCAAGAAAAAATAGCTTTTTACAACATCTATAAAACTGTGATTATAATAAATGTCTGCTTAATTAATACATCAGGACATAAAGCCATTTATTCTCCTCTCATTTGCTATCATTCTCCCTGTTCAGATTTAATAATGCAAAAAGGTTGCTCAGATGCCAAACGGTAAAAATAATAAAAATACATTCATCACTGATATGAAAAGCAGAGATGCCTGGCAGTGCTCCTGGCACTGAGAACACAGCCAAATTTCTTAACTGAAATCCAAGCAACATTTCACCCAAAAATCTTCAAAACAGACAACAAAATAATATATGATACGATAGATAAAGCAGTCTGAGAAATGCATGGAGAACAGCAGAAGAGGTGCCCAAAATAACCATTATTACAATATGCACACTGAGGGAGGGGAAAAAGGGGCAGAGAGAGAAAGAGAGAGGGGGGAAAAAGCTTTCAAAATTGTTAAATTCATGAGGGCTACAGAGCCTCAAATTGAAATTATCTCACTCTGCACTGATAAATAAAGTGGCTCTGGTACCTAAATCATGACACTAACTATACGTTTCGATTTTTTTAAGTAGTGATTAGGTGGATACTCAGGGGAACCCACTAGCCTTCACAGAGATAACAGACTCAACTTAATATCAACTTAAAAAGAGACTTGAATTCTAACCAATCTCATGTAATGAATTGAAATTCTATAGCTTTCAGAGGAGGAGAAAAAAAAAAAAAAAAAGATAAAAAAGCGATGTGGCTCCATTCTCTAACTTGCTGTCAGGAAATATAATTTGTGCTCTCGGTGATTCACCTAGCTCATATGCAGCATGCAAATTTATTTCCCTAATAATCAGACCTGGAGATTGCCCAAGAGGATTAATAGCATCATTCCTTATGACCGCCAGGATATTATGCACCTCTGACATGGAAAAATTGTGTTAGTTCTACAGAGAAAACGCAAGGATATTTGTCCTGCTAGACAATATAATAGGCTGGTGCATCATCAGATTACAATGTCATTTCAAAAACCTTGAATACAAATAATGTACAGTGGGGGAAATGTTGGTACAACCTCCCTTAATTCAGTAGCCTTGAATTCACATGTATTTTTTTGCCTGTGTTTTTTTATTCCTCTCCCCATTATAGTCTGTAGAACACTGCTAGGAAAAGGCAAAGGTATTTTATATTAAACCCATCTCTTATTGTTTGTTCTCATGTTATTCTTTGAGAACAGCCTGTGTGGACACTGCAGGATGAAATAACATGAAATCCACGGCTTCCAGTTTTTCAAAGAGCTGAACACACCCCCAGCTCCAGTGCACTGTGCTCCATGTGTGAATACAGAGCAATTTATTTGCACAATTGCTTAATTTTGATTCGCGAGTCAGAGCGACGCGTTCCGCAGGCTCTGGGATTCACGGAGCAAGAATTTTCGCTTTTCAAATCTTTTTAACCGACTTGGTGAGGAATTTTCCAAAAAAAAAAAAAAAAAAAAAAAGAAAAAGGGAATGTTTCCTGCTGTACTTTAGAGCAAAGAACCCCGCCTCAGAGACAAGACAAAATTTCATTATTATGCGCATGGGAGCAATAAGATTAGCTCCTATTGCTGCCCCTAAGGTGGAGCAGCAGGAGGAACCAATGGGACGATGCTAATGTGTATGTTAATAGTGTTCTCCTAGAAGAAGTTGGGATAATTAAACATGTACCATCTCTTTAAGACAGAACTGCACACATTTTCTTCGGATGGGTGTTTACAAGATTTCCAATTTCAGGTCACAGCCATTTCTGAGATTGCTTAAGAAAGAGATGGGAATAACTTACCTTATTCATGTATTCAAAGAACCTTATAAAATGTGCAAAACGTAACAGTTTTAAGGGGCAAAATATGCATCTTGCCTTGACAGACCTGCTTTGTTATGTGTAGGGTTGTACACTGACCTAATATATTGAACATTTTTAGCTAATATACCTTGTAGGAACCAGCCTTTAATGTGATGGATTTTATAGTATCTCATTAGGGTGTGTTTATATAACCTGATACTAAACACATTTCCAGATTCATGTTCCTTATTAAAATTGTGAGCTGTATTGATTTTTAGTTGAACAGCAACAGAGACATTTTAATATTAGGAAAGGCTGCTCTGAAGTTATTTTCACAGATCACAACTACTGTGACACAAACAGTGCAGATATCTCTCATCTTTCTTTACAGCCTCAATTACAAGAATCAGGATGTGTTACCCCACCTGCTTTTCTATTGGCTGAGCAATTCTCTGCCTCCATTTAGAATGCCAAAAAGCATTTTTATTCATTGGCTTGGGAGGGTGTTATTTTTAAATATACATTGGTGACAAGCCCCCAAACAGTATTTATATTTTTCCTTATAAAGAACCGTGTGTTTTTAAAAACAAAATACCTTAATGCATCTGCTTTTCAAGTTTCCATAACAAACTGAGTAGCTATAGCAATGTTTCCTCTAATACAGCAAACACAAAAACTTACCATTCCTAGCAGTGTAAAAAAAATAATGACTTTCACATCCTAATGTCTCCATTTTGTAAACCAGTCTTCAAAGGTAAATCTAATGTCAGCAACAAATAGAGTGGCTCCAATATTTCTCTGAGGAGTCATGGGGAAATAATGATCTTTGAGGCACTGTAAATAGTTTAAATTATTGGAAGGTCCTTGTAAGAAATGAAATACGAGGATTAAAAAAAACCCCAATCATCTCAACTTCTTTATTGTGAAGTTGGGGCATTTGCAGGTGGCCGAAATTTTAAAATATAAATATTTAGAGAGAGAGAGAAATTATCGCTTCTGAGACGAGCAAATCATACACTTATTCCTGACTGTCATTGATTTAATGAACTGGTTGTTAATACAATGCTGTTTGAGAAACGAAAAACAGACGTGGAAGAGTAAGTGTTCATTACATTCCTGCATTTTTAAAATCAACCCTTAAGTCTTCAGCAGGGAAAAGGCTGGAAATTAAATTGCAGGATACAGAAACTCCTGGATTTAATACAGCCACTTGTGCACTTGCCATTTAACTGCACCTGTTACTTTTGCTGCCACACCACAGCAGCAGTTCAGGAGCCTGGTAATTGCTATATTTGGCCTAAGAAATTTGAGGTCTGCACCAGGTCTCAGGAAGCAGATTTCCCTTTATTTTGCCCCTGGCATGCCATTCATTATTAAACATTAAAGTTGTGTCAATTACTTACTTCCATAGTTGATTATTATCCTGGTTATTCTACCAGCTAATCAACTCTTTTCTAAAATGTGTCTAGCAGTGACTTTGAATTGAGGTAAGGAATATAATTATTTGTGCAAATTTCTTTTGTTTCTTGTTAACCACTGAAATTGGTTAATTACTTTAATCCTCACAACCCCTCAAAAAGAAAGTGTCTTGATTTACCAATTTATTTTTAATCAATATTAAGCTGAGCTTTGAAAGTTGACTATTCAGCCAACATAAGACACTGCACTGAGAGGAAAAAAAAAAATATATTTTATACATGTCCTTTAAAGCAGGCTGAAAACACCTTCATCTGAAAGACTTTGTTAGCTTTATCAGATCCAAGGCTCTTCTGTTTGAGGTGTAATTATTTTACCATTATCACATGCAAGGCTTTTAAGAGAACAGTCATTCCCTCTATTTAAGCAGTAAGTTTTATAATTTATTACATCTCTTTGGTCATCAACTCACTATACAAACAGTTGGTCACCAGTGACCAATTACATTAAGGTTAAGCAACATAACTTTAAATTAGAAATAAGCTAATGTATCTTCATCAAGGGCCTGCTGTGTTTCCAGCGCTGTTTATGAGATGATACTAAATGTGGATATGGAGCACGCTCTCTGGGACCAATTCCTATCGGCCTGAAAATGGAAAAGTCTTGAGCCTGCTCAGGTCCAGAGCTAATTAATGGGATAACATCTGCTTTATGCATTCTGCTGGAGTAATTTCTATCAACTTCACTGGCAAGATGCATGGGAAACTATCAGAGAAATAAGTATCTATGCTGAACCATATTAATCTGGAAATGGGAATTTCAATTCTCCCGTTATCCCAGGGATGGGCAGAGGGGGAGGAAGAGGGCACAGGCCTTGTTTCTGGGCTGACACAACTCCTGTGTTTGCAGCACAGGGTATGGATTGAGCTCTGTTTGCCTGCACACACACGGGGTCTTTACCTGCACATGGGCTTGTCTTGGCTCTGGGTTGGGGGAGATTTGTCAGAAATAGCACAGCAGCAGCTCAGGATGACCACGCTCCTCATGCAACAGCCAGTTTTATGCAGGAAGATGGTTAAGTGGTTTTATTGCATTACTTAAGAACTCAGCATGAATTGCTAAAGGAAAAATACAGTACTGTAAAACAGGCTTCAGAAATGATAAGCCACTTGCTTTATTTTATCAGCAAGTGCGAAGGGCCAGGCAACTACTTGGATCTAAGATTTAAATAAATACAACATGGAAGGAACACTGACCCCACCCCTCCTCCCCAAAAAAACCCATCTCTTTTTTAGACTTCTAAATCCAAGTATCTGCACACTTTAATTTTATCATTTTGCCCAAAAGTTACTGGGCAATTTTAATTACACTGTAATGCTTAAAACTGCATTTTGCTCCTGAGTTTTTCCTGGTGAAGTCCTGTAGGGCACAGGATCTGACTGCTGAGGAGAGAACACTACATTTTTATGCATGTATGCTTTTGTCTGTCTCTGCCTACAGATATGTAAAATGTAGGAAATTAATGCCCTTTTAAAATGTCTATCTGGGAACATATGCATATGCTCCTACAAAGCACACATATGCCTAAAAACATCCACAAATATTCAGATATTCCTGTCTGTGTATGTATGCCCAGAGTGTGAAAAAGCCAAAACAGAAACAGGCAAGCACCAGTAAATGGCTGAGTTTGGATCTAGCAAATTCAGAAGAAATCATACTCCTTTCTTTGTATTATTTATGCACCAGTAAATAGCTGATTTTGGAGTGGCAGAGCCAGAAGAAAACATATTGTTTTCTTTATATTATTATTGTCTAAGCTATGATTTACAGGTTTAATTCTTTCAAGCTAATGCATACAAATGAATTGCACAGGAAGAGCAAAAAAAGAGGGAGGTCCTCATAACAACAAAATTACATTAATAATCTTTCACCTTTCCCTAAGAGGTTGTGAGTTCACACATCAGCTCTGTGGAATACTCTGTAATTTGTTTGCCAACGTGCACATTCCATGTATTTGTTTGCTACAAGGTATCCAAACATTCAGGCCATTGGGAATTAAATGCCTATTTGACTAACAATGCTTATCTGTATATTAATGGTATAGAACATGGAGTTTTCTAACAGGCTGTCACTGTTTTATTTATGGAGATACTACTGAGACAAGATTCAAGGTCTTTCAAAGAATTTCAACATCTCAGGCTTAGGGGGGAAACCACTATTTACCTGATGTTTTTAACTATCTTATATAATTGTGTAAATTACTGAAATCAAACGGTGCTCACTTTTATCACATGCAAATGGCAACTGCCAAGTTCTTCAGGAAGGAACAGTGAAAAGCTGGAGCGGCTTTACTTTGAACTTTTGTGTGTGCAGGTGTCTGTGGGGAGGGCGCTGTGAGAAGGAAGGAACTGGATCTAAAGACTTACATAATGCAAAGTTCTTACGTGATTCAACACATTTGAGAGCAGAAAACACATCTGATTTTTAATTCGCTTAAGCAGACGAGATGGTTCCCTTCCTTGATTTGAGGGTAGGATTCCACGCAGCACACAGCTACTGCTCTTTTCCTTTCTTCTGGAAAATGAGCCATGAGGCACCATGGTTGTAGCAGGGGTGAATCCTCAATTCTGTTAGTCTACCTCTCCACGTTATCCCAAGCCTTACTTTCCTTAAGGGGCTCATTCGGCTGTCCTAATATGTATACAGTGATAATATAGTCATACGCATAATAAGAAAGAGCTTCAAAATTATAGTCAGCTTAGTAATAATGCAGTGCTGTGCTGGAGTGATTGGCAACTGTTGATCCAATTATATAACTGGTTGCTTCTTAAAATTCAGGGATATGAGACTGATATATAATGTGCTGCAAAGTGTAAAAGAACTGGACAGGAAATAAGGCGGGTTGAATTTTTTCGTGCTTTGATCAAATTAGAACCAGGTTGATGAAAGGAAATGCCTTGGGTTCTCTGCTTGAAGTTTTGTGATGTACAAAAGGCTCTTGAAATGATCCATTTTGCACATGCCAGTCAGTAAGTTTGGAGTGAACTAATGCCTGTCTGTGCTGGGGGATCTCTGCCACAGCTGACTCCCAGTTCCACTCCACACCGGACACAAGGCTTGGCAGATGCTCGCAGGAATGGAAGTGCTGAGCCCAAAGAGGGACAATCGCGAATCGCACCAAGACCCCAAGTTTGCAGGTTTGTTTTCCAGGTTTCTGCACAGCCCCTTGACTCGAGAAACACAGGAAAGACAGAAAAGGGTCATCTGGTGAATCCCTCAGAAATAAATGCAGGATTATCTTTGCTGCTGTTCTTTTAAGCATTTATCTGGCTAACTCACTAACTAGCTTTCATCCATTGTAACCCTCTGCCTGTCCCCTGCTTTTAAAACAGCCACTATTATTTATGAAGTGCTGTAGATGTGCAGTGAGAAGCACGGGGACTTTTTGCTCTTATTTTTCCTTGAGGACAACTTAAAAGGAGAGAAGAAAGCGCGTCTGAAAAGGCACCTTGCAGGTAAGGCTGTGGTTCTTCTGTCGCCTGGTCTGTCTCTGAAGAATGACTCCATAGTGGTTAGGCCTGTATGAGACACAACCTCTCTGGTACTTTTCTGGGATCAATCCCTCTGTACTCTATTTCTGCTCAATGCAGCCATTTAAATCCCACCGCTTCAGTCTTAATGCATTAACATTTCAGCACTCCTCAAACACAGCCTGGAAATCTGTCCCCTCCTCATAATTCTTATCCCCAAATCAGGAATCGTGTCAGATTTGAAGTGAGGCACCCGAGTCCAGTATATACTCATACCTCTGCCAAAAATACAGAATGGTGATTTACTGACAAATGCACTTGGGGAGGGGGGAAGAGTCAGGCAGAGAAAAAAACTGCATTCCCAAGTCAGGGTACAGTAAAACTTCTTGTGACTCCCATTGCAACAGGGAAGAGAACTACTGACAGAGCCATTGATATTAAAGCCTGCTGAATTTCTGTTACCCCCGGGATAATACCTGCTTGGAAACTCTTCCGTTTTGGCACAATTTCCTCTACAGTGAAGGCCTCAAGAAAACATGGTTTCCAGAAATAATATTACGTTGACAAGTCAGCGCAGGAACCTTCACCTTGGCCTTCCAAGCCAGTTTTGGGTGAATTACATTAAATTGTGGAGGATATTTGTGTTGGATGGAGAGTAGTTCAATAGCTGCCCATTTCCCCACCAGAGCAGCTCTTTGGAAGTTGACTGGTGTCCCCCAGTAGCAAACACTACACAGCACAGCACTGGAAATGACAGGACATCCCAGTGCGTTTTCACTAGAATACTGCAAGAGGCGTTATATGAATAATATTTTTCTGAGTTTCAAGACTGAAGTCAAAGAAACGTCTTTCCAATTCGCGTGCGAGACGCTGCTCAACTCCAGTGGCAGACACTGCTGAGAGCAGCCACTAATGGGGAATAACTGCTAAGGATGCAGGCTCCCTTCCCAGGCCCCACAGTGACCCGATGCAGCACCATCCAGCCAGGCCATCCCTGTTCACCCCTGGAGCTGTAGCAGCACCAGACACACACCAAGGAGTGGCACTAACTTGGGTTTGGATCTCACCCTGCTCCCTGAAAACACACCATATCACAACTTGTTATGTTATGAAAACATGAGAAACAGGGTAGAACAAACACACTTTAAGTAATGGCTTATTTATTTTCCCTAACGTTTCCTTTTCTTCCCCCCCCCCCCCCCCCGTTTTTCTTAGATCACACTTAATATGATTCCACAACACCGATGCTGTGGATGAAATTGAAAGCTGTGTTCTCCTAAATGTGTTCCCAACATTCCGTGTTTTACAGAGCTGCCAGGGGCTATTCTGCATTCCCACAACGGCTACAAATGTAACATATTGTTTTGCAATAAAAATTAGCTACAAAAGTGTGAAAAATGCCACAGATCCAAATGCGAGAAAAAAGAGAAGGGGGCACGGCTTTCGCTCCCTTTTAGTGGACATTTTATTTATTTTTCAAATGGAGTAGACATATTTATAGCTACTGTATTTCAATTATCTCTAATTTCACACATTTTATGCAGATTCTAGACATTTTAATTGCAAATGAGAAGGAAACTTATTTTTAAAAGTGGAGCAACACAACATTTCAGATCTCAATTTTAATTCCAAGTTTACCCATATCACTGTTAAAAACTTTTAAAACCTCATTTACACTGGGACTTAAAATTAGGTGTGACTTTAAACAAAAACAAGAGACCTCCATACCCAGGAGTTACACTGTCAAAAGCCTTTTTCACACCTTCTTAAATCTTTTCTTTTTAAATTAAAATTTTTAGGGAGGAAAGTTTAGGAAGTTGAAATGACATTATTAATCAGTGACACGTTATTTCAACAAGAGTCAGTAATTTAATAGTATTGTCCATAACTGATGAAAATTCATACATTACCCTCCCTATTTTCTCTTTCTGTCTCCCTGACTCCAATAACCCAGGGCATGGGTTATTAGCTCAATCCCTGCTTAGCTGTCACTCAGTGGGAAATTCTTTCAAGAGGATAAACCACAACCCAGCCTTTGGCTGGATGAAAATTCCCACTATACATTAAAAGCATTAGTGACAAATGCCACTCTTCCAAGCAATATTCCTGGTAGCTCCCTCCTACTGAACATTAATAAGCATTCGGCCTTCGATGCTAAATAAAATGTTTGTGACAAATTCAAACCACTTGAACCTGTGCTGGTTTTAAGCACTGCCTTAAATTTTGCCATCAGAAATCCATCCTCTAGGAGCACCATTCCCAAACAACAAAACAGAGGCTGAACAAGATCCCTCTTTAAGCAGAGGCACTGGCTTTGCACAGTGGCTCCACTCCTGTCTCACTACACACATGTCCGTGTGCTCACACTCAACTACAGCCTTAAAATCACACCTGTGCCCACAGAGAGAATCTAAATCTAAGCTGAGAATCCAGTGCTTGACTCCTCACTGTCCAATGAAAGAGACCTTTCAAAGTTCCAACTGCTTGCTGAAATGCATAAAATAATTTTGTTATAAATGGAAATTTACTGTCTGGAGCGTGTGGAGTTTTTCTCTGCTTTCTTTCTCTTTGGTAATTTATTTAAATGCATTCAAAAATGCATTCAGAAAATGAGACATAGCACTTTGGTTAAGACATCTGTATTTCAAACCAACATCTTCAGAACTGTAAGCAGCTCTGTTAATAGTCTTTTTATTTGATTAGGGTAATCTGCTGCTGTGCTGTCTTAATCTTTATCCACTACCTTTTAACCAATCAATATTTTAGGGTTATAGATTTGGAAGGTAGATGATAATTTTGTGGATAAACTCTCTAGGCACTGCTGACATGGTATGGTTGCATATTTAATATCTTTTCAGAGGATTCACAACTCCAGCAATGTAAGAATCTGCCCAGAAAAAAAAAGTTAAACCTTAAATTTTCAAAGCTGTGTGCAGGGATTTGGCCACCTGCCTCCTATTAACGTCAATGAAAATTGAGAGGTAAGAAAAGCAATGTCTTTTCCCTCAGATCATTTCTCCTTTGAAAGGAACCAGAGGACAAGAGAAAGGAAATTAAAAGCAACTTGGTACCTCAGGCCGACACCAGCAAGGCCTGTTGGTGAGGCAGGAACAGTACAGAGTAAAACACTTGTTTACTGTGAGCATCTCCACACAGATCAAAATGGCCAGGCATGAGAAGTTCAGAAGAAAAAAAAATAGATTTTGTCGGTTTAAAATGTCATTAAAATATATCTTTTTTAATTTTGCTCGGCTAAAATTATTTGTTGCTTACGATATCAATTTTGCTGCAGATAAAATTAGTTGTCAGACCTCTGTTTATGGCCTAATTACCTTTTCTAAGGAAAAAAAAGAGGGCAGGAGAAATAAAAAGAAGAACAATAAAATGCAGTAATCTACTTTCCAGCAAGAGGGATTCTTAGTGATGTGTTACTGGTCTGGACTTCACTAGTGCTATGCATCTTTTCCCTGCATTTGAAACTAGATTTATTTGGGCTGTTTTGACATTTTGGGCAGTGCCTGCCCTCATTTCCATGTCTGGAATTATTTCTAGAAAACTGGGACTCTTGCAATGATTTGAGCTCCTTATAATAACGGAGGAAGTCAGAAAACCTGGAGACAACATCTTGCAAAAAAAAAAAAAAAAAAAAAANAAAAAAAAAAAAAAAAAAAAAAAAAGACAAAGCACTGTAAATAACTAATTTCTTCCTGAAATGTTTGTTCACTTCTCTTCTAGTTTTGGAAACAGTAAACAGGTATTTTATTGGTTAGAAGTGGGGGCCAGGCATGGCACTGCAAAGCTGCAGGACTTAAAAAGCAATGGACAGAGCCTTGTGTTAAAGATGCCAGAAACCAGCATGTCTTGGTTGTGTTCAACCCCCTCTGTGCTTATTGCTTTATTCTTCAGTAAGGAGCAAGGATGACAAACACCAAGTGTTTCTTAGGAGCTCTTTGCATTATATTAAGCCCTAAATTTAAATTAATTTGTCCAGTATTCCTGTTAATGGAGTTGCAGCCCCAATGCCACCTAAATTCCAGCTCTAGCTGGCCCAGCTTGGGAGCAGCCCAGGCAGCAGGGCAGGGACTGCGGCCTCAGACAGTTGTCCTTTGAAGCGTTCTGAGCAGCGCTGCCATGAGATCTGCCCAGCTGCATTTTGGAATATATTTGACAAACAAAAAAATCTCTCTGTGTGTTCATTTCACAAGATATAAATGTCTCTCTCGTGGTAGGCCCAGTGCCGCTCCCTGGGAGTGACTCTAATGGGATGTGACACGCGGTATTTGTAACCGCACTGGAGTGTCCCAACCTATTTACAGTGTTTACATAAAACCCCCCGAAATCTCCACATTCCTCGAAAACTTAATCCAGTACAAATATTGACTGCCTGTCAATTGAGCATTATTGACTTGCTCTGGGACTGTGCTTTATTGCCTTAACTGATGAAACTTGTTTTCTTTGCTAAACTTAATTTCTTTGGGGCTCTATTTGGATGAAATGCCATTTGCCAGACTGCTCCTCTTCCCCCCACTGCCGTGAGGTGCATCTCCCCCTTAACTGGAGTGCTGGGGCAGCCCAAGTACTTTGCAGAAGGAAGCCAACAAACCTCTCTGTACTTCACAAAAAGGCCCTGGCCCAACATCCTTTATCTCCTATAAATGTCTGCTCCACACCAGCTCCAACACAGCGATTTCAGCCACACTTGGCTGTGCAGAGCAGTGTCTCCAGCAACGCTGGAAGGGTCTGTGAAAAGCAAACTGATAACCAAGAGCTTAAATTCCCATTGTGGCAGGCTGCACCTTCACTGAGAGGTGGTGGTATTTTTTAAGGAATCCTAAAATTCTAAAAGCAAAAAACCTTGGATGTCTTTGCATCTCTCTAGAGGAATAGTACAAATCAGCTTGTGCAGAAGCCAAAGTTCATGAAACACACACACTCGTCATGTTTTGAACACCCAAGAAAACGTTATTTATCATTTCATTTTTTAAAAAATCTATAGTCTCTCGATACAGCAAAACAGAAACCAAAAATAGCAACTTTCACAACATTCCCTGATTCTGCAACAAATTCCATCAAACGCTCTGAGTTCTGATCCCCAGGTCAAGTGAAACTGACAATAAATCTCAGGAAGGATTTGATATCGTTAAGCTGCAAAACCCAAAAATCTATTACAAAAGATTTACCAGAACTTACAAAAAATAAGCCTAAAATGTTTCAGTCAGGGCAAGGAAGGACAACAGGGTGGAGCAGCAGACAGGGAAGGAAGGGGAGATCTTGAATGACCAAACCATGTTAGGAAGCAGATATTTCTCTCTGATCTCAAAACAACATTTAGGAAGGAATTTCCCCAAATTTTCAGCTCAGACAGAGACAGGGGTTTCTTTGGGAAGGAATGTACCAGAGCAGGCACTTACACTTTGCAGGAGCATGATCTGCTTCTCCCCACGGGGCTGCTCTTTGCACCAGGCACAGCTCCAGGGCAGGATTTGGTGCCATCATCTGCTCTTTATTCTGTTCTCATCAACCATCTGGTGACAGAGGGATAAAGAGAGTTAAAAACAGGGATATGTCATATTGCTACACCTTCATTTAACGTTCTTTATCACTTTTCGTGGCTCCTCAGGTGATGAGACAGTCCAGTTCTTTTAATCAAACATTCCCAGATCACCCTTTCAGGAACTCAACAAAAGCAGGGCAGCCTTGCTCCCAGTTTGCCACACACAGAACAGATTTATTCCTGCCTAGGTTACTTTTTTGTTTTAGCCCCTACAAGTCATTTCTCGTACAAGAATTCCTCCTTCCTTTTAAATGAAAGGCTTCTTCTAAGCATTGGACAAGTGGAAGAATTTCCCCTGGAACACCAGCTATGCCAAGAATGCACCTGCTCTCTGTGAAAATACTTTGGCTAACCTGAATAAGGTTAAGTGTTGATATTTGCACTAGCTTGGTAAGTTTTGGAGGTTGGATTGGCTCTAAAAAAAAGGAAAAAAACCCCAGTCTTATCACAAATTTAACTTTTTTTAAAAAAAACAATCAAAAACCAAACAGGTTGATTTGTGATAAAATAACGTGCTGGAAAAAAGACCAGGTCCTACTACAGGGGCAACTCTGCTCTGCCTGATGTCACTTGGACTTACTCTTTAATCTTATTTGGAGATGCCCTTAAGATAAAACCTCATGCTGACAGTGCAGGCTTGGTTATACCAGAAAAAAAGAGAAACAAATTAGAGTCATAAACCCCCTGAAACTGAGTTTATAGGGGAACCCAGATGTATTTGAACAAACCACAATGCAAGACGAGAACACTGACACTCCATGTGTTAAAAAGCTTGGGTTTTGCTGTTGCTCAAAATCCTCCTCTCTCCACCTACCTGTACATAATAATAATAATCATAATAAAAAATAAGTCCTCGAGATCAAATAGTCAGTGATATCTTAGGAGAAAAAAGAGGACAGGCTTAGGAAACAAAATCCTTGTAATAAATAATATATTATGAGTTAAGGAGATGAACTGACAAAGTGGTGCACCTCTAATCTCTTCCCTGCAACAGCAAGAAGAGCTGAATCACTCGCACAACATTTTTCTTTAAGCATGTTCAAGGATGGCTCCTACACCCCAGTTTCTCAAAGAATATCATGCTCTACCAATTTACCAGCCTGACAAAGCTACGCACCAGCTGCACATAGTCAATTTTAAGTCGTTATTTTATATTGTAAGAATCAAATTTTGGAACATTCTCTTACTAGAATATAATTGACTATTTCAAGGCAGGTTTTAAACCAGAGACGAGAAAGTCGAGCCACTCCAGCTGATGCAAACCCAGCTCCCTTTCAGGGGTTCAGCAGTAAGGCCCTTTCTCACAAATCTCTGATGTTCAATGCTGAGTGGTCAAGCCCAGCAGCTGTGGCAGCTCTGACATCAGTGGAATGTAAATTCTGCCCGTGTCCCATACTCAGAGACCCACTGCAGCCCTGCCCTGCATCAAGGGCCACCTCGCTCAGGAGTCCCAGTGAGTCATTTCTTACAGACTTGAAATGACACCTCCACCCAACCAATGACTTGAAATAACAAACTATACACCCACCAAAAAGCCCAGCAGCATGGCAGAGATGCCAGGCACACCAGGAAAATCAATCAGCCTGTATTTCTGAGCAATAAAACCAATGCCACCTTTTCATACTTTCAGCCCCTTGTCTCATGTCACTCAGCAGATTCCCAGCACTGCTGTGCTGCCGTTTCAGGCAAGGCAGAGGTGAAGTCCACGAGCAAGGATTACCCACCTTCCACCACTCCTATGTTTCACTACAAAGGGCCCTTCCCTTCAGCTCCTCCTCTCTTAGCTTTGCCATTTGGGAAAATAAGGATGCTTTTGGTGTGGCACATCACACATGAATTTGTTCTCCTAGCCCAAGAAAGAATTTCAACTTAAATAGAAAAAAAAAAAAAAGGGAGAAAAAGGAAGGGGGAAGAAAGAAATAACAGTGAGACTGTTTAGTTCACAAGTAAAGTAGTAGATTTAAAATTCTAAATTAATTGGTTTTGACACCAGTTATTTTAGCATTGCAGAGATTTTTTAATGATGCAACGAACAGAAACAAGTGTACCCGCAATTATGTCTAAATGGAGTTGTCACTGGGCACCAGCTCAGAGACCACACTGGCACAGCTAAGACTCATAATCCAAGTCAAACACACACAAGTAGGAGAACTAAGGAAGTGTAAGAATAGTATTAAAGGATTAAGAAAATTCTAGAAAAAAGCTGTGTCCGTGGCAAATACAAGTAATTGGTTTTCCAAGTTTGACTTCTCTTCAATATTGGAGACAATCCCAGAGACGAATCAGAAATGAAAATATATTCTGCACAATATTTGCTCGTAGCCTTGTACTTTTGTATTAAAATCAACTCATCTACCAAATCACTTTTCTCCGACATCACATTCCTCACTTGTGTTTACACTTTCTCTTTGCTGCTCCGTAAAAATCTTGTATTTTCTCACCACAAAGAAAGTGGATGCCGAAACTGTGAGTTGGTTTGGCCTTCCCAGTGCAGAGCAGCGGGAAAAGGAGTCACTGCTGCAACCACTGACAGCTATTGCTGCTGACAAAGGTAGCAACTGCAGTTAGATTTTATGAGGATTTTAAAAAAAGGGTGAGGGGGAAAGGCAGGAGAGGAAAGGAGGGAAGACACTATTTTTTCAGCCCAGCTATTTGAGAGATAATTGCTGTAATTTTGTCTCTCCTCAATCTTCTCACTAGGCAAGCTTACTGAGGAAGGCAGACTTCTAGTTCTTAAAAGTGCTACAATTCACACTTTCCTAGAAGAAGTTTGATTAGTTTTAAATTTACACTTGGCCACTTCAAAATTCTAGGATAGGACCTAAGAAACTGAAAACAAAAAAGTCAAAGAAAGAGAAACAGAAAGACAGACAGAAAAAAAAAAAAAAA